>PIJE02000194.1:131918-236918 GCA_002895965.2 Coryphaenoides rupestris
CCCAACACAACACACACAACACACACACACACACACACACACACACACACCTGTGTTTGGGGGCGTGCCTATGGCGGGGGGGTGTGGCGAGGGGCGTGGCTATGACACCGCCATAGCCACGCCCTCTGGGGGGGCTCCAGAATGTTGTAGAACGTTCAATTGTGCTTGAACAGAGTGGCTGGACTCCTGTCCATTCCGGAGGCTCATAAAACCATCAGTGGTGGAATCCTTCTGTTGCAGGGCTACACAGCTTGAAGCTGCCTGAAAATACGGGCTTTTGGGTCTGCACTGCTGTTACTCCGAGGCTCATAAATCCAAAAGTATAAGTCAGTTTAATGTTTGAATGGAGCTCTATCTGAATGTATGAATGAAATGGGAAAGAGTTGAATATGATGGGTTTTTGAAAATTTCCCCCCATTCATTTTCAATGGGGAAAAATTGCTGAAAAATGTTGAATATTTCGGGAAGTATGAAGGGTATGAATAAGAAAAGATATAGCACCTATGTCCTAATTAAGCTGAATCTTTTAAACTTTGAACGGAGTTTCTACGTTGAAAACTGTGGGAGAAGATACACGGCAAAAAACGCAGCGGAATAATAATAATAAGAAAAATAAATAAGTAGAATAACATATGTTGTGAATGCTTCTCAGCATTCACACCAATAAAATACTTACCGATACCACTAGTTTCTGTATGTTTGTATGTGTATTCTGTCGTCGACGCCTGCTATGGTACATACTATTATTTATGTTTTTAATTAGGGATGCACCGATACCACTTTTTTTCAGACCGAGTACAAGTACAAGTACTTACATTTGGGTACTTGCCGATACCGAATACCGATACCGAGTACTTAATAAAACCATTACAGTTCTAATGACTTTGAAAACATGTTTTATTTTCATCAGATGTTCCTCACTTTCTGACTGTGAACAAATTAAACAAACATAACGGCACTGCCACACATTTCAATTAAATGTAACCTACTCAGTGGATTTCAGAACCATCCAACATACGTCAGTCGGATACTCGGTACCAAGGACGTGTTGTTGTTTAGGACATTGGTGGACATCACAGATATTGCGCCAAGGATGCGCAATGATGACGCTACCGTGAGGCGCGGGGCTCAGAGTCAGCGTCTCTGGGGTGGGGTGGACCGTTAATTCGCGGTTCTGATGGTGGGGGGTGCTCCGTTAATTCGCGGTTCTGATGGGGGGGTGCTCCGTTAATTTGCGGTCTGATGGGGGGGGTGCTCCGTAATTCGCGTTCTGATGGGGGGTGGGGGGGGGGGGTGCTCCGTTAATTGGTGGGGACATGTCCCCAGCGTCCCCACTAAATTATACGCCCATGCTCGGTACCATGCGCAGTTGCTATTAAACATCCATAAACGCCAACTCGGTTGCATCTCTTTATTTCAATATTCCTTGGCTAAGAATATTACAAGGTTAACGTTGCGTTGCCAAAGTGGTATCGGTGCGGTTGTATCGGAGTAGTTTAACGAGTACGAGTACGAGTACATGAGTACGAGTACGAGTACATGAGCACAGTATCGGACCGATACCGAATACTGGTATCGGTATCGGTGCATCCCTATTTTTAATTGTACCTTGTATGATGCTAGGTAAGAAATGTGGATGCATTTGTGCATTCGTTGTAGATATTTTAATGTTACACTATATTTGTTTGACATTAGGCCCAACATGTGTTTGTTATGTGACATTAGTTTACAAGTTGAAGTCACCATTAAGGTTTAAGGTATTATATAACTGTACTTACACTTAACCACCCATTAATGCTAAATTGCTCTAAATCCATCCAAACAGAACTTTAATAATACCGAATTACCGACCATTTGTGCTTTTATTTGGGCTATTATGTACTAAAGATTACGTATGCCTAAAACTATTAGTCTATTATTTAAAATTACAATAATAATAACGATGATATTTCTTTCAGGAATACATATACATTAACATAACATCAGGGTAGGCAAAGAAATGTATTTTCAACAAGCCAATAGAAATGAGAAACACCTTTTCCCCCTCTACTGCCTCTAGAACCAAAATGGACATGATTGAGCCTTGATTGTATTGTCCTTTAGATAACACAAACACATCATATCAGAGGTGTCCAGTGCTCTGCCATAGACACCAGAGCAGCCTCCACCATGTGGGTCAGCCCACCTGGCCTGCCGATGGTTCGGGGGGGGCGGGTGGCCGGCGGGGGTGGGTGGTGGTGGTTGATGTGCCAAAGTAGATTTACCTTCAATAACCATTTATTAAATCTGCATCCATTAGACGCCAGGGCTTCCAAGAGCTGGCTGCGCTAAGCCCCGATTATGGGCCCGCCAGGCAGAGGAAGATCCATGTGTCAAGAGTGTTATCAAGTGATTTTATATCCCTGACTGGGATCTCTGGCTTCATCAGTCGCCGCTAAGCTGCGGAGAGGAGAGCTGAGAGAGGAGCACTGCAGATTCACCCAACCATGCAGAAACTTTGCTCACTTTTCTGACCGCCGCTGTGGAAGCCCTCTCTCTCTCTCTCTCTCTTTCTATCACATTCTCTGTCTCTCCCTCTGTCACTCTCTCTCTCTGTCTCTCTCTCATAGTGGGGGAGGAGGAGGGGAGGGGGGTGGGGTGGGGATGACGAGAGAGTCTGACCTGGTTCTACTCTGCCTCTGCCAGAGAGCATCCCTGAAAGCACCTTATACCTGACCACCCACGACCTGTGGGAGGTGTGTCAGTGGCCCGGCTCCTGCGGTGGTGGTGGGTCCGTGATGCACGCGTGAGACAAGACAGCCTCGCTTTACGACATGGACGCCAAGGGACCGGGGGCCACCTACAGGAGGTCCTCCCTCAAGCGCACAACATCTGGATCGCAGAAGGTAAGCACTGCAGGGTCCACCCTGAGTGCCTGAGCACATCTATGATCTATTCAGTTCAACTGTTACATTTACAGCAGTGTAACTACTGTTACTTCATACCTGCCAACAGAATTTAAACATTTTACAAATACCATGAGAAATGCATTTAAATTATTCTCAGCTGTTACTAGAACTGTCATTCAAAATCAGTACTGTATCGGAACTCGTTTTGCTTAAATGAGTTCCTTAACTCTAACTAAATCTTGGGGATACACAATGCAGCTACAGTATAGGTCCTATGTCATTTTCCTTTCCATTCCTAAACAGGCCTATAGGTCCTATACCGGGTCCTACTAAGGTCACCAAACCAAAGCTTATTCACCAAGAAACAGTCACCACAGCTGTTGCTAATTCAGAGCTGTCTGTTGCCCTGCCTGTTGCAGAGCACATGTGAGTCATGTGCCCATGAGAGACAGCATAGTGACAGGGTAGTCAGGGCGTTTGACTCCCAGCTGGAAGGTACTGGGTTCGATCCCCCTTGGCCCTACACAATACCCTAACCCCCATACCTGCTCCTCAATGACATGTATCTGAGTTCTTTACATGTGAATTCTTTACATGTTAATTCTGTAATTCATGGCATCTATTGGAATTCTCTGTAAATCTCTTTGGCTAAATCAGTGGTTTTCTATGGAAACTATGGAACAGGACCAATGGATATTATATTTTTCCTGCTAAAATGTACATACTATCTTTAAAACAGGATTAGAAACAGGGGGATAGAAGAAGAAACGAGAAATAAGTATGGATGAACATACAAGGACAAATGACACATGTAAAAGATATTGGTTGAGTCTTATTGGGCCAACAGTACGTCCACAGGTGGGTCTGGGGTCATGGCACGAAACGGTCAACTGTGTGCGAAATGTGTCTGCGATGGGGCTGCCGGCCGATGTCAGAAGATGCGCTTCAAGCGCCGCTCGCTCCACTGCAGTCTCGTAATCCCCCATAATGGTCAATATGGGACGGCCGTGTCCGCTGGGCCAGATTAAAGAAGCCTTTTTACTCTTTACTAATGTCTGCTTTCATGTGATTAACACATTACACGGTCAGTATGTTGTTGACAGCGAGGGAGATGGTTTGGTTTGAAATGTCTACTCCTACATGCGTCCGTGTCCGCCGTCCATTCATCCGGTCCGTGGTGGAAATTGGGGATTAGTTTAGTGGATGAAATTCAAATCTGAAGATCCACCGATGTATACACAGACTTTCCAATCAGGCTATAAAATGGCTAAGCATAAGTATATATTAGTTGTATATAGGGCAGGGTCAGGGCAAATGCAGGCAGGAGTTTGTAGATCTGTGGTATTGATCTGACACATTTTGGATGGCTTGAGTCGCTGAGAGACAGAAAAATAAAAGCAATATCATTGTAAATAAACAAACAATATATATTAAATGTCACTAACTAATTTACATTTAAGCTACTTAATAACATTTTATTTATTTTTAAGATAGGGTTATCTTATTCTTATTTAAGTATAGTTGTAGTAGGCCTAGACAAGAAAAGTTTCCATGCAGAATAAAAAAAAAAATACGTCATATGTCTATACATACTGTTCAATCATCGCTGTCTGGCTAACAGCACTGTCCTTCCTAATACAATGAATGACATACTCCTCCACCCATTTGGTTGCTGTCACTTCCACTATAGTCTGCAGAGTTTGATGATGCTTTGATCTGCTAATAGCCCTGATGTAGGCTATCTCGGTGGAGCTTCCCAAACAAAGTCCCACTTCGCTGTCTAATGTTTTACGGCCGATTTGAAGGTAAAATGAATCTATATGTTTTAGCTTCGCTCTAAATGGAAAGTGTTATAATCTTTTTAATGATCTCAGGTCAAAGACATTATTAACCACTGAGTGATCAACTGGGTGTTCTCACCTCATGGAAAGTGTGGAAAAGATAGATCACAGAATAAGAATCACGGCCCACTCACATACAATTATAGTGGTTTTACTTGACAGTTAGGCCCTATGTTGTTGTTGCTGCTGCAATATTTTACCTTTCCAGTTTAGGTTGAGAATCACCAACAAAACCAGTTGGTAACTCAGAACGGGGAGGGGGGGGGTGTGTGATCATTTAGCTTTCACACCAGCAAATGAGCATGAATCAATCACTATAATGACATTGTCTGGAGCCGCCTCATGGTTTAGTGTTACTTTGCTTTGTCCAATAAGGCCAAATAAGCTGCATGTTAATAAGCGCAACGCACAAAAACAACCTCGAGGTCAAACACATCTAGAAAAAAAAAAAAAAGAAACCCAGCAGCTTTAAACCATGTCTCATGACCGCTCCGTCTCGCAGCCATAATGCGTGACATGTTGTGCCGCTCATGTGATCGCAAACTGGATTTACAAGCCCGGCAAGACAATGACCGCCTTTTAGAAACGCCTGAAATGAGCAGGCCTTCCGTTTGCAGGGTTAGTGCAATTCCGTTTCACCATCGCAAAGTTCTGGAGAACTTTTTAAATCGAAATAATGTTCTCTCGCGGTGAGAATAAGTCGAAAGCTAAAGCCTCGATGCAGCCTACCGTGGAATTGAGTGGAAATATGTTGCGGACAATAACAACTCTGGCCTATGTCTGCCACACTGCATTAAGTCCTAACCCCTGCCATTCCATTCACTACCAAGCAAAGCCAAGCAATTAGTCGCTTTTATCTTCACCCCTTAGTGACATTACATTCCACACAGGTCCCCCCTCCTCACTCCTCCCCAAATCTGTCCTGATCCCATTCAAACGCAAGTCGCCTGGCAGGATTTTTTTTCTTAAATGTAGAACATCACTCCTGCTATATTCACAGTTAGTTGCATGACACAAAATCACTCTGATTTGCACATTATTGCGATTCAACAACAGCTTTGCTTTAGATCAAATGAAAGGTGCACTCGGCAAGAGAGATTCAACGGTTAAATCAAAGTTTATCAAACGTGGTGGTTTTTCTCCTATATCCATAGTAACATTTACATTTACATTTAGGGAATTTGGCAGATGCTTTTATCCAAAGCGAGTACATTTGTTGAAGGAGACAGCAATATATCACTGTGGTACATAAAGATAAGAATTGAGAACGAGTTTCATAATTGCTAGGTTGCCTGCATAATAGCTGGGATAAGGGCAGACATAGTGAATCCAATGTGAATCACACTCACATTACTATGCTATACTCAGACTCAAGGCCCGGGGAGCAGCCATGTGATTTGGCTTCACACAAGGAAGGCTTTTATGTGGAGGAATCTCATATGGACACCATGTGTATCAAAACGACACAGAATTGAATTAAAAAGCACATTTAGTTAGCCCACGTATAGCACATTATAAAGAAAACCTAATTAATCACAGGGGATTTACTGCAGGAGTGGACCATTTAGACCTAGGCCTAACACGTGAGGTCTATAGAGTAGCGTGAAATCATTTAAAATTAATGTATTTCAATTATTAGTTTCATATTTGCATACAACTGCTCTGGAAAAGGAACCATGCAGGTCATTGGTGGTAAGCCTGGCCCCAAATCCTGTTGAAATGTGCTGCTGCTGCTGCTGCTGCTGGCTGCTGCTGCTGCTGCGGCCCTATACTACTTTTCAAGCGTTTGGAAGGGGCTCTAATGAGGCAGCTGATTGCTTAGTGGATTTGTGTTTTAATTGCTGCGCATAATGAGTTTAATAAAGCTTAAGTAACGGCATCACATTGGCCAAGCCGTCCTGGGAATTCCTTTGTTTTCTGTGGATATAATTCACAGAGATCCACGTGTGTTATTTCAACCCAGAGCCGGGGAGGACGAGAGACCCTGGCCGTCTCTTCTCTCTCTTTCTTTCTCTCTCTCTCCGTCTCTTCGTTACCTAATCCCAGTTGTTTCCAGTCTTAGGTTTCTCCTCTTTGACAGTAAAATGGACGGTTTACAAAAGTCATACAAAGTGATTGAATGGAGAATCCTAAATGTTGCTCTAGGCGGGCTAATAACTGCTACCTAGCAGTTAGCTCTATGGTTTTATGTCTCGGGCTCATCTAATTCTATCTTCCGGTAAATAATTTGTGTTGGATTGCATTCGGTAGATTAAGGAAACATAATAACGGCTCTGTTTTCTACATCGCTCCGTTAAGTTTCAAATGCCCTGACCGCTGACCTACATCCAGAAATGTGTATTTACAAAACAAATTATACAGCAAAATGTAAATGAGATATCTGCATATTTCTCCCACAAAAACCAGCCCCCGTAGAAATGGAGATTAACTGCAATTAGCTTTGCCCGACCTTGGACCCCAACTGGAGAAGCATTTTGTGTTACCAAGACATCTTCTAGAAGAATGCCAGCGACCAATTTTCTCAATTATGCAAATGGTGGTTGATATCAAACTAGTCAGAGGGGGTGGACGTTTTCTGAATGAAAAGTTGGGGAGCTCCTCTAGACTAGTTTATATTTGTGTATTTTTTCTGTGTGTGTCTCTCTCATGGAACCTTGGGACCTTCACTTCTTCTTCTCCTTCTCTCTGGAGTGCCGGCCTCTTCTGGGGTTACCATCATTTGCACCGTGTGCAGTTCAACACACACACACACACACACACACACAAGAAAGGAAAAGTTTTAACAAATTGGGAGCTTAGAGGCCGTGTATCAAAGCAGATTTATTGTGCCTTGTTCAAGCGAAGGATGAAAATACCCGGTGGGCAAAGAGAAGGGGGTCATGGGACTCCCTGGAGGATTACCTTGAACTGGAGTCATGAGACTCAAACAAAGAGCCTGCTCACATGCTCATCACATTAAGCAGCCCTCATAAAGTGGAGAAGTTTCATGTGTGGGGAGCATCATTGAGACTTGCTCGCTGGGCCTAGCGGGTGCAATGCTCGCAGGAGAGGGAGAGCACTCTCTCTCTCTCTCTCTCTCTCTCTCTCTCTCTCTCTCTCTCTCTCTCTCTCTCTCTCTCTCTCTCTCTCTCTCTCTCTCTCTCTCTCTCTCTCTCTCTGGTCACTGGAGAACTAGGAGGAACATTTCAGATGGTAGAGGCTTTTGAGCCGGGCACTCGCTGGGCTTAACCTTCGACAACACTCTTCAGCTGGGATTGGAAGACCGTATGTAAGTGGGACCGATATGTATGCGACTCTTAGAAGGTTATTTAGTTACAGATGGACCGCATTTCAGGATTAGTGCTCTATACAGTGGATGGGCCAGGAACATGGTGTCAGGCATTAGTGTGCAGATCCACAACGGCGTCAAATCGTCCTCACTCAAATTGTTCGTGCTGATTTCAGATTTATAGGCCTACTTGTTGAAAGAAATTGGATTGTAACTTCATTTGACTCATTTACAGCCCTAAAAATGTCCTACAAATTTTGACATCTATTTGAAAAAGTTTATTTATCTGAAGTAGACTTTAAAAAAAAATTATAATAATTTTTTAAGAATTTATTTTGAGTTGAACTCAAGAGAAGTAATGGACCACAAATAATGTGATTATGGTTGAATTTTATTTGATGTAACTATCCTCTGTGGCATTAACATATTTAATTGTTGTGAACTTTGTTACATGATTTATCCGGGAGCCCATATAGGAAGGAAATGCCCAATTTAAATGTATAGCTGTTTAAGATATTAATGAAAAATATTAATGATATTCCAATGTTCGCTATATAGTATTTTAATCTCACGTTCAGAAGTAATTAATTAAATACAATAACAATTAAATACTTTTTTTCAGGCACAAAAGGCCTGGATAGAGAGGATCTTCCTGAAACGAGAATGCAACTATATTCTTCCCACGAAGGACCCAAGCAGGTAAAACACTATTTTTGTTATTCTCTTAATCTCCTAATTTCTTGATTTTATTGATCTAACTTCAAGTAGAAATAGGTTGAAGATTAATTAATCAACAAGCAAGCGACAAACAGAAATAGTACTGTTCTTCAATTCTGGTCTATGACCATTGCATATGTTGTATTCATTTGAGCATTTTATTGACATTTATTTTATAGTCACATCCTGAGGAAATAACTTTATTTAAAGCACTAACTTGAATGGTAAAGCACATTAAAATAAGAACACAGCAACAATCTATTTCTTTGTGCCTATAGAGATTTTTTTTTTACTACAAATGGATGAAACATTTATTTGGATTTTGAAGTATTCATTATGTGTTTTGGGGGGAATACCTTGTAATAAAGCTTTGTTTGAGCAGAAAATAGGGGAAAATATGGTTGTTGGATCTACTGTAAAGTAAAACTACACTAACTCAGAAATAAGCCTGTGTGTGTGTGTGTGTGTGTGTGTGTGTGTGTGTGTGTGTGTGTGGAGGCATAGTATTAAGCCACGAAGGCCTCAGGCATAAAAGTAGCCCGGTCCGTCCTTTGATCGGCGCTTCTAATTGATCTGATGCGATGGCTATGGGTCTCTCTCTCTCTCTCACTCTGGGACGATCGATTTTCCACTAATCATACCATTCACGCACCACACGGAGTCATGTGGGTGCGTCACGGTTTTCGAAAAACCACAGCTTGCTCGCTCCCTCGCTCACACCCGGAGCTAAACTTCAGTAAAAGTAAAATCTGCTTTTGTTCTGTCCTGCGTCACCTCAGATGTGCCTGTGGTCAGCTGGTGGCGGCCCACGTGGTCTCCGGTGTGGTGAACAGCAAGCCGGCCGAGGACAACCAGCTGGTCCACCTGGAGCTGCCGCAGGAGAAGTGGTCGGTGGCGAAGCACACGCGGACCTACCCCACGGACGCCTACGGCACCATCGAGTTCCAGGGCGGGGGCTTCATCAACAAGGCCATGGTGAGAGTCATCCATGTGACCGCCTCCTCCCTCCTCCCTCCCAGACACCAATGAAGAAGAAGAACGACAACAAGAAATCGGGACTTTAGGTCTAACACACAAATGGTCATTTTGTCCACCACTAGTACATCCGGGTCTCCTACGACACCAAGCCTGACAACCTGCTGCACCTGATGGTGAAGGACTGGCAGTTGGAGCTGCCCACCCTGCTCATAT
Organism: Coryphaenoides rupestris; assembly: GCA_002895965.2. Taxonomy (NCBI): domain Eukaryota; kingdom Metazoa; phylum Chordata; class Actinopteri; order Gadiformes; family Macrouridae; genus Coryphaenoides; species Coryphaenoides rupestris. The sequence goes on from PIJE02000194.1 coordinate 141,824, forward strand.
CCGTGCACGGCGGCCTGCAGAACTTTGACCTCCAGCCCAAACTCAAGCAGGTGTTCGGAAAAGGCCTGATCAAGGCAGCCGTCACCACCGGAGCCTGGATCTTCACGGGCGGAGTCAACACCGGTAGGAACCAATCATATCGATCAGCAGGCCCCCTCCCCACCCTCCCACCCTCACACCGCATGCACTCAATGCTCTCCCTAACTCACCCTCACTTAACAAATCACTGTTTCCAACCTTGTCGGAAGATTAACCGTTGTTTCTAAATTTGCGTTGCATAACACATACTCTGCAATTACCCAGAAGAGGATTTGACCGGGCCCCATTGTCACAGGGTTTATGTGCGGGTTGCAATTAGAGCAGCCTTCATCAGTGTGTGTCTGTAGAACTGAACGGCAGGTTTGCTCAGGCCACCCGTTTGTGTCTGTTGCTGGTAATGCAGGAGTGATCCGCCACGTGGGAGACGCCTTGAAGGACCATTCCTCCAAGTCCCGGGGTAAGGTGTGCGCTATAGGCATCGCTCCCTGGGGCATCCTGGAGAACAAAGAGGACCTCCTAGGAAAAGACGTAAGCACACTCGAGCTACACATGGAGTCATCACCATTCGTACACAATGCAAAGAGCCTTGCATCTGTCCTGCATTTGCATTGAGCGCTTGGCTGAGCATTACTTAGCATTCAGTCAAAAGTTCAAGTCACTTCATTTCTTCCTCCAGGTAACCAGACTGTACCAGACGATGGCTAACCCACTGAGCAAGCTGGCGGTGCTGAACAACAGCCACTCCCACTTCATCCTGACGGACAACGGCACCTGCGGCAAGTACGGGTCAGAGGTCAAACTGCGGCGGCAGCTCGAGAAGCACATCTCCCTGCAGAAGATCAACACTCGTAAGTGTGGGCTTGATGCCCAAACAATAATGTCAAATGCAAATGGTGGTCCATACGGTCTTCATGCTGATGACAGTGACCAATACGTTTTTTGGTTGGGTACTCGCGCTCCCTGCCTCTCTCTCTCTCTCTCTCTCTCTCTCTCTCTCTCTCTCTCTCTCTCTCTCTCTCTCTCTCTTTCTCTCTCTCTCTCTCTCTCTCTCTCTGGATATCTTCTGTGACCTGTGAGTTTCCCTTTGTCATCCTATGCCTGGGGTTTCTGATAAGGCAGGGACAGCAAAGGGATGCTCAGCTGTCACCACTGACTTCACTGCCACGTTCCTCCGTGGCTCCACCGTCCAACCCGGAAAGCTATGGGTTGCTGTTGTGGCTGCGTACATGCATGGATGTGTCGATGGATGGAGGGACAATGTGGAGGATGACTTACTGTGTCTCTTTTGTGGACATGACCAGGTCTGGGGCAGGGCGTGCCCGTGGTGTGTCTGATAGTGGAAGGAGGACCCAATGTGATCTCCGTCGCCCTGGAGAGCCTGAGGGACGAGCCGCCCATCCCCGTGGTGGTGTGCGACGGCAGCGGACGGGCCTCCGACATCATTTCCTTTGCGCACAAGTTTTCCGAGGACGAAGGGTGAGTGGCTCCTCCTGAGGGACCGTTTGCCCGAGGGATTAGTAACCGTCCGTGTCCTCCGGTGGACAATCCCTGTGTTAGTTTCATCGGGAATCTTCTGCCACTTGCAGGCTGGTGAGTGACGATGTCAAAGACCAGCTCCTGGTCACCATCCAGAAGACCTTCAACTACAGCAAGAGCCAATCCCAGCAGATCCTGCTGATGGTCACGGAGTGCATGAAGAAGAGGGAACTGGTAAGTACAGGATACCAATAAAGAAAGCCGTCGAGCCCCCCAAGCACATCATCTGATATGTTATGTGTGAAGTGTGTCTGTTAATGAATACATGTTCAATAAATGTTGTTATAAAACCTTTGTTCCCATTGTCATTCATTCGTTTCACTTCATCTTCATTGTCTCCTGTGCAACCCACCTCTGAAATGAATCGATAATAAAATCATATCCCACAAGCCCTTCCTGATTTCATTCATCACGTGCGTTTGGTCATCCTGTAATCCACAGGTCTCCACTATGTGACAATATGCTGTACTGTAGATGCTCACGCTATGCTTCATCGGCCATAAAGTGTTATCTTAAAGCCTCTCAATCGGCCTGGAGAAAATCCTGCAACATGCAGCGGAGAACTGTTTTAAATACACCGGCAACTCTGAGAGGTGCTCTGAGAGGGAATATGGGTCAAAGCATAGTCACCAATAGGTCTCAGATTACCCACTACCCCTGGTTTGCTCAAAGTGTTGGTTGCCGGGCAGCCTTAACGTATAAAATATAATATCACATATGACGGCTACTACTTTGCACATATACAGCAGCTTCCTCTTACTCTTAAGTGTTGTGATTAGTAGTTTGTAATGCCCACCCGACAGCCCCCTAATCCGCCGCCATCGACGCCGTACATCTGGGTACGAGGAGAGCTAAGCGCCCGCAGCCACCTGCTAAGGGGCAGAGCGGACCCTGGGGGCCGGCGGCCTCAGAGGACCTACTGGCACGGGTGGCCACAAATGGAGGAAGAGGAGGAGGAGAGAATCCATGGGCTCTTTAATCTCCTCCTCGCCCCAGGTTCTTCCTACTCCTCATACTCTGACCCGCTAAGTCCCTAGAATTTAAATATCATTTAAATAAAGTGTGTGTGTAAGTGTGTGTGTGTGTCCTCTATCCCCAGTGTGTATTATGCAGCCAACTGCTCAGCCAACCCAGCAGATAAACAACTTTGACCGCATCTTTTTTTTGTTTGTTTGTTTGTATAGTTTTTTTTTAGAGTAGTAAAGAGGCCTACGGCTGCCGTAAGCCTTTTTGGTATCATTTAGATACCAAAAGACAGGGTTAGGGTTCGGGCCAGACAAGGTTTTTTTTGGGAGGGGCTTTTAGTCGTTGGTTAAGAAGAGGCCGTTTCTATTGCCTGCTGTTGAACCAAAGTGCCATGACTAACCTACAGGTGGCTCGGCGTCACTGTCTGGTCGCAGAAATAATCTCTTCATCCTAAGTGCGTTTAAAGCCTGAAACAGCTGGACCAGACAAATAAAAGCACCCATTCAAAGGGCCGTCGCTCTGCGGTGCTTTGCAAACACTGTGATGCATTTAACTGAATTACTAGCCCACATTTACACAAGCTTCCCCTATTTACCAGGGCACAGAGGGCAGGGGGAAAAAAAAAAGAGTCCACGGGCTTTCTGTGGTCATCCGTTGTGTGCTGCTAATGCATAGGCTGCTCATTATTAACGCATCCCGAGACCAGTTATCTGAAACCGCTGGCGACAGGCCACAGATTCATGCCAACGCTAATCCTATTTGCCACCGTGGCACATGTGACATGGCTGTGAGTCTGTTGGCCGCGGTAGTCCGGTCGCTAACAATGCAGCGCTATGATGACGCTAGGTCCAGTAAACCAACCAGGAAATATTACTTCTTCTTCTTCTTCTCCTCCTCCATATGCATCAATGTTCACACTGGGGCCAACTCACCAGTAATCCCACATAGTCTCGTTCTCATTTTCCTTCTCCTACTCCATTTCATTCCTTCTTTCCTTCAGCCATCAATATATTTTTTCTCTGGATGTGCCCGTCAATCTTTTTGTTGTTCTGTAAAACATCTAGATCACTGTTTTCCGGATGGGTTCAGAGGGACAGCAGGATATTGAAATGGCCATTCTTACAGCTTTGTTAAAAGGTATATTTAAAATGCGACCTTCTCTGATATTTGATCTTATTGCTTATTTCCACAAATCTCAAAGTATTATTTAGCTTCGCTTCAATTCTTTTTAAACTCTCACTCCCAATCTCTCTCTCTCTCTCTCTCTCTCTCACACACACACTCCCTCCCTCTTTCTCTCTCCCTCTCTCTCGCTGGTCAGGCACTAATGCGTCAGCCCCTGACCAGCTGAGTTTGGCGTTGGCCTGGAACAGAGTGGACATTGCTCGCACTCAAATCTTTGTCTATGGACACAATTTACCAGTGAGTTGCATTCAATTGTCATCATCCTCTCACAATGGATGCGCTGTTGCTAATTTAAAGCTGCGTGTCACACAAATACTTCACAAAAAATACTATAGTTCTTTATACGTTGAAAACATACTTTTATTTTGAAACTATAACCTAATACACAATATATGTATCAATATATCCTATAACACCGCCTGCCTTCTCAGCCTGCCGGTGCGATCACCAGCTGTTCGCTGGAGGCCCAGGACAAGACGCGGAGCCCCGCCAGCGCGCCCCGCAACAAGGCCCGGGCCAAGAAGGGGAAGGGGAAGGGCAAGGCCAAGCCGGAGCCGCCGGAGGAGACGGACCCCAGGAAGCTGGAGCTCATTCGCTGGGTAAGAAAAAGGTGCAGGGGGAAAAAAAGAGGTCTAATTCTTTCCTATGCAGAAGATGAAGAAAATAATGTTGTAAGTGGGTAAGTTACAGATGTCTGTATTATAATTATTATTAAGAAAAGTAGTTTTCTCGTAATCAGTCTTGATAGGCAATGTGATTATATATACTGTATATGTGTGTGTCTATGTTTATAGTAGCTTATACGCTAATCGAATGACCTACAAATGACCAACATGACCACGTCTTAATTGTTAATTGCTTTCACAATAGTTGCTTATCTTGTGTAAATCACAAGAAAACCACTTGTGTTATCACGTGATCGCAAGATAAATGTATTCTCTAACGCATTCAATATTTGTAGCCTATACTTCTTTCTGAAATTCCCTGTATGAGTGAAGCATTGCGGGGACATCTCTGCCGCCATGTGATAGTAGTGACTCTGTGGGCTCCAGGTGCACTCTCTGGAGCAGGCCATGATGGACGCCCTGTTCCTGGACAGAGTGGACTTTGTCAAGCTGCTGCTGGAGAACGGCGTCAATATCCATCACTTTCTCACCATCCCCAGGCTTGAGGAGCTGTACAACACGGTATGCGATATACAGTGCTTCACCCGCAGTATATCAATGATAAGTCGAGAAGCCCGCTTTAAAAAGTGATTCAAGTCATGTTTTCAAACTCATTTTTCGACTTTTTTATTTGCTTTACAGAAACTTGGTCCTGCTAACACACTCCATGTTGTGGTCAGAGATGTCAAAAAGGTAATATGCGTCATTAATTCTTCTTCTGAGGTTCTAAGAGTTGGTTGTTGATGCCCTGTCTGGGATTAATAATACAATCTTAGTCATCTGGTTGATGTGGCTGTGCTGCTTGCTGTGTTCTGCAGGGAAACCTCCCTCCAGATTACCAGATCACTTTGATTGACATCGGTCTGGTGCTGGAGTTTCTCATGGGTGGAGCGTACAGAAGCAACTACACCAGGAAGGCTTTCCGCAACCTCTACAACACTCTTTACGGGCTGAAACGGGTACGGGGATAAGAGAAGATAAGAGAAAATAAGATAAAACATTATTAATCCCGAAGGGAAAAATAACAACAACATAAGAATAAAAACAAGAGAAGAATAATAAATCTAAAGTGAATAAGCCTAACAGAATAGATAGATAAATAGACAGATAGATTAGGGGTGTACAGACATGTAGTTACATAGTAATTGTGACAAAGATTACTTTTACTTGCCTATTGATTAATTTAATCTTTTGTATGTCTTTTTACAGCCCAAAGCTCTGAAACTTCTTGGCATGGAGGTGAGGCATCTTCTTCCTCCTCCTCCTCATCATCATCACCACCATCATCATCATCATCACCACCATCATCATCATCATCATTATCATCAACATCATCACCATCATCATCGTTGCCTCATTTATCATGTGTGCTCTCATCTAAGTGGATGAACAGGACAGACTGTAAATAAAAACAAACTCTCTCACAATTGTGTGACTGCTGACTTTCTTCTTTTTACTATGTGCCTCTCTCCTCTCTCCATCTTGTTTGATTCCTTCAGGACGATGAGCCACGGAAAGGCAAGAAGAAGGCCAAGAAGAAGAAAGAGGAGGAGGTTGAAATCGACGTGGACGACCCCGAGGTGTGCCGCTTCAAGTTCCCCTTCCACGAGCTGATGGTGTGGGCAGTGCTGATGAAGCGTCAGAAGATGGCACTGTTCCTCTGGCAGAGGGGAGAGGAGGCGATGGCCAAGGCGCTGGTGGCCTGCAAGCTCTACAAAGCCATGGCCCACGAGTCCTCTGAGAGTGAGCTGGTGGACGACATATCACAGGACCTGGAGAACAACTCAAAGTTAGTCTCCCCTCCTATCCAAAATGACACTGGGCTTTGCCAGTACATTCCATTAGATGGGCACTTTAAGAACTGATATTATCCTCCTTACTCCTTACTTGAAGTAAATCTTTTATATTACGTGTGGTTCCATGACATCACGGTGAATTATTTCGCTCAGTCATGCAGCTAAATTTAAATCCGTCAGACATTTGGTTTAATGATGTGTCGCTTCATAAACATTTACCCAGGCCTGGCATGTCGCCTACAACTTGGCTGTCTCTGTCTCTCTCGCGTGTAGAGAATTCGGACAGCTGGCCTACGAGCTGTTGGATCAGTCCTACAAGCACGACGAGCAGGTGGCCATGAAGCTGCTCACATACGAGCTGATCAACTGGAGCAACTCCACCTGCCTGAAGCTGGCCGTGGCTGCTAAGCAACGAGACTTCATCGCGCACACCTGCAGCCAGATGTTGCTGACTGACATGTGGATGGGCTGCCTGAGAATAGGCAAAAACCCTGGGCTCAAGGTGACAAGAAATGCATTGTTATGAATGAATAGAATAGAGACATGTTCCAGAGACCCCATTGCAAATATATACTGTATAACGGTGGATCGGACATGATGGATGACCCCGATGGGAATCGAACCCCTAACCCTGGCAGTGAGCTAGACAGGACTACAGTGAAGTCATCGCTCTTGTTTTCTATTTGTCAATAGTATAAGGAGGGCAATTATACTTTTTTTTGTTAAACAACACACTGTACATATGGATTGATAACCAATTGCTTCCAATCCACGTAGGTCATTCTGGGAATCATTTTCCCTCCTCTGATCATGCTGATGGATTTCCGCATCGGCGACGACACGTCTTACCAAGCACCCGCAGCGGGGGAGACCGGGAAAGACAAGGATGATGACAAAAGCAACAAGGTCTAGGAGTTCTAAACCCATTGACCACTTCTAATGACCTCAACTTATGAACCGTCAGGCACAGGGACAGTCCCGGTAGGCTAACTCCTCTGGTGTCCTCCAGGAAGCCAACGCTGACGCCGCGTCTCGGAAGGGAGACGAAGAAGAGGGCAGCACTAACGTCCGCAAGATCCCCATCGCAAAGCGCTTCTTCGAATTCTACGACGCACCGTTCACCAAGTTCTGGTTCAACACTGTACGATTGTTTTCTTCTTCTTGTATGTTGCATACATTGTATGGAATTTTTCATACATTGTATGGAATTGTATGGAATTATCATGTGCCTAACAGTGTTCTGTGTAGAACCAGGCACGTCCATTGGTCTTAATGGACTGATTAATGGCTTGTGAATATTTGTAACTTAACCTGGCAGATCTCCTATCTGGGCTACCTGATGCTGTACAACTACATCATCCTGGTGAAGATGGAGAGGTGGCCCTCCTTGCAGGAGTGGATCGTCATCTCTTACATCCTCACACTTGGCACGGAGAAAGTCCGACAGGTATCAACCACGAGACATGAAAATCACCTCGTAATAAAATCAAACATGTTTAGATGGGTGACACTTAAGGTCATACATAGCTCAAAATAGAAGAGAATAGAATATGCTCATTCCCTGCTCCCTAGATCCTGATGTCGGAGCCGGGCAAGCTGAAGCAGAAGATAAACGTCTGGCTGGAGGAGTACTGGAACATCACCGACCTGGCCGCCATCTTCACCTTCCTGATGGGCCTCATGCTGCGGCTGCAGCACGAGCCGTACATGGGCTACGGCCGAGTCATCTACTGCGTCGACATCATCTTCTGGTACATCCGCGTTCTGGACATCTTCGGGGTCAACAAATACCTGGGCCCTTACGTAATGATGATAGGAAAAATGGTTTGTATATCTAATGTACAATCTTCACCGTGAATGCATTTGTGTCATCCTACCCTACCTCATCCTGCACCTTTTCCACTATTTTGCACTTCTGGTTACTGGATACTAAACTGCAATTCGTTGCAATGACAATAAAGTTGAATTTAATCCAATCTAATGAGCCTAAAAGATAGACCACGTTGCAATTCATCAGACACATATGCAGTACAGACTAGATAATACGCATGACCCCCCCCCCCCTAAAAATGACAGACAATACAAGCAAATTCTGCTTGAAGGATCTTCCTCTAAACTGAGGTGGTGATTGGCTCCTTGCAGATGATTGACATGATGTACTTCGTGGTGATCATGTTGGTGGTGCTGATGAGCTTCGGCGTGGCACGGCAGGCCATCCTGCACCCAGACGAGGAGCCCACGTGGCGGCTGGCCCGGAACATCTTCTACATGCCCTACTGGATGATCTATGGGGAGGTTTTTGCGGACTCGATAGACCGTAAGACTAGAGTTCATAGTAAGATTCTGTTTCCTCATTCTGGGCAGATGATCAGTCCTGTGCTGTGTCAGTCAGTGGCAATAGATTACATTTGATTATAATTCCTTAATTTATTTTGTGCCAACCTGAAAAAACTGCTCTAATCCAATTTCTAATGGACGTACTTAGTATATTAATATTAAGTACTCAAATAATGTGTTCAATTCCTAAATTGATGATCATCTGCCAAATAGTCTAGTTGACTGTGCTTCTTTGGTTACTGTTACAGTTTGGTAGTTATTTTAGATATTTTTGTGTTAAAATCTGGTTTCTGCTGAATGCCGACTTCAAATTTGGCACATTTAACTCAACAATATTTGATTTCCAATGGACCCTAACAAGAATACAACAATTAGACCAAACTATAGGGCCTGTTTTTGAGCAGTTTCATTCCGTTTCAACACATTATTGCTTTATCAGGATTATCTAGTTAAGTGAAGAGAGTACTTTATTGATCCCAGACAGGAAAAATCTATAAATATTCAGAAAACATCCGCAAAAACAATTACAACTTTTAAAACCATGCTTCTTGAACTCTTGATCTTGAATCTGTCAAATCTTGAATTCTGTGAGATACAATCTTCACCTCAGCAGAAGTATATTGAATGTATGAAAAATGAAGAAGTCGATGTTAATTGAACTTGTAACGCTTTCCTTCTCCTTCTCTGTTGATGTGCTTTTCTGGAAAATCCTCAAGTCTATGCCATGGAAATCAACCGTGAGTAGTGACATACTTGAAGCATTTGAAGACCTCAGAACCGACACATTTAAGTTACGTTCACAAACACTAGTTCTTCATCCATGCCTGCGCTCTTCCTCCAACAGCACCCTGTGGTGAACACTTGTATGATGAAGACGGGAAGAAGTTCCCTCCGTGCATCCCAGGCGCCTGGCTTACACCGGCCCTCATGGCCTGCTACCTCCTGGTAGCCAACATCCTTCTGGTCAACCTGCTCATTGCTGTCTTCAAGTAAGCCTCATAATAATACTGTACTGTACATTAAACAATGACACGTTGAGATGTGTCATTATTACTAATTATTCATGTTTTAAGTAAAATGATCAATATGCATCTGTAGCACATGCCGATAGCTGCAAATAGCAACAATCCCATAAATTAAATTTCACCATCATCATTGTCGAATTGATGATGGTGAACTCTAGTGTGTTGGCTTTTGTTGCTAGTTGTTATTGAGTGAATGCTGGCAACTGCAGCAACTTGTAGGGACCAGATTAAGACAAAATGCAGTTGCAATGTTGTTTTTTAAGTTCTGCCAAGTAAATACAAGCAACTGCAAATATTACACATTGTCACTTTAAGCACTTAAATTCTTTTTTTTTGCATTTACTGACCTCTGACCTTTTGGTTCCAACAGCAATACCTTCTTTGAGGTGAAGTCCATCTCCAACCAGGTGTGGAAGTTCCAGAGATATCAGCTGATCATGACCTTCCACGACCGGCCCATGCTGCCCCCTCCGCTCATCATCTTCAGCCACCTCTACATCCTCTTCAACCGGCTGTTCCGACACTGCAACAAGAAGAAGCAGGAGGGGGAGCTGGACGAGAAGGACAGAGGACTCAGTAAGTATTAGTCCTCCTCCATGCCAGCGGGCAGATCCACCATCCTCAAGTTGTGTGCGAGAGCCGGTCGACTGGTTTTGATCCACAATCCTATCATGGAGTAAAACACCTAACATTGCATTGCATTGGCGACACCAGCACTGCTGGTGTGAATGTGTGTTTGAATGTGAGGCATGAAGAGCTGCAAGCAGTCAGAGGGTAGAAAAGTACTATCAGAACCCAGTCCGTCTACCATTTAAGGCAAAACAGATCCTTAGGGTAGAGTTGATGTCTGGAATGCAGTTATCCTTGTTTTTCCTACCATCCAATTTTTCCCCCGATTTTTTTCCCACAGAGCTGAGGCTTAACCCAGAGGAGCTAAAGAATCTGTACGAGTTCGAGGAACAGTGTGTGGAGGAATATTTCCGTGAGAAGGAAGATGAGCAGCAATCCTCCAGTGGTGAACGCATTAAGGTTACCTCAGATCGGTAAGCGGCAATGCTTAATAACAGCTTGGTGAAGGCATGCTCAATCTATAGCAGCATATTGACACACGTCATATTATCATTCCTGTCGTGGCTGTTCCTGCCAGAGTCGAGAACATGGCCATCCGTCTGGAGGAGGTGAACGAGAGGGAGAACACCATGAAGTCCACCCTGCAGACAGTGGACCTTCGCCTGGCCCAGCTTGAGGAGATTCACGGGCGGATGGCAGTGGCCCTGGAGAAGCTGGCCGGCGTGGACCGATCCGAACTGACCCGCACGTACTCCCGGAACTCCTCCCTGGGGGACCCCTCCTCCTTGATGCGCCACGGTAGCATCAACAGTGCGGACGGCTACAGCCTCTACTGCTTCCACATGGACCTGGAGGAGACTGCGGCGAGGCAGAGAGAAGAGAGCGAGGCGGGTAAGACGGGCCTGGAAAGGCAGAGGAGCCTGCGGAAATCTGGGGGCGGTCTCAGCATCAAGGAGTATGGCCCCACGTTGGACGTCGGCGGGCCAGAGAGGGTTCGGACAAGCTCCTGTGTGGACATCCTCATATCACCGTGTGAACAAAAGTCCATATCCCAAGAGGGGAGTCAAGAAAACGTAACCAAAAGTACATCCGATTTGACGAAAGGCGGTGGGGATCCACTGGCCAGGGCACTGAAGAAAGTGCGCCCGGAGATGGATAAACTTAACATTATCTCGACCTGCCCCAAAAGGGCCAAATCCTTAAGACAATGTCCCTCTGAAACAGAACAGAAAGCCTCTCCAAAGAGGGCCATGAGTATCGTCAACATCATCCCTGATATTACAGAAACTCAATCTACACAGAAGGCGCAACTATGGCAACCCACCTCCTCTTCTTCTCTGAAGAGGACTAAATCATTGAGATATATTCCTGTCGAACGTCAGATTTCTCCTAGCACGAGGAGGGCTTCGGGCAGCATGACGCTTAGCCGGGACGGCGAAGGTCATGAGCTACTGCAACCGGTAGACACCAAGTTGCCGGTGGAGCGATTTGCGAAAGCAGTCCACCTGCAGCCATTCGACATGGAGCTTGCCGTTAACACCCTCAGTCTCTCTGATTGTACACCTCCAATGGTCCCGACTCCAGCCCAGAAGCTTGATGTTCCCGATGGACTCGAAGAACCGAAAGCAGCAGTCGGAACGGACCAGGAGCAGGAGGAGCATCCTAGTGGGGACACACCTTCGGACACCGCAGGAGCCGCTTCAGAAACCAACCAGCTTGGGGAGGAACAGTCAAGCTACAGTCTAGCTGTCGCCGACGAGGCGTTCTTGCCGTACCACAGGTCACTGAGCTGGAATACGGGCGACAGGAAAGCAAAGGGCCTGGCCGTGCCCTTAGAGCCACGGGCCTCACGCAGCGAGAAGAACATTGCCGTAGCATCTCGTGTTCTGATTGATACACAGCCCCACGTTCTGACTGATACACAGCCACCCGTTCTGACTGATACACAGCCACCCGTTCTGACTGATACACAGCCACCCGTTCTCACTGATACACAGCCACCCGTTCTCACTGATACACAGCCACCCGTTCTGACTGATACACAGCCACCCGTTCTCACTGATACACAGCCACCCGTTCTGACTGATACACAGCCACCCGTTCTCACTGATACACAGCCACCCGTTCTCACTGATACACAGCCACCCGTTCTGACTGATACACAGCCACCCCGTTCTGACTGATACACAGCCACCCGTTCTGACTGATACACAGCCACCCGTTCTGACTGATACACAGCCACCCGTTCTCACTGATACACAGCCACCCGTTCTGACTGATACACAGCCACCCGTTCTCACTGATACACAGCCACCCGTGCTCTGACTGATACACAGCCACCCGTTCTGACTGATACACAGCCACCCGTTCTGACTGATACACAGCCACCCGTTCTGACTGATACACAGCCACCCATTCTCACTGATACACAGCCACAGGGAGGAGGAGGAGAAGAAGGAGAAGAGAGGAAAGAACCAGAGAGGAGTGCAGAGGATGAGCACAGTGTTAAAGAAGGAGGGGATCAGGTGGAGGACACTGAAGGTGTGGAGGTCAAGAGAGGCGACAAAGGAAGCCAGGAGAATGAAGGCACACAGGAAACGGAACCTGAGCAACCACCACAGTAGAAGTCCCAGCAGAACTACGAGTCAGCAGGAAGCAGTCGGACAAACAAATAAACAAGACTTTTAATTAACCATCAACCATCAATCATACAGTGCAGTCTGTGTCATAAATAAGTTATTATTTAGCAAAATGAAATATGACGCTCGTTAAGAGTTCTTTAACATTTTTTGGGTGAAATGTCAACCGTTACAGATGTGCAAAGCCCTGTTATGTGGATGTTGGCAATTTCAGAGAAATATATGAATGTATACTGTACAAGTCTAAATAAAATAAACGCACAGCACATTGGCTGTGTTGATATGTCAACATTTATGCTTTAACACCAACACACGATTGGCACACTACTTTCTACAAACAACACGTATATAAATACCTGTTTCCTTTGACTTGTTTTAACTTTCACATTCAGATAACACGGAACCTGGATGATTCTATTTACAAGAAATGCTTCCTTTATAAGAAAGCAGAAGTAGACCGGTATGTATCCCACATTTCTGCCTCATATGTGAATAATACCATGAATGACCAGTTACATCGACCTATACAATAACATAACACTGCGTATGGAAACATTCCTTGCTCTATCTCGATACAACAACAATAGCAGCTTACATGAGACATAAAAGTATTTTTTGGATTGCAACCACACCCTAAATTGCACTCCCTATTCATGCCGTCTGAATCCGGCTTTCTGCGATCAAACGTTGCCAGTTGACTAGTATCTGACTATCTCTCCCCGGGGGGGGGGGGGGGAGATGGAGATCACCCACCTTGTGTCCAAGCATCTCCTGTGCATTTTCTTACATTACTTCTCAGGATGGATTCTCCACAAGACAGAAGCCTGCTGCAGTCTACCAGGGCAGTAGAACAGTCCAGCTGTTACCAAAATGTGATTTGGAAGTCGGTAGCGATCCCCGGGAAAGCAAACCATGTTGCCCCACGTCAGTCACTGGTGAAAGAGTCCTCTAGAGAAGAGTGCACTTGAAAAACTTCATTCTTCTCGACTTCTTCTCTGTGATTTTGACCGACCCGTCCCCTCCTGGTGCATCAGTCTACCAGGGAATAATAATAATAATGCAGAAGATAAGGTTCAAAAGTGTAGTAAACAGGATAACATTTAAAAGCAACTTGGTGTGTGTTATTTCGCAAATATAAAACTATGTATCCATTATTTGTACTTACAGTCTTTGTGCTAAGATTCTGCAGGATGTCCCTGGCTATTGTATAAAAAGCCTATAGAGTGAAGAGACATTATATTAAAATGGAATCGGTGATAACTTATTTGGATGGAATAAACCATTCAGAAAAATTCAAGGGAATAGGGAATAAGGAAAAAAGCTTACCTCCTCTACATTTAAACTAGACTTTGCACTGGTTTCCATGAACTTTATTCCGTAATCAATAGCCAGCTGTGTAAAATACAGAAGTCAAACACGAGATTAGTCACGCTGACATTGCGTCACACTCATACTTCACACTTGATTTGAATCACCAAGTCGTCTCACCTTCTCCCCCCTGTCTTTGGACACCTGTCTCCGGTCGCTTATGTCACACTTGTTCCCCAGGATCATCTTCTCCACATCCAAGGACGCGTGCTTTGGGGACAAGGAGGGAGACGCGTATTGAAGCACTCACTCAACACACAGGACGACGGTTAGATTGACCTTCAATGGGTATGATATTTTTCTTAATTGAAGTACTGTATGTACCTTTTCAATATTTCTTATCCAGTTCTTTATGTTCTCGAAAGACTTCTCGTTGCAAATGTCATACACCAGCATGATGCCCTGTGTGGAGAAGACAGGAATATGGGGTTTCACAAGGCACGTGGCCATTTCATAAGCACAACACAATGGAATATTAGTCTGTGTGAGGACGTTGACATGATATATGATGGTATAGTCCATCATACTTGATCATAATATGGTGTGTGTCTCACCATGGCCCCTCTGTAGTAAGCTGTGGTGATGGTCCTGAACCTCTCCTGTCCTGCAGTGTCCCTTTTGAGGACAATTTGAAATACATCTAGTTTTAATAGTCAGTAATAATGGCATAATAGGAATGATAAGCCCTGTTTTAAAAAAAAAAAAAAAAAGGGAATCAGGGAAAGACTATAGCCACCTATTGACAGATATATTATATATTTGTACACTTACCAAATCTGGAGTTTCACTCTCTTTCCGTCCAGCTCTATTGTTCGGATTTTAAAATCAATACCTACATGGCAACGGGACAACGCGAACCATAATATTAAAATCACTGAATTTGCATACATTTCACGATGTGAGCCCAGACTATACGTTAGACCCACCGATGGTCGAGATGAACGTGTTGTTGAACGCGTCCTCGCTGAACCTGAACAGGAGACATGTCTTCCCCACGCCGCTGTCCCCGATGAGCAACAGCTTGAACAGGTAGTCGTACGTCTTCGCCATTGAAACGCTGCGCTGCGCTGTAACGCGAATAACGGCGTTAGAATCTGGACGTCCGCCCCAGCTGTCTGTCACGCCCGGCGAGCAGATGACGTCACGACGCGTCACGTGACGTCACGGCACCCTGGGTAATGTAGTTCTTTGATTTGATTTTGTAAATATTTTTTTTACCTTATAATAATTCAAACTAAAGTTACATTCTCGAATAGCATAGTTTAAATACATTATATTGGACAATATATCAAGTGTGCGCACAAAAAAAAACTAGACTAGATAGTAGTGAGAATAATAAGTAGTAATAATCATAATAATAATACATTAGTAATAATTATAATACATATGCGAAATATGCACTACACATTGTTTTAAAGGTACTATATGTAAGAATCAGTGCATTCTGAGCTCCGTGGGTTGAGGCAATAACAATCAGAAACGAATGTTAGTTCTAATCATAATTAAACCTTGTACACATTTTTTTTTTAAAAGCTATAAAATATATATTTTTATTATCCACTTTGTTCCATTTTCCCGCGAAATCCGACCCGACTCAAATATAAGACAAATCAGCCCAGAAGCTGTTCTACACAACAGAGAGAGTCGGGGGAAATTCTCAAGTTCTTTTAACTTCAACCACAACCTGCTCACAAACTGGCGATTTAAAATGATTTGTGCTGTAAAATCCTAACATGTAAGTCCCTGAACGGAGATTCAATATTCTTACATACAGGACCTTTAAACTAGCCTGCAAAATCACGCCTGCAGGGTTTCCTGTGCTGCTGCACGGTTAACCAATGAGACGACACTAGGAAAAGAAAAGCTGACGAGATCAACATGCCCGTAAGTAATGCTGCTCAGTTGTTCAGCAAATCATTCTGATTGTTCTTTTGGAAGCAAGCGACATATAGGTTCAGGTTGTCCACATCACTTTGCACTACTCTACGGCATACTACTACTACTACTACTACTACTTATACTACTACAGTACTACTACTACTACTACTACTACTGAGGTCTGGCCCTCTTTAAACGCCAACACAACAACCAGTAGGCTAACAACCAGTATAACTTACAAAGAACCGTCTTAGATATTTATTATATGTACATATTGAAGGTTTGACCATCAACCAGTTTGTGATGTGTGTTTTTTATTTTGTCTTAGCTTGCCAAAGACCTTCTGCATCCTGCTCTCGACGAGGAGCGAATGCAACATAAAAAGAAAAGACTTGTCCAGAGCCCAAACTCATTCTTCATGGATGTCAAGTGCCCAGGTACTGTATATGGATGTCACTCATAAGTTAAGAAGTGCAATGTGTGGTAAATCACATTTTATCATAATTGTATCAGCTAGAAATAGCCTGCATAACATTAAATGTAGTTTCTATTATCTGAGTTTTGTCACATAAACACACACATGTACAGCCCCATCTGACGGACCTTGACGTGATTGATTAAAGGGGACATATTATGCCACCAGGTGTGAGCGAGATTAGGCCATCGCAAGCCGTTTCACAACTGCCATGTGACTACCGTCTAGTGACATCACAAGTGGGAATGTCCCCCCTAGATGTGTGATTACTAGATCAGTCGACCAGCCTACCCGGTGGACTGTGCCGACAGTTAAACGGATCTGGTCAGCATACATCCAGGTGGACATTCCCATTTGTGATGTCACTAGGTGGTAGTCACATGGCAGTTGTGAAACTGCTTGCGATGGCTAATCTCGCTCACACCCGGTGGCATAATAAGTCCCCTTTAAATCATGTTATTAAAAACTCCTGCATATTTCCAGGTTGCTACAAGATCACGACTTTATTTAGCCACGCACAGACCGTCGTGCTGTGTGTCGGCTGTTCAACTGTGTTGTGCCAGCCAACGGGGGGAAAGGCCAGACTGACTGAGGGTACGTTTATCGTCTGATCGTTTGTGGAAAAACACAGTCCAGATTCAAATGAAGCTATAAGAACCTATGATGCATTATGTATTCATCAACTATCATATTTTTAGGTTGCTCTTTCAGGAGAAAGCAACCCTGAAGGAGAAAAGGGCATCTGTAAAACCGCCACTCGGTGCCTGGACACATCCCTCCGCATTCAAATTAACTTCATTAAGTTATGTGTTTGATACGGTGACAAGTTCTGCCATTAAGACATGACCATGATATTAATCCATAAAGATTTATCTTGGTACCGAATGAAAACAATGCAATGTAAGATGACCTCTGAACAGAATAAATCATGAAGTTGTTGAAACGTTGGATTTTGAGTTTTATTGAAAGAAGAACAAATATAACAAATAACAAAGTAATGAAATGCTGAATGCAATACCAAGAACTTTACCTTCACAGAAAGCATACCAGAACTCGATTCCAGTCAGATGTGACATTTCTGTTTCAGGAACATGCATAGAACATTCGGCACACGGCAAGCCTTATGAAAGACACACGACAAAAAAAAGTACGATTTGGGCCACTTTTGCAGTCTGAATGTAGCCAGATACAATACCAGACAGAAACAGCTAAATTAATTTGTAATAGCATAATAGCTAATAATTACTTGCGTATGGATAGCCAAGGGAATATGATATTGCATCAATTTCACTGCTTTTACTCTTGGGATGAAGAGGACTTCCAAGGGTAACGTTTTCAACTTGGAGACTTGGAGACTCAAAAAATGTTGATGGGGGAATGGGATCCAGGTTCTGTTTTAAGGCATGGGTCGTTCACTAACATTGCATCCCAGATGAACGATCACTGGGTCTGACACTGCACCCCTTGCCTTGGACCCTCGTCGTCGTCCTCCTCATAGGCCTCCCTACTGGAGCTCCTCTGCTGTGATTGGCTGTTCACCTCGCTGAGGGACACCTCCTCCATGTCATCGGTAACCATGACTTCCTCTCTGGTGGGCAGCAGTCTTTCCAACTGGAACATCAGGTGTTCTGGAAGCCAATCTTTCTCTGGGAACTCCACCTATGGATAATATGCATCATGACATGCAAAAACATTTAAAATGTACAGTGTTTTAAATAAATATCTGAAATAAATATCAATCGGAATGATTAACGTATATGTATTCAAGCCACGATATATCATTTATCAATAGTCCAGGAGTCTCACCTGAAACTGAACGAAGAGCTGTCCTTTTTCGTACGGTTGCCGGTACATTGGCATGCCTTCACTCTGAACACATTTGAGGTCATTGTGCTTCACAACTTCACCTGGAGACAAAAGGGAGTATAGATATGCAACACGTCTTTGCGTATATTATTGCAATAGGTACACGTATGCAGGACCATATGTGTACCACTGCAGATATTGCCGATGGCAACAAGCTACCTGGCTGTGTGCTGACGATGAGGTTCCGGCCGTCTAACGTCAGGATGGGCTTCTTAAATCCACAAAGAGCTTCCACCAGCTTGATGTTCATCTTCATAATCAGGTTATCTTCCTGCCTCTGGAACACCGGGTGCTCCTTCTGGTCCAGCACCACGATGACGTCGCCGGCCTCCAGTCCCGGTTCCTGGTCGCCCTCCCCGTGGAATGTGATTTTCTGTCCATCTTTCATTCCTGCCAAAGAGAGCGTTGTTAGATTAGTTCACTGGAATACAAATGTAATACTGTCATTGACATGAATGGATAATTTTTCTTCGATTACCAGCAATTGGCATTAGCCATTGAAATATTATTTAGCAACATTACGTGGGAAGGGACTCACAGATTCAGTTTCACACACATGAGAGACTAAGGCTAGGCAATATATCGATATTATATAAATATTGTGAATGGATATAAGACTAGATATTACATTTTGGATATCATAATTGTCATATGGCAGTGTTAAAGTTACACAAAAGTAGTTTCTGAACTAACCACCGTTCTAACTCTTCTATTATTGTCTTTAACCAGTATATAGTACATTATATCTACATTACTGATGATTATTTATCAAAAATCTCTGTGAAAATATATTGTGAAAGCACCAATAGTCACCCCTACAATATTGTTGCCATATCAATATGTATATCGAGTATTAGTTCAAAAATATTGATATTTGATTTTGTCCATTTCGCCCCCACAGCCCCTCGAGAGACCAACCTTTATCGATATGAACTTCTAGAATCTTCTTTGTGCGTTCCACTTTGTGACCGTTACAGTTCTTGCAGCGGTCCTTGGAGTTGAACTTCTCCCCCTGACCCTGGCAGTCGGCACACATGCTTTGGATCTGCTGGATCATGCCTGGCCCAATCTGCTGCACCTTGATCTGCACACCTCGCCCCTTACAACTTGAACACTTCTCCAGGGCACCCCGTTTACCGCCGTAACCTGGCGGGAAAAAAACAATTGCGTTTTGTTCGGACATTTCCTTTTCCTGATTGCTTCAAGAGAACCTATAATTTGATGAATGAACGAATGCCTACCTTCACATTTTTCACAGATGACATTTTTCTGGAGCCCGAGTTTCCTGACGCCGCCATTGTACATCTCGTCTAGAGTAACAGCCAGCTGATGGACCACGTTCTTCCCTGAATGAAACACAAGACGACGATGACGATGATGATTGGCAAGCTTATTTGAATGTATCCATTGTGCACTTTTACTGCTCTGGAATCCTCCGTATAACTGCACACATACATACATACATACCTCTCCTCTCCCTCTGCATTCTCCCTCCGCCTCCGAAGAACATGTTGAAGATGTCGGTGGGCGAGCCACCACCGGTCATGCCCCCCTCCTTGATGGCTTGTTCCCCACCTTGGTCGTACAGATCCCTCTTCTTTGCATCTGATAGCACCTCGTATGCTTGGGATATGAGCTTGAACTGTTTGTTGGGAGAGTAGTAAATAATAATAATGTCTTTATGAATAGATTATTACTCATACCATTGTGAATCAGCAGTCACACCAGAATCACTATCAACATGGTAGATCATGTATTCTAGATCATACACACACATGTGGATCAGGGCGGGGCAATAATGCAATGTAATGCAACGGTAGGCCCACTGCAAGGTCTTTTCCTGACGAGCAGCCACTGAAGGAAGATCTTGATAGGTTGATAGGATCTTTAACTTATCTTGGTTATTTGTGCGAAAGAAGCTCAATAGACTCCAACGCCAGACTCTCTCTCTCTCTCTATCTCTCGTACCTTTTCCAGAAAGTTCTTGTCATTCCGCTGCTGTCAATTGTAACAGGCGTGCGGTTTAAAATAGAATCGGTGCGGCCTCTTCCATATAAAGAGCAAGGCAAGCAAGCAAGCATGCAAGCCGGGCCGTCAAAAGCCGCCCTGTCCCTGTGTCTGCCATTAACGTACCCGCTCTCCCTCGCTGGGGTTCTTGTCCGGGTGATATTTTAGGCGAGTTTTCTGTACGCCTTCTTAATCTCATCCGGCGAGGCGTCGGCGCCCCACACCCAGGAGGTCGTAGTAGCCCGTCTCATGAACCATGGTGGCGACCTAAAACACACGAAACGAAGACAAGTCACGATTACAGCACAAAAAAATCCGGAAAAAAACGAAACAAACAGCCGTTGCTATAGCGCTACTTAATGTGGCCGCAAGCGTATAGTGGCCATTAATGCATGCGGGGTCGGTCTTATAGGGGGGGGGGTGGGGCTACACGGTCTGCATGGTCTTCAGTCCTCTCATGGAGAAAATATTCACAAATAGACTAGAGTAGCAGTCTGCTTTGACAGCTTTCATCACATCCTGCGCCGATTAATTGTTGAAATTTGAATTGATTTTGAATTGAATACTTACTTCTTCAGGTTTCGTGGATGGATATTCCTTTCAACAAGCCGGTGAGAGGAGATCTCTGTGCTTTTAAAGAGACCGACGACCGACGACCGAATATTCTGGTGCGCCCGCAGCAGGAGGAGCAGGAGGAGGAGGTGCTAGAGTCCGGATGTTACAGCGCATGGAAGAGTCTCTAGAGAGCCAGCAATATTAGGAGGATATCTATAACCCCGCCCATCGGATGTCGACCCCCGCCCCTTTTTGTCCGACTCCGCCCCCATTCTGCGTAGCTGCAGCCGGGGGTTATTGTTATTGCTGTGGGCTGGCCACTGCAGCAGCAGCAGCAGCAACAACCACCAGCCCCTTGACCTCCTGGGTCACATGCAGCCCTCCTGGGTCACATCGACCTCCTCTGTCCTCATATTTCTCTCTGAAGAACAATTTCATAAACCACGAGGTACATTGTTGTATAGGCATTGTTATAGTGTTGTGTTGTGGATTAATAATGGAGCAAAGCAGAGTAGACAACATAATGTGTTAATGCTATGAAAAATTATTGGATTTTCCAATACAACTGCATTGAAAATACTTCTCATTTTGAAATCCACCAAGTAAAATTCACATGACTTCTTGAGCGAAAGACACCTGAAGATCATGCAATAACAACATTTTTACTTTGCTATACAGATCTCTGCGGGGTGAGTAAATACATATACGTATATGTAATACCCATTTATTGTATTGCACACATTTATTGATGGGCAGTTCCAATGAATATCCCTATCTTACAATCATATTCCATCCTTCCAGAGAAAGTGAACGGCAGGAGTTGCTCCATCGATATTTCGGTAAAAAAATAGCAAAGAGTGATCTAGAATGTATTTTATATAAATCAAAGTCATGTTGGAGATACATCAATTAAATAGATAACTATTAGATTGAGAGTTCAAATGAAATAAAAACTGTTTATTGAGTGTTTATGTGGCTGGTAGGTCTTCATGCTTGTGTAATATCGTCCTGTTAGTTGGCACACTCAAATACAACACACTTACTGATTTCACTTCACTTTTTCCCTAATGTTTTTTATTGATTGTGTGAGATCAGATTACAGCTCAGAATCTTTTAGTCATTCATGATGACAGGCAATCTCTCCCAGTGCAGCAATAATTATATATAGGCCTATATACTGTATATCACCTTAGCAATCAGACAAGCACAGACATACAGAGTAGCTTTCCAAAATAGATGTACCTTTTAAAGTGTAATTTCAAAGAGTTCATCCTGAAAGGCTCAACATTAAATACGTACATAAATAAATAACAAATACTTGAAATGGTCTCGTTTTAAAACAAAAACAATTTAAATCAAGAGCCATCTATTGCAGTGCTTTTTTTGCTTTGGAAAAAAGAAAATAAACACTGAACTACATTCAGAGGACGACCATGTGCAGTGAGATGCCGTTCAGACCACCTCTTCAGTCCAAGTCTCGTACTCTCTCACATATTGCTGCTGTGAACTCTGAGCACTTGGCGTTTCCTCCCAGGTCTTTGGTTAGAACCTTTATGGGAAAACACACAAACACATTATGACTTTGTTTAAGATATAACTATTAGGCACTAATACACAATATATATACTGTGCGCATCTGCTAAATGACTAACTGCAATGTAAATATAATATACATAAGCTTATACATATCGCCATGCACATTGACTGTCCCAAAGTTAGCTAGATAGCTAAATGTCTTCAGCAGTCCCTGGGCAGGCTAATCCACAAGAGAATGATGCCATCAAACCCCATTGGCCAGGGAGACAGCATCCGTATCGTATGTATGTACCCCTTTGTCTTGAATGGTGTTGAAGCAGGCGGTTTGGATCCTGTGGGCGTGGTCATGCAGTCCCATGTGCCGCAGCATCATGACGGCGCTAAGCAACAGGGCCGTGGGGTTGGCCAGGTCTGCTCCTGCTATGTCTGGGGCAGTTCCATGAACCTGCAGGCCAGAGAAAAAGCCCCTTATTATCATAGTTTAACATGCGAGTTACAAACATAGCTATATTGTGTACATATAAACATGTTGTGACTGATGCGTTGTTTAAAACACACAAGAAACACAAACTAGGCCATGTTTAGGAATACAAAATAGGGGGGTGGGGTAACTCTGTACCTACTGATTCAAAGATGGCGACCCCATTGGTCCCGATGTTTCCGCTGGGAGTTACCCCCAGCCCTCCAATCAGCCCAGCACAAAGATCGCTTCCGGGAAGAAAAATAATGTTTTAGAGAATGGTCGTTTATTTGAAAGGACATGTATGTGTTAGTGTGTGACAATTGATGTGTTGTGAAATCAATGTACCTTAGTATGTCACCATACAAATTTGGCATCACTAGTACATCAAACTGCGTGGGGTCCTGTACCATCTGGGGGGAATATACAATGAAAGATCAGCTACAGGTTTTTACGGATAACAAAGGTTTGTACATTTACAATGTATAACTATGTACTGTGTACATGTACTTACATTAAGACACACAGTATCCAAATACATCTCAGTGAAATTGATATCTTTGTAATTTTCCGCCGCTTCCCGACATTTGCGTAGAAAGAGACCGTCCGACATGCGCCTACAAAAAGTGGTGAATGGACATAAACATTAAAGACAATGCAGTACTGTCGACATGTAAAAAAAATACATGTTTAGAATCCAACTTACATGATGTTTGCCTTGTGAACAGCGGTAACACTGGATCGCTGGTTGTTTCTGGCGTATTCAAATGCGTACTCTGCGATACGTTTACTTGCGTCTTCTGTGATGAGCTTAATGCTCTGCACAACTCCCTCTACAATCTGACATGCAAGTTTAATAAAAGAGATATAAAGACAGAATATTGCAATATGACAAAAATGCATACAATCAGGAGACTGCTGCTACTGCATTATTAAATTATATATACACTACTTATTCCACACTAAAAGATTGGGGTGGATTGGGGTGGTCTGTCCTGTGCAGAGATAATTTATATAGATGGTATAGAAGCTTATATATTGTATGTGATGTGTTGTTCATACTTTCTATGACAATAACCACATGCACAGAAGCAAATATTTGTATATGTACTGATTAGTACATTAGACAGGAGAAGAATTGTACAGGAAAAGGGGGCTTCAGATTCAGAGAAGACGTGATGAATGCACCCAACCAGGACAAGACCCGGCTAGTTAAGGTTGCAGTGTTTCTCTCACCACATGTTCGATGCCGCTGTACTCGCCCTCCGTGTTCTCCCGTATGGTAACCAGGTCCACATCCGTATAAGGGGTCTTGTAGCCCTCGATAGACATACAGGGGCGTACGTTGGCGTACAGATCAAACGTTTTCCTCAAGAGCAGGTTCATCGACGGATGGCCAGCGGCTACTGGCGTGTTTAAGGGACCTGCAGATATAAATCACTATATTAGCACTTAAAGCAAATATTGCCCAATATGGAGTAATTTGTAAAAAATACAGGTTACTTTCATGAAGCAAGCATGAATGTAAGTTCCTTTATTAATCATGTCAAACATCAACGTTACGGAATGTATTAAAAGACACTACTTATGAAATACCTTTGAGACCGATTTTGTTTTTGTCCATTGATTCTTTAGCATTTGGAGGTATTATCCACTTGCCACCTGGTCCTTGGATGGCTGTGACGTTTCTCTCTTCCCATTGAACAGGTACCTACAGTACATATACATCATAATAATAGGTATACAAAGTATAACACGAAAATAAAAACATAAAAATCACCCTCCCTTTAGAGTACTACTCACTTGAGCGGCTTCAAAGATCTTCATAACAGCAGCTGAGATCTCAGGACCGATCCCATCCCCAGGGATTAATGTTACAGTCCGCATCTGGAAGGTAAATCATAGTGACCATCAACGGTCAGTGGTCAATATATTTTGTTTTAAATAGTACCCTTTGTGTTCTTTGTCAGCGACATTTCACAGAAGACATTAGATACTACATACTCCATGGATAACATCCTGGGGACGCTGTACTCCGACTACTCCTGACACCTAACAAAGTAAACAGAAGGGATTGTAATAACAGTATGCATATGCAATATGTAGGCTGAATGGCTTTCTAAGAAACCATTTGTACAACAATTATTTAAACGTCAAAATAGTCAAGGGAGTCAAAATATAAGTTTAAGGTTATGGTAATGTTTATTATCCATGAGGGGCAATTTGTTGCAAAGGCAGTCGTAGCCTAATATATATAATCATCAACAGTTAACACAAATACACACAAACCAATTACATCACAGACATAGAAGAGCCTTTGAAGGGCTTAAACGGCATCGATATAAACAAAAAGTCATAGGGTATAATGCACAAACAGCGTAGTGGAGTGTAGTGGATGTCACCATTTAAAGTAATTGGGCTTAAATAAGTATTTATATTATGGGTGAAAGTGATCAAATCAGAATACAGTTGTTAACAAAACTAAAGCTATATCCATTTCAGAAGTGTGTGTCTGTGATTGTGTGTGATTGTGTGTCTGTGATTGTGTGTGATTGTGTGTCTGTGATTGTGCGTGATTGTGTGTGTGATTGTGTGATTGTGCGTGTGTGTGTGTTGTGTGTGTGCTTACTTGGTCAGCAGTGACAGCCCTCTTGTCACTGAGGCCCCACCTCCTCAGAAGGTTGAACATCTGCAGATGAAATAAGTACACTATAAAGTCACCTTTTAAAGTCAACATTAAACGACCCACCCATCCATTGTAAAATAATGGCAACCAGCTAATCGAAGGTCTACCTCATCCATCTCACGTTATGTCAGCCAAATAGCAACGCAGAGCTTAGTCTCACCGGAGGCACGATATCGATTTGACATTGGGAACAATTAACAGAAAGCCTTGATAAGAGAACCGGAATAATACAATCCTTTGTGATGACACGTTCGTGTGTGGTTCATGCTGCGCAATACAGATCTTATATCAAAGTGAACGCAGTGAGTTGTAGACCATCGGCTGGTCATGAGCAACCAGGAAATACCATGTGTCACGTACCAGGTTGCTATAGCTACAGCAGCCCAACATGGAGGACACGGCATCTACATACTATAGGACGGTACTTCATGATGTGGTGTACGAGTAACACAAGGTCATTTAAGACGGTAACTCACTGCGGTCCTCCATGTGCGTCCTCCTGCCATAGTAGCTGCCGGTGTAGCCCACGACAGCGACGACTGTAGACTCCCACGCCTCAGTACGTTGCAGTCTGCCCGACGACCACCGGGGGGCGTGCGACACACACCAAGTACACTGAGAGTCTATGAATGATTGGTTACCTACAGCCAACTGTACTGCTCATTAAAATGTGTGAAACTAAAAAACTAGACTGTAAACAGGACAAATAAGGGAGGATCATTTAATCACTACAGAAAGGCAGGAACATCGTATAAATAAATAGGACCAATCGACAGCAAAGATAGTGTTACATTGTCATTGTCAATGTAACACATTGATGGGTTTACATGGAAAAATATAAAACAAGTTAAAAAAGCTGAAACAATCTTTCAGTCGCGGTTTGCAAAAGTTTCAAAGCACTCACAATATAGAGCATTATCCCAAAAATGATCCAGCAATGTAAAATTAAGCAGCTTTAATTTACCAAAAAAAACTAGTTTTAAAGCAGCATTCCCTTGCCATAGCTAGCAATAATGCAAGGTGTAAGTATGGACATTTTGCAAGTAAACTAAATTTTTGCAGAAGCCTGAGGGTTGTAAATATGAACTTATCTTAAACCTCTCAACTGTAGCTCTAAAAACGTTTTTTTTTTAAAATTGCAATATGATGTAGGCAACAATGCTGTGCGCATTAGGATACTATTTGATAGGAAAAATACAGTACATCATTAACACTTCATACAAGTACAACCAACGGCCCAAATACAGCATATTTAGAGAGTATACTGCTTTGGCTGCTTCTTCAAACTCATGGACCGTTCAGTTTGGGAAATCACGTGCGTCGCTCTGCTGTTCAGGAGTCTGCATTCATGAAGCACATCTGGAAAGGTCACACAGATAAAGACAACCAAATATACAGAAAATATAGAAAATATAGCATTTAGCATGCACACGTATATAGCACCAGAGCCATATTGTCCTTTAGTATAAGCTTTACCATTGAACTGCTTGTAGGCCTCTTCAACGATAGCATTGTTTGATCTCTTTATTTCCCAATAATTATCTTCCACCCACGGTTTGTAATCCAAATGTTCGGACAGTTGTCCATTCTTGTATGTCCCAGCTAGACAGCGGCAGAGAAGTACAGCACATTTAGAGTAAACCCACCATAAAAATAAACCATTACTACCAGTAAGGAATGAGGAAGTTCTCAACATATCCTAACATGGCATCAGAATGATCACAATTAACTCCAGTTAATTAGTGATTACAGTGAATTACCCTTTATGGTATCATCAATGTCTTTGCATAATTGATACAAGTCACTTCCGCGTCCCACAACCCGTTCCCCTACAAAAAATTTGACAAATATTAAGAGATAAGATAGAACTTTATTAATCCCAAAGGAAATTCTTGTGCCAGAGGTTGTTCAAAATACCAACAGCATAAGCATAGCAATAGAATAATAAACAATAGAGTAATAAAGAATAGAATTAATCTTACCATCTAGGACCTTGATGTTGCTAAACATCTCCAGCAGAATAGTTCTATACAATGTGTTCCTGCATACTAAAAGAGAAGGAGGTTTACATTACATCACACATTTACATCACGTACCTTTCTTGATCTAGTTATTTGCACACAAGTCAGTTAATTTAACTTACCTGGATTGGTATAATTATAAGTGTTGTCCTTAAGTCGTATATTCTCAAGCTTTCTCAAACACTGAAGGCATTGGAGGGTCTCAATACTGACAAAAGACAGTGTTCATGGTAATTACAATCATAAGCTATTCCACAGGAAGTACATATTAGTCACATATCTTAACAATCATTTTTAAATAAGAGTAGTAATGATGACATTCATTCATACCTGGATATAACATTACCAGCAACATTCAAACTCTGCAAACTGTCACAACTAGAAAGGGGTTCTGAAACGGATGGAGGCAACAAGAATTCATTTGACAAGTGCATCACTACTTCAGCATATACTGAACGTAAATCCCACGTAACTTATGCATGAATTCATTCTTACCCAAATTGGAAATCCGGTTGGCAGAGACATTAAGTACGACAAGAAGCCGCAGAGAGGAGAGAGATGTTACATTTGTAATGTTATTCCCAGAGAGGTCCAGTCTCTCCAAGCTTGTGCACTCCCCAATACATCCAAGATCGTGTATACCTGAAGCACAAACACACACTTACTTAATGAATACTGAAAGCACAACGCATTAGAAATAGACATGTTATCTTTGTCTTACCAAGTCCTCTAAACTTGAGAAACAAAATGGATTCCAAATCAAATTCGCCTGTACGGGACTTCAGCAGCACTGCGGTAATTTTCTCAAAGTCTCCATCTGAAAAGAGAGTAGCAGAAGACTGCAGCAGACATGAGGCGGAGCGTATGCTGTCTATTCTTCCCTTATGTAATAAACACTACAAGCACACACTCTGTGGGCGGGAGCCATTTGGCTGCAGGACCTGAGTGGGAGAGATGAGACTTGTCTCTCTCTTGTGTACTTAAGGAACAGGCGGAAAACAACAATCTATAAATAGAAGCCCTAATGTACAAACTCATACAGCCCACTGACTTGTCTGAGTAGAGACATTGTTTCCACTCACTGCATGTTGAAATGTGATTCCATTTCAACTTTGCTTAACTATTAATTTCCATCCCTCTTTTTCTAATCTCTGACTAAAACAGTACACCACACATAATAATAATCATTTGATTAACTATTTGAATAATGATACGTTATCCCTGATATAGAGGCAGGGTTGTATAGTGGTTTGGGGGGTTTGACTCTCAAACCAAAAGTTACTGGGTTCGATCCCAACTACAGTATATGCAGCCTGTCAGTAGGCATCCTAGAGCAAGACACAACCCGGACTCATTATCGCTGATGAGCGCATTGGCTGACACTTGTCAACATACACTAGGCGCTGATTGAAGAGTTGGATGAGTGAACAGAATGAATGGCAAAGCACATGAAGGGGCGAGGAGACCAGCTGCAGGCTGCTGTTAGCCTGCATGGCTAGCAGCCAGTAGCAGGTAGATCGGCTAGTAATGAGGTGACTTGGCCATGACGGTGAAATGAAATGAAGTTGTTGTTGTTGAGTTTATGAAATGACATGGCTGTGGCTTTGGGTGACGTGGAAGTTGCATGTTGTTAAACTTGTTAAATGAAAGTGTGCTAGCATGATGCTGTTAGCACAGCGACGTAGCAACAAGCTACCCGTCGCAACGTACCTTGGTCCTTTTCTCGTTTCGAGTCCATCCTTAAAAAAAATATGATGCTCGCTACCTCCTCCTCCTCCTTTCTTTTGAACTATAACTCAAGTGAATGCAGTGGTGTGGAGGCGTGGGGTCGTCATGTGTACAGGAGGAGAAACTGACAGCCCTCCAGGTGGCGTCACTTAGCATGACGTCACCGTCAGTTGCGCGCATGCGTAAAAGTCGCGCAAGTCGTCAGAGAAGCCAGGTCGTCACGAAGCAACAGGCTTTTACGTCACGACATCTGAAATAATATTATACAACACCAAAAACACTGAAAATCGGGGACTTTAAGACAATCAAACAATATGATTTGGTCAGCCAGTAAAATAATAAAATAAAACGAATCTGGGAATGCTATTACCTTGCAATGTTACCTCTCATCTCCTCTCATCATGTGCAATATTCTTATTGTCATGTGCAATACTTATCACAGTCAATATTATCCTTGCAATAGTATCATGCTACATTACATTTCATCATTATGTGCAATATTCTTAATATTCTTTTTATCATGTGCAATACTACCATTTTTATTATTACCCTTTTATTACACTTCAATTATTGCCAAATTGTTTTTGCTGGCTGAATATCTTATCTTACCTATATTTGTACTTCACCTATATTTGTATACTTCTCCTAGGACTTAGACTTACTGTAAATTAGTAAATCTGTTATTTTATTTTTGTTATTATTCTATTCTTTATTTCTCTACTGTTTTATTCTATTGCTATGCAACCTGGCACAAGATTTTCCTTCGGGATTAATAAAGTTCTATCTTATATTATCTTATTTTATCTTATCTTATCCAAAGTGACATGTTCTAAAATATTGTAAAATGCAACAAAACATGCTTTTTAATGGTGGTTTTTTCCACTGGCGTAAATGCCTTGAATCGTGTGTGTAAATATCAATCAAGACGGCTTGGCCCCTATTAGTTCGGTATTCGTTGTAGTCCCGAATACCTGTCTTGCTTAGTGACATAGAACTAACTCAGCAAATTATCCAGCTCCTTAATTAATTCATTAATAATGTCAATACTGCAATCTTTCAGCTGGCATTATGTTCCTTGAATAGACTGTCATTATGACAGACAAACTGTCCACAACTGGCATTATGGTGACTTCTTCTTTGACCAGTCATAAAGATAAGCAGCTGGGGTGAGGGTTGGTTGACCGTTAAACCCCCTCAATGCTTACCTCAGGAAACCTTGTCTGGTCAAGATAGGAGACTTCTCCTTTACCATGAGTGGGGTGAAAAGTGTGCTTAAAAGGGACAGGTGAATATCTGTTTGGTACTCACTCTGCGCCTGGATGGCGTTCCATAGGTGAATGCATTCACTACAGACCACAGCTATGACGTCATCCACCCCTCCCAAGGAACGCCCCCTAGCAGTGTGTAGCTCCGCCCACTGGTGGTGGTTCTTATAACGCAGCGCAGTGTGGACAGCGGCCGGTTCTGAAAACGAATTGGAGCGTTTTCACCGCGTTTTCCTCTCCTTTTTGCTTTTCTTGGGTGTTTTTGTTCGTATCTATGATTGATTTTGAATCGATGCTGGACATTTCTCCCAAGATCAACACTAACCTGAAGAGATTTAGCAGCAGAGGACATATCTTTTTTTTTTTTTTGGATTCCTTTACTTCTACCCCATCCCCTAAATGCCTGTGTTTGCCCAAACACATGAGACTTTCAATGTTATGAATGCGACCCAGAAAACTCGATTAAGATGGGTAATAAGCAAACAATATTTACCGATGAACAACTGGATGCATATCAGGTAAGCTGCATGAGTGTTTTAATTTCTGTGTTACTAGAGTGAACTAAATATGTTACTAGAGTGAGGCTGAGCAGTGTGCAACAGAAGGCTGTCAATTTTATATTACACTCTAACAATTATATTGTGTTGGTTATTTATCAGTGATTTTAATATTATAGATATTAATATCATAATACTGAGTATGCTTAGTGGAACATTCTCAGTTAGTGGGACAGAGAGAAGTTGCTTTGACAATTTTCAATAAAAATGTATAGAATCTTAGAAGCCATGCTGAACACTACTTTACCTTTTTTGAAGAAAAGGTAAAGTAGGACTATCTATTGGATAGTATATCACCCCCATGTCTCACCACTGAGGTCCTCTTGATTGGAGCAACATAAAATACAACACATATAGTAAAATAGACACCTTGAAACATAAAACATGTCCCAATGTGAGACATTGAACATAAACCCCCATCCTTCATTCACACAGGATTCTTGTGCGCTGATGTGTGATTTAATAATTGATGTAAAGATCTGGTGATAGCATGTCTTGAAACTCTACTCCCAGGAGATAATTTAGCACTCAGAAGCTTCTACGGTTTCTTGTGGATCATCGCAGACCATGTGAGACTCAAGCTGCTATCTATTTCTCCACAGAAAGTTTCATGACATTTGAGATGCATTTACGTGGATGGAGGAATGTTGTCGAATGTGCAATGGCTTTACATGTTAACTACGTATACAGCTCATTGGAGCATATCTCTGTTTAGCAGAATGTACAAGACGTTACACTCCAACATAACTCCAGGTTGTCCTTAACCAATACAACTTTAGTGCATGAGGTGTTCTGTGCTCCTTAGGCCAGATCAGAATTACATCATGATATAAAATGCTTCAGTTATTAGCATGAATGGGCATGTATTGCAAGTTATTTTTCATTTACGCTGTCAAAAACTCGATTTTATTGAACCAATACTCTTAGCAGTGCAGAGGTTGAACAGCCAAATACTACACTTGCTGATGGTTAATGATGGTTAGTTAGTTAGTTAGTTCCCTCCTGTATGATGGGTATATAATGTGGCAGCGTATAGTTAGCTCCAGCCAACAACACACCAGACCCTTTCCCTTGTCTCAATTCCATTGCAAGTAGCAGGTTGCAACATGTAGACAGAGCATCTCTTCACTTTGTGAAATTAGAGACCCCAAAAGGGTTCACACTGTGTGGTTATTCTATATGATGATCTGGGGTTCTCTCTAAGTCTCTCCTTACACCAGGAAGGTACTAGGAACTATAAAGGTACTTGAATCCTGTTCTATTATTATCTTTATGCACCACAGCGATATATTGCTGTATCTTTGTACAAATGTACTCATTGTAAGTCGCTTTGGATAAAAGCCTCTGACAAATGCCCTAAATGTAAATGCTGTTTATGTTGATAATAATTCTTGATAGATACATGTTATCTTCTTCTTTTCACAGGACTGCACATTTTTCACACGCAAGGAAATTCTTCGGTAAGCAACACTGAAGTGGATTGTGTGCACTGTTAACACTGTTAAAACACTTGCTTTTATCATTGCATTATACGTCATCATTGCATTGTTTATACGTCTTAACATTTATTAATGGCACTTAGCATTGTTGTTCGTTCTCAGATGTTGTATCATGCTTAGAATTGCACGGCTGCCCAGCTACTTATGCAGGCAACTTAGCAATTATGAAACTCGTTCTATTCGTCTCGTAAATATGAATGCTCGAAAACAGCTCTATTCTTATCTTCAGGTACCACAGTGATATATCACTGCCTCTCCTTCAACAAATGTACTCTTTGTAAGTCGCTTTGGATAAAAGCGTCTGCCAAATGCCCTAAATGTAAATGTAAATGTAAATTGCACAATGATGGCGTGATGTAATGCCATATATATTTCATGATTGGCTCAATTAAACATGACAGGAAGACAGAAGGCGAATCATTACTTGATGTAATAATTTGTTATTAATTAATCATCACAAAATGTATCAAGGACATATACTATATTATTCAGTGGTTACTCCATTATGTGCAAACAAACATTAAGTATAATTAGTTTTGCTTTTAGTCAAAGATTCCCTAAAACCTAACTTTTACACAGAAATAACATTTTAGTCTTTGAACAGAATTCCCAGTTTAATTTAACCATTGTGACCCGATGGCCTTGTGTGCTCTAACAACCGATATCTCATCAGGGTCACATACCAGCTATTTTGACGAAACCTTGACATTTCACTACGGTGCCAAGTCCCTGGCAACACGGTACACCAGGTGTAATATGACATCAGAGAGGGCTTCTCCCCCTCTACCTGCCACCTTCCCCATCAAATCCTCATCAATTAAACACATTTCTTGCTTTCTTATCTAATTAGATTGATGCACCAGCCTCATGTTTCAGGATCTCCCGCTAACGGTGGTTGAGGTTGGAGGATTGAGTGGCTACTTTAGGAAATTAAAAGCAGATACTGGGAAAATGTTGCCCTCTGCTAGGAGATCACCTTACAGTGCATCCAACAGTGTTGCCATCTGGGGCACTGTAAGATTTGATTTGAAATGTCATCAGTCCATAGCGTATGTGCAGTTATGTAATGTACAGTATTCAGTGGTTTTAATAGCAGCCACAGCTTTTGGCGGGGGAGGCGAATGTGGGTTATAACTTTAAGATGAACACGATTTATACACAAAGCCTTCCCAGTACGACAGTTAACATTAAACCTTTTAATTACTTATTTTTTTCCAATTCCGATTAGCTGACATTAGCTTGCATGGTCATCGGTTAACAAGAAAAGCATTCCATTGGGCATGCCAATTTCACACTATTCCTTACTGGTGCGACACCCATCCCACACAAGGTGAATCATTCCATTCTATCCAGTGGGGGACTTGATATAATGGAATAATTCAAACGGCCCATTTATCGTCCCAATCCCACAGTTCTTTTGGGTTAGCGTTAGCCACTGAGCTATTTCGCCCCCGCCCCACCCGATGACATTGAATGGGCTCTGATTGCAAGGCCAGCACAACGGCGGGAGCTGAGCCTGAGTGGGGTGTCAGCACGGAGCGTAATGGAGTACTACACTTTATGACCTTCATAAACCAATTCCAGCTTCTGTCTCCTGCTGCACACATTATGACACAATTATACCCGCGCCGCCCTGAATCCTCACCAGGGTTGATTGTGAGCCCGTTGATGCCTTGAGGTTCTGATGTCTTCATCTGTGCGGGAATGGTTTAAAATAAATAGGAAAGACGAGTGACGTGGATGGATAATACGTCAATATTATTGATTCTTATGTCTCTGGTGTGGCAATAATAATATAATTGTACATTTTAAACACTGGGGTTTGTAAGAAATGCACCCACCTGCAAGGAGAGTGATTAAGTCATATTTATGTTCCATATATGTCAAGTCCTGCACGCATAAGGTCTTATCAATTTTATTGCTATTGGTGGCCATGCATTATTTCTTAATGAACAGGTTGCCATATCAGCAGAGTGAAACCAAGGGCAATAACACAGGGTTGAGATGATATGGGTTATGATGATGTTTGTGTTCTGTGTTTAGCTTGCATGGCAGATACCATGAGCTGGCGCCCCATCTTGTACCCATGGACTACACGAAGGAGCCCGACTGTAAACTGCCGTTAGCGCTGATAGTTAACATGCCAGAACTCAACGTAAGGACAACTAGATTCAAGATACAAGAATTTCAAGTTACAAGTTATTCGACACGTACACATACAGGATATGCAGTGAAATGAAAAGTATATATATTTACATATATTATTGTATAATATTTACAATATTTACAGTAAATCAATATTATAATATTTTTGTATGTTTAAGGAAAAAGTGGCGATGCCCAGCGTAATGTGCAACAGAACAATACAAATAACCAGAGAATCAAATATCCACACTATTTACAGTCTTTACAGCACAAGGAGCAGGTTTTATTCCGATAGATTTTGCATTGCATTCTCTCGGAATGAAGACAATGACACTTTCAGCTTTCAATTACAGCGTTAGTTAGCAAGGTTGTTGGTTCACGTGAACAGCGGTTCAACATGTTGGAGGGCAAAAAATTCCAATCCAATGGGAGTAACCGAGGAACACATTAACAGTGGCCTCTGGTACTCATGTGGGATGAATCCAGCAAGTGGTTTTTATAAGGGGCAAAATTGATTTTTAATTGCCACCATGACTGGTTTTATTTTTCTGGGCTTGTGAAAGTGAATGTCCTGCCATATAAAAACATAATCTATGGAAGCAAAAGTGCAACACATGCCCTTGTATTTGGAAGGAATAGTGTTGAAGCAATTGCAGGGTAGAATACACAAGAAATAGTGAGCCACAACGTTCATCCCAAAATGTCTCCTACACAAAGACACTCTAAGGCTACGTTAAGCTCTCCTGCTTCCTCTGGTGTCTTTCCTGTAAACACGATTGTGTTTGTAAGGGTGGATAATAATCATAATCACACTCTCACACAAAGGCCATGTAATTGCCTCTTGTTTATGCAAAAGAGATGAAGGGGGGAATTCCTAGCAGAACTGGGTTTCCCCAATGAGCTCTTTTTTGGTTTCAGATAGGAATCCACCAAACAAATGACTCCGGTTTGACCCCCCCCCCCTTTTAACAGTATTTCCTTCCTTAGTCATGTGACATTCAATCAGATGATTCACTCGTTAACATCATTGGCTGTGAGGAAGCAGCTGTTCCTCTGAGATATGATATGACACATCTAGCAGTCAAGCTAGAAGCTACCTATGAGGATGTGGAATGGAATTAGATAGAACCACCAACTAAAAACCAGACAACAGAAAAGGGTCAGCAGTCTTGTGGCTAACACCGTGGTCAGCAGAACACGTGTGTTTATTGGCTCCGGCAGTTTATCTGTGGAGCCGACCAGAGCCTGTAAACACACTGGGGCTAGAATGGCACTGTCATGGTTCATCCAATGTGCGTTTTATTATTTTCTATATTTGTGTGTATAGAGCTGGCTTTTTGTGTGTACTTCACACATTCAATCCTCTCGAAAATGACATAAGAACTTTATTTTCAAACCTGTCATATAAAAGGATGGATTATATTACATTGAAATATTCTTTTTTTCTTCCTTTCTCGTGCAGGAAAACCCATTCCGGAACAGGATAGTAGAGTCCTTCTCAGAGGACGGCTTGGGAAACCTCAGCTTCAATGATTTTGTGGATATGTTTTCTGTCCTCAGTGAAATGGCCCCCAGAGAACTGAAGGCCATATACGCCTTCAAAATATATGGTAAACAAGCAAAAAAAGTTACACAATCAATCAATCAATCACTTTTAACATTCTTGTGAAAAGGTATATACATATTTTGTGTGAGGAGCTGAGGGTGGCAGAGAGTGTAGACATTTTTATAAGAAACCTTTTAATTTTTCTATGTTAATGTAAAATGTTTGGTTTTTTAATCATTGCACAATGAATGATTTGTGTGTGTGTGTGTGTGTGTGTGTGTGTGTGTGTGTGTGTGTGTGTGTGCGTACGTGTGTGTGTCTGTGTGGCCTGCAGATTTCAACGTGGATAATTTCCTTTGCAAGGAGGACCTGGAGAAGACGCTGAACCGGCTGACCAAGGAGGAGCTGACCCCTGAGGAGGTGCAGCTAGTGTGTGAGAAGGCCATCGAGGAGGCCGACCTGGACGGAGACAACAAGCTGTCCTTCGCCGACTTTGAGAACATGATCACCCGGGCGCCAGACTTCTTAAGGTATTTTCTTTGTTCATCATTTAATAATAACCTCGCAATTCGGAAGCGATTGAAACATTTTCTATTAGCTATTAAAATCGTACTATACCGTAATATATATTCGTTGTTTCACTCTCTTTGGACAAATGTACTTATTATAAGTATAAGTTGCTTGCCAAATATCCTAAATGTTAGGGGTGTAACAAATAACCGATTTGAATCGGAAAATCGGTTTTGATTTAAACGATACGAGTGCATCGGTACACGGACCCCTGGATCGGTCTAAACGTAGCATGAACCGGCCGATGGCCCGATCACAAAGTTATGAATCGGTTTTATGTTGTTGCTGTGCTGCTGAATCCTCCGTCTGCTCAGTGTCTGCAGCGCTCTCTCTCTCTCGCGCGCGCTCTCTCGCTCTCACACACACACACGCGCACACACACACACACACACACACACACACACACACACACACACACACACACGTATTAAACTCTCGCGAGACTACCCCCCCCCCCCCCCTCCCCTCCCCAGAGACGCTGACTCGGAGCCCGTCGCGCGCCTCACGGGAGCGTCATTGCGCATCCTTGGCGCAATATCTGTGATGTCCACCAATGTCCTAAACCAGGGGTTTTCAACCGGGGGTCCGCGACCCCCTGGTGGTCCGCGACGGCATTGCAGGGGGTCCGCGACACGAGCCTATGTTGATCAGTTCACCATTGATTTTTTATTTATTTTATAAATTCGCTTTGATATTTCAACACATTTCCAGATTACTCTTGAATATCGTGAAAAATATCTAAAATAAGAAAAACATGTCTAAAATAATATAAAGGAGAATCACGCTGACAGAATGTAGCCTTGCACCTATCCAGTCTATGGTAGTCTGTGATTTGCTCATGTTAATGCATTGCGTCCCTAACGCATATTATTCAGAACGTACAGTCTCGTGCTCGAAGTTGACGAGCATCTGCAGTTAAGCGTCGCCTACGTGTACTTTTGAAGTTTAGTCGAAAAAGTAATAATTTTGGTGAACGACTGAAGTTATCTACTGTCCTTAGCTAACATGTCGTTCTAACGTCGAGTTAGCTGGCCAGAAGCACCAATGGATCGGTTTAGTGAGGGAGGAGAGTGACAGGGGGACTGCCACGAAGGGGACAGAATGGCCACGACAGAGGGGCAAGGGACAGGCTTCCAACAAAGCTACAACTTGAACAGGGATAAAAGGAGAAACCCAGTCAAAAAGAAAAGAAAATTACCAATGAGGGAATACATCAAATACAGATTTTTACACGGTGGGAATATGTTTATCTAGATTTGTTTTAGATTTTTAAATATAACCAACATGGAAAACCAAATGTTAAAGCTTCCTTCTATCCACACACACACACGCACGCACGCACACACACACCCACACACACACACGCACGCACACACGCAGGCGCGCAGGCACATTAGTGGGCCGCGGATTACTTTCTAGTCAGAATGGTGGTCCCTGGGACAAAACCAGTTGAAAACCACTGTCCTAAACAACAACACGTCCTTGGTAGTAACGTTAGATAGCGCTCTGTTTGTGTCATAGTAACGTTAGATAGCGCTCTGTTTGTGTCATAGTAACGTTAGATAGAGCTCTGTTTGTGTCATAGTAACGTTAGATAGCTGCTCTGTTTGTGTCATAGTAACGTTAGATAGAGCTCTGTTTGTGTCATAGTAACGTTAGATAGAGCTCTGTTTGTGTCATAGTAACGTTAGATAGAGCTCTGTTTGTGTCATAGTAACGTTAGATAGCTGCTCTGTTTGTGTCATAGTAACGTTAGAATAAGAGCTTCTGTTTGTGTCATAGTCAACCGTTAGATATGAGCTGCTGTTTGTGTCATAGTAAACGTTAGATAAACGCTCTGTTGTCATAGTATACGCTTGAGATAGGAGGCCCCTGTTTGGTGCTCATCAGCTAACGTTAGATAGCCGCTCTGTTTGTGTGCATCAGTAACGTTAGAATAGCTGCTCTGTTTGTGTCATTAAGTAAGGCCGTTTTGGTGTCATAGTACCTTACGAACGTTCTGTTTGTGTCCAGTAGTAAACGTTAGATAGAGCTCTGTTTGTTGTAATGAGTACGTTAGATAGCTGCTCTTGTTGTGTCATAGTAACGTTAGATAGAGCTCTGGTTTGTGTCATTAGTAACGTTAGATATGAGCTTCTGTTTTGGTGTCAATACGTAAACGTTAGATAGCGTTGCTGCTGGTTTGTGGTCATAGTAACGTTAGATAGCTGCTCTGTTTGTTGTAAGTAACGTTAGATAGCTGCTCTGTTTGTGTCATAGTAACGTTAGATAGCGCTCTGTTTGTGTCATAGTAACGTTAGATAGCGCTCTGTTTGTGTCATAGTAACGTTAGATAGCTGCTCTGTTTGTGTCATAGTAACGTTAGATAGCGCTCTGTTTGTGTTCATAGTAAGCGTTAGATAGCTGCTTCTGTTTTGTGTCATAGTAACGTTAGATAGAGCTTTCTGTTTGTGTCATAGTAACGTTTAGATAGAGCTCTGTTTGTGTCATAGTAACGTTAGATAGCAGCTCTGTTTGTGTCATAGTAACGTTAGATACGCTGCTCTGTTTGTGTCATAGTAACGTTAGATAGAGCTCTGTTTTGTGTCATAGTACACGTTAGATAGAGCTCTGTTTGGTGTCATAGTAACGTTAGATAGCTGCTCTGTTTGTTGTCATAGTACGTTAGATAGCGCTCTGTTTGTGTCATAGTAACGTTAGATAGCAGCTCTGTTTGTGTCATAGTAACGTTAGATAGAGCTCTGTTGTGTCATAGTAACGTTAGATAGCGCTCTGTTTGTTCATAGTAACGTTAGATAACGCTCTGTTTGTGTCATAGTAACGTTAGATAGAGCTCTGTTTGTGTCATAAGTAACGTTAGATAGCGCTCTGTTTTGTGTCATAGTAACGTTAGATAGAGCTCTGTTTGTTGTCATAGTAACGTTAGATAGGCCGTTTTTGGTGTCATAGTAACGTTAGATAGAGCTCTGTTTGTGTCATAGTAACGTTAGATAGAGCTCTGTTTGTGTCATAGTAACGTTAGATAAGAGCTCTGTTTGTGTCATAGTAACGTTAGATAGACGCTCTGTTTGTGTCATAGTAACGTTTAGATAGCGCTCTGTTTGTGTCATAGTAACGTTAGATAGCGCTCTGTTTGTGTCATAGTAACGTTAGATAGAGCTCTGTTTGTTCATAGTAACGTTAGATAGAGCTTCTGTTTGTGTCATAGTATAACGTTAGATAGCTGCTTCTGTTTGGTCATAGTAACGTTAGATTAGAGCTCTGTTTGTGTCATCAGTAACGTTAGATAGCTGCTCTGTTTTGTGTCATAGTAACGTTAGAATAGAGCTCTGTTTGTGTCATAGTAACGTTAGATAGAGCTCTGTTTGTGTCATTAGTAACGTTAGATAGCGCTCTGTTTGTGTCATTGTAACGTTAGATAGCTGCTCTGTTTGTGTCATAGTAACGTTAGATAGAGCTCTGTTTGTGTCATAGTAACGTTAGATAGCGCTCTGTTTGTTGTCATAGTAACGTTAGATAGCTGCTCTGTTTTGTGTCATAGTAAACGTTAGAAGCGCTCTGTTGTGTCATAGTACGTTAGATAGCTGCTCTGTTTGTGTCATAGTAACGTTAGATAGAGCTCTGTTTGTGTCATAGTAACGTTAGATAGCTCTGTTTGTGTCATAGTAACGTTAGATAGAGCTCTGTTTGTGTCATAGTAACGTTAGATAGAGCTCTGTTTGTGTCATAGTAACGTTAGATAGAGCTCTGTTTGTGTCATAGTAACGTTAGATAGAGCTTCTGTTTGTGTCATAGTAACGTTAGATAGAAGCTCTGTTTGTGTCATAGTAACGTAGATAGCCTCTCTGTTTGTTGTTTCATCAGTAACGTTTAGATAGCACTCTGTTGTTGTCAATAGCTAACGTTAGATAGAGCTCTGTTTGTGTCACAGTTAAACGTAATAGAGCTCTGTTGGTAATAGTAACGTAGATAGCTGCTCTGTTTGTTGTCACAGTAATTAGATTAGAGCTCTGTTTGTGTCATCAGGTAACGTTAGGATTAA
The DNA here is from genome assembly GCA_002895965.2 of Coryphaenoides rupestris. Taxonomy (NCBI): domain Eukaryota; kingdom Metazoa; phylum Chordata; class Actinopteri; order Gadiformes; family Macrouridae; genus Coryphaenoides; species Coryphaenoides rupestris. The sequence goes on from PIJE02000194.1 coordinate 182,786, forward strand.
CGGCTCTGTTTGCCTTTTGTGTCAGTAACGTTAGATAGCTGCTCTGTTTGTGTCATAGTAACGTTAGATAGAGCTCTGTTTGCGAGGGAAAGACAAAAAATGTCCGATACGATTCACAACGTGAACACGTTACATTACAAAACAACACTTTAAAAGACTGATATTCTATCAGAGTGCTTACAGTTTGCCACTTTGTTGTGTTCTGTTTGCAAAAAAATGTGCACAAGGGATGTCTTGAAATTGTTATAATTTTCTACCTCAGTAGTTCATTGTTCCTGATCTGAGTCTACACAGACCTCTCCACAACTTTGGCTCTAATTTGTGCCAACAGTGAAATTGAATAGTTTGTTTTATTGTCAGAGGGGCTTTGTAAATTCTTAAAATGCAATATGTTACACTAATAAACATGACATGTTTCTGAATTCACATGTCAAAAGTGACAAAATAGTTCCCTCTTGTTCCCTGGTCTTTGATAAATCTATTTGAAGGTAAGCAATGCCACATTTATAGTACTGACTTATGTTAATTCATAATGTAAAATGATTGTCTACTTTAAACAAGGAACTCTATCAGATTGTATCATATCCCATCAAATCGTATTGAATCGTATCGAATCTTACTGAATCGAATCGAACCGAATCGTTCCATTTTAAAAATGTATCGTCCCTGAATCGTATCGTACCCCATGTATCTAGATACGTATCGGATTGTCTTTTTTGGAGAGATGCACACCCCTACTAAATGTAAATGCAAATGTAAAATCTAATCAGTAAATAATTATTCGTCTGAATCATTTGCAGACACCCCCATTTACATTATGATCTACAAATACGTTTTTGTTTTATTTGTTGCTCGATATCCTATAGTATTGGAGAATTGTCGGTGTATGTTATAGTATGTTTACATGAACCTTCAGGTCAATGCCCGAGTGAATGTTTTCTATGCTAGTCTCTAAAATTGCGTATTTGTGTTGTTGTTGTTGTTTCTCGTGTGAATCTAGCACCTTCCATATACGAATCTAAGAGGGCTCGTCGGGCAACAAGCCGGATTGTCGTAGAGCGAGACCCACCACACCTCCTGACCAGAGTGCAGTACCTTCCTCTCTGCTGGGTCAAGTAACCAGTCAACCCAGTACTCCGGTCTTCCACCAACACTGGATTCTCAGGATGCTGAATTTGTCGACGTAGCACCCGTGTTGCTTCACATTTAAATCGGCACATATATATAATAGGGCTCGAACCATACCGGTCACATCACATGTGGAAGGATACTTAAACTTTTTATATGTATCATAATAATGGCTATAATTGTCATTTCAACAAACTGGAGTGGATCGAAGAGACATTATCACAGGTGAAGAGTAGAATACCTTTATATTGCAAACGGAATCATCGCCATTGAACATCACCTACAACACCAGAAGATGTTGAATGATTAGAAAAGGCAAGGATTGAGACCAAGCAAAGCACAAGACCACAGTTGAGCCACAGAAGGGATCTCTTCTTGTATAATCTATGCAATCTCTTTGTTCATTTTGTGCAACGTTCTTGGAGTGCGTTCGTTCCCGTATTTCAACGTTCAGTTCTTGCTAATGTACCCGGAGCATGATGACAATCATAACTGAAGTGTTTTCTCTGTTGAATGAAGGGCTCTGTCTGTTCTGGTTGCTTCTTCTTGTTCTCGTAATCTTATCTAATATGTCTTAAATATAGCTCTTGGATACAGATTTTTCTGCATTTTCATGTGAATTTGATGGTACTCGTCTAAACTTAAATAAAGCAGAAGTAAAAGTCCTTTGTGTATCGCATAAATGATGTCTATAAAATGTGTTGACAAGTGACAACATCATGTTAAAAACATCTGAAAGTAAGAACTATAATTGTTTGCCACATCCAAACACACCAATGGAAAATGCATAATAATATCCTATAAATCAGTATAATGTCACAATTTGTAAAATATTGATTGTAGGATTTCCACCAGGTGACACTTCCATCTCTTCTCAACTGAGATGATTTGTTCTTATTTATCCTTATCCAATAATTTGTATTCTGCACCGATCAACCAATGATGTCAGTGGTGGTATAGTATGAACATTAGAGCGATATGTGTGCAGTGTGCAACCCATCCAACAGTAACGCATGATGACTCCAACCTGAATGACACCATTAAGCTTTACCCAGCTCAGCACTTAACACTAGAACGGTCACATCCTGCCATCCTACACACACGTACTGCGCACACGCACACACACACACACACACACACACACACACATACATACACACATATGCGATAGGCCTATAGATATTTCATTAAAAAAAAATACAGAATGATAACATCATGTATAATGATACAGAAGCCATCCCCATGTGGCATCAGAAACGTGACCAGGTTAGCGCGTTCATCTGCTCGATCATCCCTCATCGCGTTAAGTCAAGCTCCCTTTACAAGCCCCCTATTAAAATATTCCCTGTGATATAGTGTAGTGCTGAGGCCGGCGGCTTTCATTCATGACTTCACCTCGTAGAGAACATCTGGTGATTTACATGCCAGTGAGCCAGCTGGCCCTGGGGGAACGTGATATGTGGCTATAAAGCTTCCCTGTGGCCCCTGGCCCCCCTCGCTGGTTCCTGGTTACCCAGGGACAGAGAGCTAGCAACATCCTGTCCTCCGTCGGCGTCACATTTATACTGCTGCCGTCGAACGCTAGTGACAGCAGCAACACCCTCCCCTGGCTACAATAGAGGATGGATGACATGATGATTCACTAGAATCATCATGTCGCGTCATCATTTGTTCTTGGAATTGTTCATGACATGTCATAGATTTCCCCATTTATTTCATGAAATGGTAATACACTACACTAAGTGTGTTGGGGTATATAGTTCCATTCTGTTCCGCTCCCCGCTGTAAGAGTCAAAGCATGAAATGGTGGTGGTGGTGGAAGTGGTGGTGCTGGTGGTGGTGGTGGTAATGGTGGTTGGAATTCAGCTCAGCACTTAACACGCAGAGAGTGTGTGTGTGTGTGTGGGAGATTGACCGCCTATCGGTGTATGTGCTTTTGATTGGCTGATGCTTATCTGTCCGCTGTCAGCTGATGCCGCCTAGCTACACTCATTAGTGTATGTGTGTGTGTGTGTGTGTGTGTGCGTGCGCGGGTGTGTGAGTGTGTGTGTGTGTGTGTGTGTGTGCGCGGGTGTGTGAGTGTGTGTGTGTGTGTGAGTGTGTGTGTGTGTGTGTGATAGCTAGAGACAGACAAGGGATCGGTCTGCCTGCTGTACTGCAATGACTCCACAACATGCTAATATGCAAACCCAAACCCTACAACTTTATCAACAATACGTATCTAAGCAATACATCTACCAATGGCAATATAGGTAACAGTTGCAGTGAAAGAGCTACGGCTATAATTATTTATTGAAATATACAGGGAAATGCAAAACAATACTTACTCACTTTCTAATAATAATATGACAAAGTGACACACTGCATTTCACATTTTTATCAAATCATAAATCATAAAAAAAAAAATATATATACGTTTATAAAAGGTTACAACAAAGGGAGTTGATAATACAGGGCCGGTTCTGGGCATAGGCAAGTTAGGCGGTCGCCTAGGGTGACAAATGGCCAGTGGGCGCGCACAGGCGCACATTTTAATTTGTAAAAATACATATTTTTGTCTTGAAACCATTCTGGTGTCTGATGTTTGTTGTCCATAGTTTTACTGTAGAATGTGTGGGTGGTGATGAGGCAGTACTGGTGGGGTAATGCGGTGGTGGGGGTCAGTGGCACCGGCAGCCGTAATCCTGCCCCTAAAATCTTGCGCGGGGTGGGGGGGGTGGGGGGGTCATATCATAATCTCGCCTAGGGCACCTAAATGCCTAGAGCCGGCCCTGTGATAATAAGCAATAGTGTTCAGCTGCAGCACATGGGAAGGTAGCCTCTGAATCACTTCCTCTTCAGCTCAGAGAACCATTTCCATTTGTCGTTCTGAATACAAGTTGGAAAAGAAAGAAATCAATTGAAATAATATTTACATCTGGATAATTTAATTGATCAACTATTTTACGTGAGAACCACCATAAATAACATCACACGATGACTCATGATCATGTTGGTGCAGGCTGTAGTCGCTCTGGGAACAGACAGACAGGCATGACTCACCTTGGCTCCGGCTCCAGATGGGGCCGTGGGTTTGGGTCGGAGGTCCTCCAGGGACTCGTAGGTGTGAGAGTCCCGTCTGTCCGGGGCGGGGAGCGGCTCGTATGCGTTGTCGTCGAACAGGCCATAAGCGCAGTCCTTGTTTCTGCCAAATGATCTCTCATCATCAGAATCATCTTCTTCATATTCATTACCCTGGGCCTGGCTAGCGGTGGCCAGGTGGTACACGGGGCTGTTACACAGATAGTCCAGGCTGTGGCTGCTGACGGGTCTGCTGCCACCTCCACCCCCTCCACCTCCACCACCACCACCACCGCCGCACATCTTCCCCCTCTGTTGGCCCTGCCTGTCCCCAGCGGCTGCCCTCGGAGGTGGGGGGGACGAGGAGCAGCGGGGCGGGGGTCTCACCGCCCCGGTGGGTGTGCTGGGCCAGTGCGGGTGGTCTCCCTCCGAGTGTGCGTCCCCCAGCAGCAGCAGCGGGAGAGAGGCGCTCTTCCCTTCTAGCGGCTGGAGTAGGGAGTAGACGGTGTGTGGTTGTTCCTTGGTGGTGGTGGAGGAGGTGGTGTTGGAGGTGGAGTTGCTGTTGGCCAGGAGGAGGTGATGATGGGGAGGATGGGGAGGACGAGGAGGTCTGCTGCTGCTGCTGCTGCTGCCGCTGGTGGAGGAGGAGGTGGTGTTGGAGGTGGAGGTGCTGTTGGCCAGGAGGAGGTGATGATGGGGAGGATGGGGAGGACGAGGAGGTCTGCTGCTGCTGCTGCTGCTGCTGGTGGAGGTGCTGCTCTTGGTCTGGGTCTGGGTCTCCAGCCAGGCAGCTCTCCCCGGCGTGCCTCCAGCATGCAGGACCCCTCGGCCCCCCATGTCCCTGCTGCTGCTGCTGCTGCTGCTGGAGGTGGTGGTCCCGCCGGCGGGCCTCCCCGGCTTGCCATGCGTCGTTTCCCCGCCGCAGGGTGAGCCCCCCTGCTCGACCACACAACCATTCACAGGCGCTCCCCTCCGCTTCGGCAGCGGTGGTATTTCCTGAGTAGAAAAAACCCCCCAAAAAACAATCAATCTCTCAGCTCATGTATTAAAAAGAGTAGTGTATTAAAAGTGTAATGAAGTCCTAAATGTAATGCACTTGCCTCTTGTTTTCTATGGCTCTGTGGTGCCACTTGATGATGGCTGACCTGAATCATATCGTACAACTCCTCGGCACACTCCTGCAATGATTAAAACACCTGTTATATCTACCTCTGCTTAAACTACATTATTTCACTTTTTTTTTATTCAATTTAGAGTCAAGTGGTCAAGTGGTCAAATGTGGGTAGTCTTCCATCCAAATAACATATAATTACAACATATCTAAACTGTATACACACACACAGGGACACACGAGAGTGGTCTTACCTCTAAACAGGAATGCGTCAGGCATTCTCCAAAAGGCTCAATGGTGTTCTTCTTGTAAAACTCCAGGAGGTCTGTGAGGGATGCGTGTAGTCGCGTGTCCCCGGACACGACGAACTGTCCTGTCTTGCTTTGGCTTATCATGAAGTGTCGACACCGACCATTGCCTCTGTAACCCAAACAGAAGCGTGGCGTGTTTAGAGGTTCGCCAGGGCACCGTTTGGTATGAGGTACAGTTAGCAGTGAGAACAGCGTGACTCACTTATAGGAGAGTATGTATCCAGTGGCCTTTTCACTCAGACGAACCAGAAAATTGCCCAGCTCTTTGTCACGAAGAGTTTTTTCCGCATCCCTGTGAATAGACACCAGTAATATTATGCATTTTAACTCCTTTCCTAAGGATGAAATATATACAGCATATGTTCCACAGCACAAGTGCATACAGGCAAACAATACAGTGTACTGTATGTTCTGCAGGCAACAAGGGAAGGTATTTTTAAAAGAACATCCACATAATTATATCACTCTCCTTATGGATAACATTGCTGTAAAATGGAAAATCTATTTTGCTTAAAGCCCTTTTCTGCCAACCGCTTATTTATCAATACACAAAATGTGATGTTGCCTTCCCTTGAGATATTTAATTCAAAATCAGACCAAGAGAATATTGACCAGGCATGTCTCAGTAGGTTCCTGTAATGTTTATATATAAACCCACAACTACAGCTCTATAATAATTAAATATCATCCTTTATTGACATTGACTGTGTTATTGTATATTTACATTTACATTTAGGGCATTTGGCAGACGCTTTTATCCAAAGCGACTTACAAAGAGTACATATAATGTATACTGTGTAGTCTGGAAAAATATATAGACTTAGACATAAGTCTAAATGTATTATTCATTGTTAATTAAGTAATAATTTAAGGCTACGGCCTTAAAATTATGAAAATATGAGGTTTGAAACTTTTTTTTTACAAACAGAAGATTTTGTATAATTTAGTTTTTCCCCTCAAAATGTCATTTTTTTTATTCCTAAACATATGGTTATACATATGTACAGCATGTTTGTATATTCACATGATAACTCGATAATATATTTTCCACCCATCATAAGATATAGATTTAAATTTTACATCATACACAACTCGTCCAGCCTCGATCTAGTGCACCCACGTCTACAAATACACAAACGTATTTGAAACAAATCGGTCATATTTACTTTCTGGTGATGAAACCCTGGAACCAAGCGGGGAAAATGCCATTCTGGAGGATGAAGTGGGCTTGAGTGTCCATGAACCACCGGACAGACACATCCCTGCACTGGCCCTCTCTGTGGTCCCCCCTGGCCACAGAGGCAGCAGCAGAAGCAGCAGCAGCTTGGTCCATCGGCTCCTTTGCTGCTCGGTCCTACGGCCATCAAACCAACACAGAAGTCAGCACAGCTGTACAGGATGAGCAACTTTCACTTCCCAACACTGCAGAACATCGTCTGTCAGGGTCATTTGCCTACTTTCCGACACACATATACAGCACAGAGCATGTGTTCAGCACAAAACCATAGACCAACCATGTGTGATGGTATGCAGATGTGTTTATATATATATATGTATGTCATGGTCTGATAATAGGACTGTTGTGCTTCATTGACTTTCCAGAGACGAGCTGAAGACACAAAACTAGTGTGGCATACTCCTGTCTTAACCAGTAATATCTGTTCCTGGAAGAGCAAACTTATCAGTGTTGAGATGTTTCACTTTACAGAGAGTCAAAATACAAAGTGAAACATTATCATGAGGGTTCCTTTTACCTTCTGACGAAACATCCAACAGGTCCTGAACCCGTTTCCCTTGTTGTGGCGCTCAGGTTCCATCTTCTTGTCAGACCTGGGTTTCAACGACCTCAGTAGCAGTCCCCTGGGAGCCTCTGCGACAGAAACCACAATTACAATTCAATTCTTGACACGAAATCGAGTAGATTTTGTAGACTCGGGTTAGCATATAGGTGTGTCAAGTTCAGGTTAAGGTTAAGCACACATACCGGCTTCCACCGAGACAAGCAAAGTTTGGTTTAACCCTACTCTCCCTCTGGCAACCATTATGATCTGAACTGAGTCTGATCTTCAACCTCTATCTAGACCAATGTGTGAGATGGGTGACATTTAACATTACACACCTCTTTTTCCAGGGGCTCCGGGGGACGAGGGGTGTGGGGGGGGTGAATCCTAAGATCTTGAGTGTGTCTGTAATTGCAACACACCGCTCATACAGCTCATTTGCGTTGAAGACAGAGACAGGGGTGTATGCGTTTCCTGGGGAGATATGGAAAGCGAGATACAAAATGTGTGGTTTTTGTTGCACAATCTGATTGGCTGGTGGAACCAGAGAAAGGCTTTACTCAGATGCTGTCTGATTCCATCAGACAGGAGAAACCAACGGTGTCAACCGTTTGGTTTGTTTTAAATTTGGATGGCCATTTTGGCATGGAAAGTGAATATCAATATAATATCAACCTTTTAACATAAAAATGCAGCGATCAGAAAAGTGTACAGATACAATAGAAATACATCTTATATGCAATAGGATTATGAAGCTAAAAAAGCACATTTTAGAATCTCACTCCTCCTATTGCAAAGGCACATAGCTAATTCAGACTGCATGTCTTCAGCAGCAGCTGTCAGCTCTGTGTGGGTGGACTCATGCGTGTAACTGTACAGGATGTCCTGATGTCATTGTAGATGACGGATGTCATTACACTTAATCGAATTATATCAAAATATGTATATGTGTTTTATGTTTGTTCATTTATAGTGTGTGTGTCGGTGTGTGTGTGTGTGTGTGAGAGAGAGAGAGAGAGAGAGAGAGAGAGAGAGAGAGAGCGAGAGAGAGAGTGTGTGTTTGTCAGAGAGAGAGAGACAGAGAGAGAGAAAGAGAGCGAGGGTGTGTGTGTGTGTGTGTGTGTGCATGCCTGCGTGTGAGAGAGTGAGAGAGAAAGAAAGAGAAAGGAATAGAGAGAGAGAGAGAGAGAGAGTGTGTGTGTGTGTGTGTGTGTGTGTGTGTGTGTGTGTGTGTGTGTGTGTGTGTGTGTGTGTGTGTGTGTGTGTGTGTGTGTGTGTGTGTGTGCGTGTGTTTGAAAGTTTGTTGAACACATAATTAGAATCAGTACAGTGCATCTAATATAATCTACTCTGCCACTGTAACATACATACCGGTACACTGTACAATACAAGTGTTTTCTGTTGTGACTCAATATTGCTAAGCCAGTCTGGGTCACAGTGATGTTGTCACAATTTCCATCAACAACAGACAGGCTTCCTAACAGAAGCATTTCCAAACAGCCTACTAGCTCTTTAATCTCAGCACTTGGTGACACAATAAAGCAACATGTTTGCGTTATTGGAAACTAAATTATATATATTTTTTTAAACGGGGGCTGTTGACTACTGTATGTGTTGGGTGTTGGAAAGGAAAAAATACGCAACTGGAATCTGTAAATCATGTCTATGTTTTTCATCACAGTTTCTTAAAGGTCAATTTAGGCCCTAATAGTAATTTCCTTGTCTGTTCATTTAAGATGTCTATATTTATCTTACTGCATCTGAGAAACATGACTTAATTTATTCAGAAGAAGTTGGCCTTTCCCGTCAATTGATTAATCAACACATAACAAAAACGAAAATGAGTCATTACACTAAATTAAGAACGGCGAATTTAAAATTAAACACATGCAAAATGCCACGGTGAGAATTTCAAACGTAACTTTGTAATTTCGCTTTAAAAAAAATAAAATAATAAAGGCTGCCTGAATCGTGTCCCAAAACGACACCTAGCGGCACACGCGCGTCACCACACCCTCGTGTCTCTGTTCTGAGAACTACAACGACCACAATGCACTGCGTCCGCCAGCAGTCATGCGGATGGAAACAGCGGCGGCGTGTATCCGCTGTGGTGCTGCTAGAAGAAGAAGAAGAAGAAGAAAGTTCGAGTAAAGATGCATGAAGAGGAGGAGGATGGTGGTGGTTGGTGTGGCGGTAGCGGTAGCGGCGGCGGCGGCGAAGCAAACCCACCAACTGTGGCCTCCAAGTCCGTGGTGGTGGTGGACGTGACCGAAGCCGACGGCGCCAAGGAGCCACACTACGCCAAGTTATGCGGCCACTTGACCAAACTCGCTGGCAAGGGCCCGCTGAGGGGCTTCAAGCCGCGGTGGTTCGTGTACGACCCGCGGAAGTGTTACTTGTACTACTTCAAGACGGCCCAGGACGCGCTGCCGCTCGGACACATCGAGATCGGGGACGCCTGCTTCAGCTACGACGTGGAGGGAGACGAGGGACAGTTCGAGATCCACACCGCGGGGAAGGAGTTTCTCCTCAAGGTGTGACATTGCGCCGTTGTCTGTCATCGAGAGACACACACACACACACACACACACACACACACACAACACACACACACCCATTCTGCCACCATGTGACGTTTGATATAACGTTTGACCAAGGCCCATACAATTGTGACTTGAGTTATAGCAGCTGCACTGTCAAGTGTGCCACAATTGAGGCAGATTATTGAATTTTATTTATTTTCGTTGTTAAATGGCTGGGAGTGGGTCAGTTGCAGTTGTAAATCTGTGAGTGTCGTCTCTAAATCTGTGAGTGTAGTTTCTGTAGTCCTAGTTTCTGTAGTCTCTAAATCTGTGGTGTTAGTTTTCTGTAGTCTCTAAATCTGTGGTGTAGTTTTCCTGTAGTCTAGTTTTCTGTAGTCTCTAAATCTGTGGGTGTAGTTTCTGTAGTCTCTAAATCTGTGGGTGTAGTTTCTGTAGTCTCTAAATCTGTGGGTGTAGTTTCTGTAGTCTCTAAATCTGTGGGTGTAGTTTCTGTAGTCTCTAAATCTGTGAGCGTCGTCTCTAAATCTGCGAGTGTAGTTTCTCTCTTTGTAAACACTGGGATCACGTGTGGTGTGACAGCCCCCCCCCCCCCCTCACTGTCACATGACAGAAAGTGACATCAACCTCAGCAGGTGGCCAAAGGTGATCCAGCACACACACACACAGACACACAGACACAGACACACACACACACACACACACACACACACACCCTCTTCCCCTTCAGTTGTGTTTTTTTTCTCTCTGGGCAGATGGCTCAGAGAAACTGGCTCCACATGCATGGCCTCAGGCTGGAACTGAGATTGAAACTCCGAGCATGTGTCCTCATTCACATGACTTATTCAAATAGTCTGGCCTCCCACTGATTTACTCTTGGTGTTGACTGAAACATATTTAAAGATTGTTGAACATTTGCGTTGATGGCGTGTTTGTCGAGTGACGTGGCCGTGAGTAATATCAATCAAAGCATATATAATATAGTCTATCTATGTGTGTATTGCTGCAGAAATGTTACACTTAACTAAGCAAGCGTATTTGACACATAATTATGAGCTGTGATTTATTTTTTTTCCCTAACTTGGTTGTTCCTCCTGAAATTTCTAATAACTCGAAGTATGTGGAAACAGGATATATATATATATACTGAGTGTGTGTGCCTGTGTGTTCATCCAGGCTCCCAACAGACAGATCATGCACTACTGGCTGCAGCAGCTCCAGCAGAAGCGCTGGGAGTTTAGCAACACACGCGGCTCGGGTCAGAAGGACAGCTGGATCTCTCCGACGCAGGCCTTCCCTCACACCGGCCTGGTGGCCAAGGACAATGGTGATCAACACACACTCACACACTCTTTGGGTGCAGTCGTGTCTCAAAGAATCATGAAGTTCACTGTAGATTAACCTGTGGGGTTGCAATTCCTTTTACAGGACTGGGGCTAGGGCTGTAAGTTCCTGTTACATTTAATGACGGCATTCTGACAAAATCCCTTTTGTTTGAGGAAGGATCAATATTTGCACATGAGCAATGAAATAATCAGATTACAAGGGTAGGGCCCAACAGAAAGGCAGTAGTGTGTGTGCACTATCATTTCCTCTGGACGTTACTTGAATATTTAGATTATACTTATTATTTTACATCTGTACGGTCTCAGAAATGACGAGGAAGAGCGAATCAGCGGTGGAGTCACTACCTTTTCAACAACATCTCTTTAACTCTAATTTAGTGTTGCAAAGTAATTTGTTGCTAATAAGTCCTGTTTAATGTGTGGGCTATAACTGTATGTGTGGCCGTATTAGTGTTAGATTTTCTCAAGTACAAAAAATGTTTGATTGCACAATCATGTGAGTGTAGCTGTGTCAGTTTCCTGGCAATGTATTAAAGATAAGACTTCAGCCTGATCGACTGACTTGTGAAATTTTTTGCTGGTTTTTACTTTCCTTTAGGGGTCCTGTTTGTTTTCAATGTAATATCTTGGCAAAGGTGAAGGGTCTCCCAGAGCAGTCTAGTTCTCTGTTAATAATAATAACAATAATAATACATCTTGGACTGAGCCAACTGTCACAGTAATAACCGTGACATAGATCTGCTCAACACCCGTGCTAACAATATAATAATAAAAATAGAATGCATTTAATCGCGTCATAAAGGCCGCATATCAGCTGAGACATTTAGAGCTGTATAGCGTGACCTTTCACATCCTTTGGCGGTCCCAGTCACCACATAGGAGGTATCCAGAAGTATCTTGTTGGTCCCAAAAAACGAAACAGAAGTGTTACTCGTGCTTGTACACAAAAGGTGTTTGCCTATCTGTCTTTGTCTCTCTCTCTTTCTCTCTCTCTGCATGTCTCTTTCTCTTTCACTGTCTCTGCGTATCTCTCTCTCTCTCTCTCTCTCTCTCTCTCTCTCTGTCTCTGTGCTGAACTTTTGATCTGTTTGCTGCTCTCTGTTGGAACATTTAGACGTGTTCCCGCTGGAGAAGGCCAACGAGAACATGGAGAAAGTGCGCAGCGACTTCGCCATGGAAACCGAGGCGCACTGCGGCGGCGGCGGGGAGCTCATGGGCCTGCAGTCGGCCAGGGGGCCCGGCGTCTCGTCCGCCAACCCCCTCAACTTCCGCAACTGGGGCACCGAAATCAGGTACGATCGCAAACGGACCGACGAACCCGGCGCGTAGCAGGAAGAGAAATTCCAAATTCACGATTGTTGTTTCCCCCCCTCCTGCTGAACCTGCTTAACTCGTGTCGCAACTGTTTGTTCTGCACTCTCTTTCATATATGGGGTAAACGTGTGTATTATGGCTCCACTCCAGAAGGAATTGGTTCCAGCTGAGGGTGTTGTCAAACATTTAACGTTAGCGCTGCTTAAAGTATCCCCCGGCCCTCACAATGAGTTCCTTCTCTCTGGGGGACGTGGATGGAGCAGCTCGAAGTGACACAAAAATGTGGAGTGAGTGGAGCAGAAATGTAGTTGTGTCGTTGGTATCCGCGATGACACAATGGCGAGGTTTGTGCATTTAAATGGGTTCTGTATCGTCCGGGGCTCCTGCCGGACTAAGGGTGAGGAGAAAGAAAAATGCAGCCTGCAGATAATTAGGCATTTGTCCAACTTGCTATCTGGACGAACCACTTGGTGGCAAAGACTTATTTTAATCTACACAGAATGCAGCCTGCAGATAATTAGGCATTTGTCCAACTTGCTATCTGGACGAACCACTTGGTGGTAAGACTTATTTTAATATACACAGAGCGTTGATACACACGCACGCACGCACACACACACACACACACACACCGATGACAGTGACTCTGACTCACGAGGCTGTCAGAATCTTTTATCTTCCGCGGCAGCTAAATAGCTCATGAATCACACACCGTTAGACCAGTGTGACGGCCGCGGTGTGTCTCCATCCCCCTCGTCAAACTACCGTTGTTTTGGTTTTTTTTCCCCGTTTTCCCGCTCTTCTATCAGGAACTCTATGTCTCACCTGCGTCCCGGCCGAGGAGGAAGCGAGAGCCGTCGCAGCGTCTTCCACGGCAACAACACCAACAACAGCGTCAACAGCAACACCTCGTCGGAGGAGTGGGAGCTGGTGGAGCCTCCGCTGAAAGACGAGCAAAAGGCCAACCCATGCTCATACAGACGTAGGTGTTCCCCCCCCCTCCCCCCTCCCACACCCCCGCAGACACACTGGTGTATCCATGGGAACCTATAATGTCATAGTCGTCAGGCTAACTCCTCCCTGCTCATGGAGGGACAAGGACATGGATGGATCGTTAAAGAAAAGAAAACATGGCACTTAAAAGTCGAGTTAGTCGCTGTTGTTTTTTCTTTACTAAAGGCCTCTGTATGCTTTTTTCGAAATGCGTCGGAATGTAATGGAAGCCGGCTTCCGACGCTTCTGTTGGGTTCTTTTCGTTTGTTTGTCAGGGGGGGTCGATGCAGTTTGGAAAAGTCTTATTTCCGATTATTTGTTATATTATTTGTATATATTTTTTTACAATAACTTGTGAAATTATTCTTTTTATATCGATAAAAAGGCTTTTTGCCGTGGCATTAATGTATTCAGTTACTTGTTGTGGCATGTGCATAATATGTATAAAGTTGGACGCACAAAAAGTTTTGTGACTTATCCCCCCCCCCCCCAACAGACTCCATCGGTTCACCTTTCACCTTTGACTTTGGCCGGAGCTCCCTGCGACCCAAGAAGCCCTTCCTGCGGGACATGATGGGCTCCGGGAAGTCGGGCCGCAGCGCCGACAGCACAGAGCCACCCATCGAGACCCAGCTGCGGCTCCAGAGTCAGCAGGAGGAGCTGGGCCGGCTGCAGCAGGAGCAGGCCCAGCTCAGAGAGGAGCTCGCCAGCCAGAAGGTTTGTTTGTGCTTTTTGTTTTTTGTGCTTGTCTTTTCCTGGAATCAGTCGGGCACGCCAGTTCCAAATGGTATCAGTTTGGTTTTGTTTTGCCTTTCGTCTGCGACACACGGTGGTCCCACTCTTCCCACTGATGGCCGTTTCACACCTTATTCATCACACCGTCATAAGCTGCTCTAGTTGTTCCACTCAAACAATGCCCTGTTTATACGTGATTGAGAACTCATCCACTTTAATCATCTTGAAACGAACAAGACCTCTTCTGATGAACAAAGAAAACCACGATTCCTTTGCAACCCGTGATGAGATCGTCTCGGTTTACAGCGTCTTTTGTGAGACAATGCCTCCATTAATACTCTTATCTCCCTCCATCTCTCTCTATTTAACCAGGAGTTGGTGAGGCTATTACAGCAGACTCTTAGGACGTCCCAATGTGGTCGGTCTCCGGTAGGTCACCACGCCCCAGTCCTTGCGCCAGTCCTTGCTCCAATCCTAGTCCCAGTCCCAGCCCAACCCTTGGTCCCAGTACCAGCCCCAGTCACAGCCCCAGCCCTAGCCCCAGTCCCAGCCCTAGCCCCAGTCCCATCTCTAGTCCCTGTCCCAGCCCCACGCCTAGCCCCAGGCCTCATCCCTACCCCAGCCCAAGATCCATTCTCGGCCCCAGGCCAGGGCCCGAGCCAGGCGCCAGAGGAGGCCCTGCAGGCGGAGGTGCAGACCCTGCTCCGGGACCGGGACAAGCAGGTCCAGGACCTCTGTGGCCACATGGAGCGCCTGGCGCTGGAGAAGGAGAGCCTGCAGCGGGAACTGAAGGCCCTGAAGATCAAGGTGGGAGAGATGAACGAGCGGCTGGGCATGATGATGGAGACCATCCAGGCCAAGGATGAGATCATCATGCAGCTGTCCCAGCAGAGCCCTGACGGCCAGGATGGTGGCAGCCCCCCGGCCAACAGCAGCAAGGACCTGCAGGAGATGGACAACCTCAAGGTAGGAATAGAAAGTAGCCAGTAAACCAGAGTTTCATTCAAAAGATGGTCGACTTCGATTTCGCATTAAAACTCAAAGTGTGAAGGGTAGAGGGATGTTAACTCCAGAACAAGTGAAACCGGTTTAATAATTCAAGAATCGATAATTGAACTTCAAGGACTCGTTGTCCTCTTGTCATTCCAGGACAGACTTCAAGGCTACCAAACGCAGAACAAGTTCCTGAACAAGGAGATCCTGGAGCTGACCGTGTTGCGGCGAAATGCGGAAAGCAGAGAGAAGGCCATCGAGGCAAAGGTACCGGCCGCTCGGTTGTCATTTGCTTTTACTCAGAAACCGGAAGCTAGTCTCTGTCTGTGTCTGTGTCTGTGTGTGTGTGTGTGTGTCTGTCTGTGTGTGTGTGTGTGTGTCTGTGTGTGTGTGTCTGTGTCTGTGTGTGTGTATGTGTGTGTGTGTCTGTGTGTGTGTGTGTGTCTGTGTCTGTGTGTGTGTATGCCAACTAAAAGTTTTAAGTGGAAAGATGTCAACATGAGACTGTGCAGTGTGTGGATGGGTGAGACATGTTATGTAATGCAGAGAGAAGAGGGAAGTGGCCAGGCTAGCGACAGTCAGCTGGTCTAAGCAGTGCCTGAAATGACTGGTGATCACCACCTGGCCACAAGCCACTGACCACTGTGTGCGGTCGTCACATGACTCCACGATGAAAAATTAAATCAGGTTGAGGACCAAAATACATTGACTTGGTCGGTCTGCTGCTGTGTTCTGAGCCCACCAGAGCTCTCGGGTGTATACATCTGTTTGTCTATTGTTGCCAGGGTTTCGACCAAGGGTGGCGATGCAAAAAATGTGGTTTTATGTATAAAAGCTGCTCTTTTTGCTGTAAAGACTGTAAATAGTGTGGATATTCTGATTCTTTCCCTTGAATTTGTGATATTTGTATTGTTCTATTGCACATTGCGCTGGGCATCGCCACTGCACATCCTGTATGTGTATGTGATAATGACTTCTTGAATCTATATGTTAAACTATGTGACTTATAATATGTACCACATGTATCTGGAACACACGAACACACTTCCAGAACAGTATTCGGTATTCGTTCCTTTTTTAGATTGCTTTGAAACGTCCTGCCTTTGAAAGCAGTTTGCTGTTTATTGTTCCGTCTTTTGAAGGGTGGGCTTGTATGAATGACCGTGCGTCCGTTGCCTTGTCTCACGCCTCCTCCTCCTACCGCCCCCCCCTCCAGTGCGCGTCGCTGGAGGCCAAGATGTGCCAGGTGGAGAGCAAGTACCTGGTGCTCCTGCAGGAGGTGAAGAGCCCTGTGTGCTCCTCCTCGGGGGCAGAGCAGAGCTCCGCCCGCGAGGAGGTGATCTCCCGGCTGCTGGAGGACGCGCTGCAGGTGGAGACGGCCGAGCACGAGGACCACCCTGTCTTCAAGCCTCACACCGTCAGGTAGGGGTGCTTATTGTTATTTCCGTCGCCCTGGAGACGGTAGTTTGATAAACAAGATGGGGATTTGAAGATATATATATTTTTTACATTGAGGCAAGCCGAGTTTAATTACTCATCATAATATATGCATAATATGTCAACATTAATTGAAGTTCACCTCCTATTGCATTTGGTAAATATCATCTGTTGAACAACAGCACATCTGTGTTCAGATGTGCTGTTGTTCAAAAACATGCAGATAAACAACACTAAATGCAAACATTTAGTTTTCCTTTGATGTATATATATTTGGTAGGTTTTCATTCCAAAAATACAACTTCAAATCCATCTTAAATCAGTTGAAAGTTAAAAAAAGATATACCTTATATCTTGACCTTTGACCTCTCTCTCTCTGTCTGTCCTGCCAGCGAGTACGATGTGTACGGCTTCAAGACGGTGCCCGAGGAGGAGGAGGAAGAGGAGAAGCTGGATGCCAAGCGCCGTGCGCTGGAGCTCAAGACCCTCTCCATGACGGACCAGGAGGTGTCGGTGGGCGTCAAGTGGGAGAACTTCCTGGCGGGCACCATGAACCGCGACCTGATCCGCTCGCCGGAGCTGAAGGCGCTGATGCGCTGTGGCGTGCCGCACGCCCACCGCCACCAGGTGTGGCGCTGGTGCGTCCACTTCCACGTGCGGAAGCTGCGCGAGCCCCTGGCCGCCGACTACTACGAGACGCTGCTGAGCGTGGCAAGCGGCAAGCCCAACCCGGCAGCCAAGCAGATCGAGCTGGACCTGCTGCGCACGCTGCCCAACAACAAGCACTATGCCTCGGCCAGCGCCGAGGGCGTGCAGAAGCTCCGCAACGTGCTGATGGCCTTCTCCTGGAGGAACCCCGACATCGGGTACTGCCAGGGGCTCAACAGGTAGGCACGCACACACTCACAGCGCACGCATACACACATACAGACACACACGCACACACAGACACGCGCGCAGGGAGGCAGGCATGCACACACTCCCACACGCACTAGGAATGGGCACGATTATTTGAATATTCAATTATTTGCGATGATGTGGGTATTCGAATATAAATACGATATCGAAATATCGAATAAATCATACTTTTATTAAACCATGATGTCTTGGATTATTCACGTTAAAAGTGCAATAAGACATTACCCTGGACGGAATCAGTCAGTAAACATTGCAAGATGGCTATTGAAAATGTTGACTGAGTATCTGTACAAACTAGGGATGCACCGATACCACTTTTTTTCAGACCGAGTACAAGTACAAGTACTTGCATTTGGGTACTTGCCGGATACCGAATACCGATACGAGTACTTAATAAAACCATTACAGATCTAAATGACTTGAAAACATGTTATTTTTTGTCTGGGGGGGGGGGGGGGGGGGTGCTCCGTTAATTCGCGGTTCTGAGGGGGGGTGCTCTGTTAATTCGCGGTTCTAATGGGGGGGTGTTCTGTTAATTTGCGGTTCTGATGGGGGGGGGGGGTGCTCTGTTAATTTGCGGTTCTGATGGGGGGGGTGCTCCGTTAATTTGCGGTTCTGATTGGGGGGGGGGGTGCTCCGTTAATTCGCGGTTCTGAAGGAGGGGGTGCTCCGTTAATTCGCGGTTCTGATGGGGGGGGGTGCTCTGTTAATTTGAGGTTCTGATGGGGGGGGGGTGCTCCGTTAATTTGCGGTTCTGATGGGGGGGGGGGGGGGTGCTCCGTTAATTCGCGGTTCTGATGGGGGGGGGGCGCTCTGTTAATTGATGGGGACATGTCCCCAGCGTCCTCACTAAATTCTACGCCCATGCTCGGTACCATGCGCAGTTGCTATTAAACATCCATAAACGCCAACTCGGTTGCATCTCTTTATTTCAATATTCCTTGGCTAAGAATATTACAAGGTTAACGTTGCGTTGCCAAAGTGGTATCTCCGTGGTATTTCCATTAGGCTACATTTACGTCTCTCTGTCAAACTATTCTCAAACTCGTTTCCGTCCTCTGGATACGTCACCCCGTGTATTCTTCTGATTGGTCGTAGTGTTGTCCAGTGATATTTTCAAACGCATGCTTGGTGCCGCCCCTCGAGTTGGGCCATTTTCATTGCTCATTACCAGACCTACAGCTTTCTAGATGTAGGTCTGGATTTCCAGGCTAATAAGACATTGGGATATGCGAAGAAATCAACAAAAAGCTAAACAATTAATATGGCGGGTTTTTTGTTTCTTTGATTAATCGGTTATTCAAAAATGTTTTCGTCGAATATTGATATGGCCATCCTAGCAGGCTAGTGTGTTGGGGGTATGACATTTGTTGCTCGCTCTTGCTGTGATCACATGATGTAACACTGTTAAGGAAGTTTAACCGTTAAGGTCACCCTTCTAAACCCGCCCCCTGCCTCCTCCACCTCCTCCCTCTCCTCAGGCTGGTGGCGATCGCCTTGCTGTACCTGGACCAAGAGGAGGCCTTCTGGTGTCTCATAGCCATCGTGGAGGTCTTCATGCCCAGGGACTACTACACCAAGACTCTAATGGGGTCCCAGGTACACACACGCACGCACGCACGCACGCACGCACACACACACACACACCCAACCGTGAAGGTGTAACAGTAATTGCTCAAATCTCAGAATTTTCATTGGATCAACTCAAACTGAAACATGACCCCCCCCCCCTTCTCATACAGGTGGACCAGCGTGTCTTCAAGGACCTGATGAGTGAGAAGTTGCCCCGCCTCCACGCCCACTTTGAGCTCAACAAGGTGGACTTCTCCCTCATCACCTTCAACTGGTTCCTGGTGGTCTTCGTCGACAGCGTGGTCAGCGACATCCTCTTCAAAATCTGGGACGCCTTCCTGTACGAGGGACCCAAGGTAAATATCGCAAGGAGTATGTTTATTGCCACCCGTCTGTATTAGGCCGGTACACAAAAGACAAGACAAGTCAATTGTAGTAGCTCTGGTATCTGGCTGCACGGTTGTATGCCCCCAACCACAATGTAAAATTACTCTCTCATGCCTTCAAAGTAATGGGGAAGTGTGTACTGTATAGGGTGTACTGTATCTAAGTTTATTGTTGTGCCATGGGATTTCAGATCAAATATTTCTCCTCATGGCTTTGTAGTATGTATAATCTTTGTATAATATGTGCTGTTGACTTGACGGTGGAATATTGAACTCGTGTATCTGTCTATTTATTTATTTATTCATGTATGTATTTCATCTTCTTCAGATCATATTCCGCTTTGCCCTGGCCCTCTTCAAGCACAAAGAGGAGGAGTTCCTGAAGCTGCAGGACTCCACCGCCATCTTCAAGTACCTCAGGCACTTCACCCGCACAATCCTGGACTCAAGGTAACGTTGCTTCTAGGGATGCACCGATACCGATACCAGTATTCGGTATCGGTCCGATACTGTGCTCATGTACTCGTACTCGTACTCGTTAAACTACTCCGATACAACCTCACCGATACCACTTTGGCAACGCAACGTTAACCTTGTAATATTCTTAGCCAAGGAATATTGAAATAAAGAGATGCAACCGAGTTGTCGTTTATGGATGTTTAATAGCAACTGTGCATGGTACCGAGCATGGGCGTAGAATTTAGTGGGGACGCTGGGGACATGTCCCCACCAATTAACGGAGCACCCCCCCCATCAGAACCGCGAATTAACGGAGCACCCCCCCCCCCCCCATCAGAACCGCGAATTAACGGTGGACCCCCCAGAGACGCTGACTCTGAGCCCCGCGCCTCACGGTAGCGTCATCATTGCGCATCCTTGGCGCAATATCTGTGATGTCCACCAATGTCCTAAACAACAACACGTCCTTGGTACCGAGTATCCGACTGACGTATGTTGGATGGTTCTGAAATCCACTGAATAGGTTACATTTAATTGAAATGTGTGGCAGTGCCGTTATATTTGTTTAATTTGTTCACAGTCAGAAAGTGAGGAACATCTGATTGATTGAAAATAAAACATGTTTTCAAAGTCATTAGAACTGTAATGGTTATTAAGTACTCGGTATTCGGTATCGGCAAGTACCCAAATGTAAGTACTTGTACTTGTACTCGGTCTGAAAAAAAGTGGTATCGGTGCATCCCTAGTTGCTTCGCTTGGCACATCAGTGCCTTCTCATCTGCTTGTGTCATAAAGAAACGTATTGTCCTTCAAAGTGAACATAGTGTTCCCCAGAGTATCATGCCTGGATTAACCTGCCCTCCTTTGTCAATGTTAATCTGTTTTTTTGTTTCGTTTTTAACAAAGTTTTTTACTTTCCTTTCATGTTGAATAACATTTCAGAAAATATTATTCGGTATCCATGGCTTTTCTTATAT
The DNA here is from genome assembly GCA_002895965.2 of Coryphaenoides rupestris. Lineage (NCBI taxonomy): Eukaryota > Metazoa > Chordata > Actinopteri > Gadiformes > Macrouridae > Coryphaenoides > Coryphaenoides rupestris. Next base: position 203,847 of record PIJE02000194.1, read on the forward strand.
GCTACTTTTTTAAAGCGTTTTAGGTTTTCATTTTGTTTCATTTTCTATATTGCCTGCTTTTATTGCTTTTATGGTATTATGGCTGTATTAACCTATTAATACTGTTTATTAATTTATTTGGTTAGATTTTTATTTTCCTTTCATTTATTTATTGCTTGGTGTTTGATAACACAATTGTAATAATTAATTTTGACTCATATTGTTGTTTGTGAAACATTGTACCGCAATACGTAACCCGTCAAATATACATTTTAATCAACAAACTTTTTCTTGACGTTTTTTTCTCCTCCTCAGGAAGCTGATGAACGTGGCCTTCGTGGACATGAACCCGTTCCCCATCAGGCAGATCCAGAACCGTCGCTCCTTCCACCTGGAGAAGGTTCGGCTGGAGCTGACGGAGCTGGAGGCCATCAGGCAGACGTTCCTGCGGGAGCGCGAGGACCGGCAGGACCGCCGAACCTTTGTCAGCGACGACGAGGAGGACAACTGAGCCCCTCGCTGAGAAAAAAAACAATCAGTCAGGGTGGTGCTGGTGGTGGTGGTGGTGGTGGTGGTGGTGGTGGTGGTGGTGATGATGTCACACGTCTGCCCACCAGGAGATCCCACGCATCGCTGGATTGTTCTGCGTCACGGCCGTTGCAATGAATTTTCCCCTTCATTAAAACGTCCAAGGACCAAAACAAATATCTTATCAGTATTCCTGCCATACTTTTGTGGTCGTTGTTGTTTTCAGTGTCTTTTTCATTGCTGTGAGCAGGCGTGTCTTATCAAACAGTGTTGTGAAATCCTTTTATTTGTTTTTTGTCTTGAATTAATTAATGTAATTTTTGGGGATATTTTTTGCTTTCGCCTTAGAATCATTTGCCTAAACAACTTTTTTTTTGTAACTTTTGTTCGGGAAAAATGATCATTATCAGGCTGATGCGTCTTTTACATATTTGATGTATGCAATATTTTTCATGGTGTTTTTCATCAAAGTAACGCGCTATGAGATTCGTATTAAGGAAGACAAGTTGGTTGTTCTTGGGGCATTGTTTGAATATTGTTTGAAGGTTTTGCCCACACCTCTCTTGGGGCTCTATGTTCAATCTGTCCTATCCGGTGTACACACTTCTAGTTCAGCATCAGCTTTGGTGTCCTGTTGTAAGTGCAGCTGTACGCCACAGGGGGGCAGTAGAACCTTTGTAAACAACTCAAAGCGTTAGAGTGATCACAACACATACAGCCGCTGGTACATATACCCAATTTCTATGCAATGTTGACGCTAATTAATTCATTTGACCACATAAGTATTTCCTTGCTCACATTTATCTTTTTCTTTTTCTTTTTTTTACCTGTTCCAACACTCCAACATTTCACTTCAGTGCGAACAGGCACATGTGTACATAGTACAGATGTGTAACTTGAGGCCAAATGTGTGACAAAGTGTACCATTACAGACTAACAGTCCCAGCAAACTGAATATACATGTTTACATGGTAGTTTAGTCGGGGGACACGTCAGGGCCCTTCCACAGCTGTCCTTTACTTTCCCATGTTATTACACTTCAGCACATGAGTGTGTGCATATTGGTATCTAAAGATATATATATATCTATATATATCTCGGTACAGATCTGAAACTGAAAAAAATTGACAACTTTTTTATTTTCATCCACAGTGGTGGCATGTAACCTTCTGTCTGACAAGGTCTTAGGGTTTTCATTTTGAGAGCTGGTCTCTCCATAGATAAAACTCCCTCTTGACCAAGACATGCTGTAATAACATTGCTCCTCTTCATTTGTGTATAATTATATTTGCTCACAAAGTTTCAGAAATTATACTATTGACTGCTTTTGTAATATGTACCTTTTTTTTTTTTTTTAAAGCATTGTATTTTATTTTCATGTTTTCTGTAATTACCTGCTATTGTGGGGGTTTTTTCTCAGCAATTTTCAACAATTTTCCTTGTCGAAGCAGCATCTTGCACATTTAGTGACCTGAGACAACGAGGGCCCTTAATCGCTCCTCTAAATCATTCAGTCCAATGCTTACCAGTATCAATGACCGGCCGTCCTGTCCATGTTATAACATTGGATAAGTGTATTGAGTGAGTATCAATGTGCCAATATGTTGGTTTTTTTCATGATCTCACTTGAACAGTAAATAAACAATAAACAATATTATAGCTGTGATATGTTGTGTGTGTGTGTGTGTGCACCAGAAGCAGATATCACAGATATAGTTACCCAAAGTCCATCAGAGTAAAAGGATGTGTTAGAATGTTCGTCATGTGTATTGATAGCGTTCTCTTCTGCAGCGCAGCCTCCAGGGGGTGGGGTGGGGTGGGGTGGGGGGGGGGCGTGACTTTTACTTTGAAAGCAACAAAAGTAATGCTGCGAAAACAAGCCCAGACTCAAGAGGCAAACAGTAGATGACAAGCTGCAGTAGTGCTGAGAACACTGCTGCTTGCTGGTCGACCTGCCTTCAGCAACAAGGTAAGCCACTGTACAAATGTTATGTTATACAATACTTATGTGTCTTCAAAGTAATAGTATGAGTGTCATTTATTGCAATAGCTTCTATGAGGGCTTTTCTGACAACACCATAACTTCTAACTTCTGAATGGTCTACTGTGCCAGTACATGCTGATACTGACCCAAATACTGACTGACTGTTTGTTTGTTTGTTTGTTATCCTGCTCTAATCATCAGAAGACTTCCACAACAACCAGCTTGGCTCAGTGTCTGACTTAGTTGTACTTGAATAGTGAGTAGTGAAGTCCACTGTAACTTTGTAACCTAGTTGTACCCTAATCTGAATTCAAGTTGAAGACAAACTTGTATGTATTACTAGAGTTTGTAGTTGTTAGTATGTATGCTTGGTAAGACTTGTAAGACTGGTCCATGTGGTCACAGCAGTGCATTACTTGTTGGCCTATGGGCTTTCATATGAGACCAGATCATTGGTGCAGTGCTGCAGTTCAGAGATGGAATGCTATTTCACAAGCTTCAACACGTAATCACAACTCTCTGCTGCTTTTTTCTGTGTTAAGGCCTGTTGCCACTATGCTCTGTTCATACAGGGCTGGGGACGGGACCGTACTGTAAAGCACCTGGAGGTGAACGAAGACACACTTGACTTGAGTAATCCATGTATGAAATATGCCAATGAGGACATCGGGCATGGCGGTCTTCAAACAGCAGAAAGTGGACGACTTCTATGAGATTGGGCAAGTTCTGGGAAGGTAGGTGCCTCTCTAAGCTGTTTTGTTTCGTTTGTCTCCCTAACTATAGGTGAGGGGAATGTAATTCCAGTTCATGTCGCCGTTTGTGATATATTTCCCTGTTTTTCTGGTAATGTGTCTTGCATAATCATTATCACCAGCAATTGAACTTGGCCCTGGAGCATACTGGGGTGAATACAGTGTATGTAAACAGCTGGCTGGACCTGCGCCCAGCCTGGGAGGGGACAGGTTGACGTTTACAGCGAGAGATAACCCCATTCTCTCTTTGCATTTCTACAGAAAATTCTAAAGCATATATTTGACATACGTACGTACGTATGTGAGTGAACCGCTAATAAATAGCCTAGTAAATTGCCACCCTTTAAGGACCCTCAATGCGTCACGGTGAGGCTTCCACGCCCCAGCAGAGAGAGTTCGTCATCAGAGCCCAGGGGAGGAAAGCGGCAGGGGGAAGTTGAGATACGTCGCACGCTATAGCAAAAAGGAAGCTGTGCTTTTCACAATAACGACTTACGTGGCCGTGTGCCACAATTACTGACTTTGATGGGCAGCAGGGTCCCGGGGAGTACTGTGTTATGACTTATCAACCACTACAACATGCATATCTTGCAACGCCACATTGTGACTCAATACAACTTAACGGTCGTTCACCACCTTTTTAAAGAGGAGTTGTTCCCTAAGCAGGTCAGGCTTACAGGTTCATGGTCAGTAAGGTCCAGGGGATGTCTTCCCTGCATCCCACACCTCAGCAGTCAATGGGAATGCTTGTGGTGTCGGTGGTGAGTGACGCAGGGTTGTCTGTGCGATGTAGAAAGGGAGTGTGAGTCAGAAACATGTCCTAAACAGCTCGCCCGGAGACAGGACATGTGTCATCATCATAACACCTTTTTTTTCCTCTCTCTCTCTCTTTCTCTTTCTCTCTCTCTCTCGGTGACTTTTCAAAATGGCTACTGGATGTGGTCAGAGAGATTCAGATGCGGATGCCTGTCGCTTTTTCTCATCACCGTGGCGATGAGTGATAGGGATGTTACCTAGAATGTGGTCGAAAAGCCACAGTGTCACACAGAAGCAGCCTCTCTCACACACTGACTGACGGCTGCCTTCCATTGTCTGACGTTAATTCTCTTCTGCTTATTTGCTAATGGCAGCCCACTTGGTTGGTCGTCCGCGTGGGCTGGCGACTGACAAGGCTGCTGCTGCTGATGCCTAACCCCATGCGGTGCTATGTGTGTGTGTGTGTGTGTGTGTGTGTGCGCATTATGTGCCGCCTGGGTGGAGCTCGATGCACAGGTTCAGACCCAAACTGTTTTCCTGTTTGGTGTCGCGAGCCCGGTTCCATTCCAGCCTGCGGACATTCGCTATGCCTTCCGAATCCACTTTCCTGTCCAGCTTCACTCTCCTCATGTCCATAAGGGCAAAATAATCTTTAAAATGTAAAATTTGTGCAAAAAAGACGCATAACCTTTCAGCTGGGAGTCCGGCACCCAAATCTCCGACTAGACTACCCCGCCTGGCCTGTTTTTGTCTTGTCACAGTTTGACGGAGGACGGTGTTGACACAGGAAGTGACATCGTGGTCGGGGGGGGGGGGTGTTGGTCTGCAGCTGCTGCCACCCACCTACCCTCCGCCCTCTGACCGCCCTCTATAGCTTCCCTTTATGTTCGTCTCCACAGAAGCACCGGATATGTTTTACGGGTGCAGGCTCCCGTTTAACACCTTGGGGTCTGGGTCTCTTTTGTGGTTAAATGATGGGAAAAATCAACAGACAATGGCTCGGGGTTATTTGCTCGAGTCACCCCAACAACGTAACACTGGAATTCCCATGTGTGTTCATTCATTGTACTGGCGTGGCAGCAGAGCAGAACAACACACCTATCACCGCACCCTACCCTTCTCTGTAAATTCATATCAAACCATCAGTATTGACAGGAAGAGGCCTCTCGGATTCTGAGGTGTCGCGGATGTTGCTTCACTCGCCTCCGACGCATTTCCAGATGTTTATCGTCATCTTACATATTAGCCTTATTTATTGCGATGTTGCAACATCAGCTCTCTCTCCCACTCTCTCTCTCTCTCTCTTCCTCTCTGTCTCTCTGAGCGCTCGCCGGCACATTATGCAAGAGGTGCTCGAGAGACCGGGCTTGGTCAGTTGTTGAACCGAGAGGTTGCTCTCGGGTTCAACGATGTCTTTAAATACTGGACCTGGCGCCACAGTGGGTTCTCGAAAGGCCCGCGAGCCTCATTTAATAACCTTCAGCTGTTCAAAGTGGAAACTCCTCGGAGAGACGGTGCTTTCAGATCCGTCGGGCGGCTTAAGCGCTTAATGCCGCCGGAACGCTTGGCTTGCTGCAGAATGTACCGCAGCCAGCATCCCCCTCTGTCCCTTCTGCTCTCTACTCTACTATGCTATGCTTTTACACACCACACTGCACACCAACAGACACACACACACACACACTATTGGCGTACACACTGCTGCTACTACACCACAATGGACGCACAACAGCAAAAACAACACGACCGTTTAGTTTAGTTTAGTTTACACAACGTCACCACAACAATTTTAGCGTTGGTTATCATCTCACAAACAGAGAGGATTTGAAGATCAAACCTCCGCGATTTTAAACGTGACACCTCGTCCAGTCCACCATGTGGCCGTTATATAAGGTAATTGTATAACTTGAGCTTAAGTTGAACATATGATTTAACTGAGCGAGTCTTTGGATTGGAGATACACACCCCTGTGATGTCACTGGGGAAATAACACACGGAATGGATATATGCGTGTGTGTGTGTGTGTGTGTGTGTGAGCAAACTCCCTCCTTCCCTCTCTTTCTATCTCCCGCACCATGCCTCTGTTATTGTTTGAACGTCACTCATCACTCATCACTTATCACTCATCACTCATCACTCATCACTCCACATGGGTGCTGCTTGCTTCACTTATATTGTTGTCAATTTGTTTACATAGTAAACAGCAAAGACTACTCCTCAGGCAAACACAAAAATAACAATGAGTAGAAAAAAGTGTGTGCAGAAGAGTTAAGTGCTGAAGACACCCGACCCCCAACAGCTCCCGACGAGCTGTCTGTTGCCTTGCACGGTTGACACCGCCATCGGTGTATGAATGTGTATGAGTTGGTGAATATGAGGCGCTGTATAAAAACGCAAATCCATTTACTTAGATTTAAATAGATTAATCGTCCGTACCTTGTGGTGGAATATCAATACCGTTGATATAAGTTGAGCATCAGATCTTAAATTGCTAAAATTAGTATTTCAATGATTCTTAAATTGCTCAGTCTGCGTTTTCTTCAACGCTTCAACACACCCAGTGGGTGGATGTCTGTCTGTGGGAGCCTATAGCAGTGAGGGCACTCCCCCTGAACCGGGTGAATATACAGTAGTACATGAGTAAATACAGTAACACGCCCACCTCTATACCTGGCTGTGGGTGGCAGGGGGAGCCACGCAACACCAACGGCATCGCTGTGCATTGTCTTCACGCTATTAGGCGGGTATTAGATAACACAGTTTAAAGGGGACATATTATGCCACCAGGCGTGAGTGTGATTAGCCATTGCAAGCAGTTTCACAATTGCCATGTGACTACCACCTAGTGACATCACAAGTGAGAATGTCCACCTAGAATGTATGCTGACTAGATCAGTACAACCAGTAATCATGCATCTAGGTGGACATTCCCACTTGTTGATGTCACGAGACGGCAGTCACATGGTAATTGTGAAACGGCTTGCAATGGCTAATCACACTCACACCTGGTGGCTTAATATCTCCCCTTTAACATTGATAGCTCTTATGGGCTGCACCTTTTAAAAGCGTGCATGTGTTTCCACAGTCACTCTCACCATCTCACACTGGGTGAACGCGTAGCAGGTGGAGGGTGGACGCACCATCGTAGCGAGAGGGTATTTTTAGATCCAAGTGGTGTCCCGGTAATGACGGTGTGGCAGTTGCTATGTCTGGCCACACACAACACATAAAGTGGCTTCTTCCTGGGCTCCTCCAACACAAAGACGCAGCGAGGCGATGGTAAACCGGTTTATTTTGTAGGGATGCAGTAGTTTGCAGTCAGAGCAGGTGGTACAATGCGCTCCCCTTGCGCGCGCACGTGTGTGTGTGTGTGTGTGTGATGGCTGGTTTAACCTGTGTGCCTTGATTAGACCCAATGCACCCAATGCACTCAGGACCAGGTGACGTGAGGCTGCTTAAACCAGCCACCAACCACACACACACACACACACACACACACACACACACACACACACACACCACAGACGGGTAAACGCTCAATTGTTGATGTTTTGATTTGATGGTGTGCATACGTGCGTCCGTGCATCCGTGCGTCCATCCGTCCGTCCGTCTATCTGTGTGTATGTGTGTGCGTGTGATCAATATTAGCCTTGTGCCTTCATGTGATGCAAAGTAGCTAGTTTGGAGTTTTACAGTGATTTACTCATGTCATAAAATACTGAATGAATTGAATTTACAGTTGAAAATTCAAAGAATTTTAATTGACGACAACCACCGTCCCTCTAACCCTAACTCAACAAGGCTTAGTATTATTCGGGGATGTTGTAAAAAAAAAAAAGGTCAGTGTGGCCACGGATATCCTCCACACACACACACACACACACACTCGCAGTGAAGACACACTGGGGACACGGAGGACAGTGGAGGGCTCTGTACGCCACGCCCCCCTGGTCAAATAATTGGGATTTTTTCGACTTTGGGTTGAGCTATTGAGGATGGTCCAGGACGTTTTGGCAGGAGGCTGAGAGCGGTGGGAGGACGCCTGCTCACTGCTGTCCTTTGTGAGCCTCAGTTCCCTTCCCTCCTCTCCCGCTGTCAGGCTGGGAAACAAGAAGTGAAGAATCTGTTGAACGGCAGTACATACTGTGGCCCTGCCCTGACAATTTTTAATTGGCTGATTAGAGCCATGTTCAGGAAAAGATAAGATAAAATAGAACTTTATTCATCCCGAAGTGTGTGGTGTGTGTGTGTGGTGATGGTGGTGAATGCACCTCACCCATGCGCAAACCAGCCACCAACCACACACACTCTCCATATCTATATGTCATGCCGCCAAGACACTTTACCACTGCAGCCTGATAAAGCCAAACGACTGGTACCGCCTTCACTAAAAACAGCCAAACATCGCTCTTCCAAGTCCCAACTCTTCACGGTTCTGGCTCCTCAGTGGTGGAATGAGCTTCCGGCTCACGTCAGGACGGCCGAGTCGCTCGCCAGCTTCCGCAAGAGACTCAAGACCCACCTGTTCCGAGTTCACCTGGACTCCACATAAGCCCCCCCCTCCCCCACCCTCCTCTGATAATCCCAGCACTAACCTGCATGTTTGTACGTCTTGACATTATGAATGGCACTTAGCATTGTTGTTCGTTCTCAGATGTTGTAGCACGCTTGGAATTGCACGCCTGCCCAGCTACTTATGCAGGCAACTTAGCAATTATGAAACTCGTTCTATTCGTCTCGTAAATAGGAATGCTGGAAAACAGCTCTATTCTTATCTTCAGGTACCTTCAGGTGATATATTGCTGCCTCTCCTTCAACAAATGTACTCTTTGTAAGTCGCTTTGGATAAAAGCGTCTGCCAAATGCCCTCAAGTGTGAGCGTGATTAGCCATTCCAAGCGGTTTCAAAAACCACTTTGAATGGCCCCACGTGACATCACAAGTGGGAGTGTCCACCCAGATGTATGGTGGATAGATCAGCCTACCAGTTGCTACAGTCCACTGGGTAGGCTGGTAGACTGGTCTATCCAGCATACTTCTCGGTGGACACTCCCACTTGTGATGTCACGTGGGGCCGTTCCAACCGGTTTTGGAATGGCTAACCACGCTCACACCTGGTGGTATATGTCCCCTTTCAATATGTGAGAGCATCAATTAAAAATGTCCTTCTTTTTATTCAATTATAATTGCAATAATATATATTTTTTCTCCAGATGTTTCTTCTTATTATTGTCCTGAGCGACCATTCTTACCAATCTGTCTGTCTGTCTTGTCTCTGGGTTTGGTGGGCAGCGGGCAGTTTGCCATGGTGAAGCAGTGCCAGGAGAAGAGCTCAGGCCTGGAGTTTGCCGGCAAGTTCATCAAGAAGCGCGTGAGCCGGTCCAGCCGGCGCGGGGTGAAGCGGGAGGAGATCGAGCGCGAGGTGGACCTCCTGCAGAGCCTGCAGCACGCCAACGTTGTGACGCTGCACGACGTGTTCGAGAGCCGCACTGAGGTGGTGCTCATCCTGGAGCTGTGAGTCACCGCGGCCCATTTAAAGGTCCCCCTATTATGCCACGGGGTTTGAGTGTCATTAGCCATTGTGAGCCGTTTCACAATGTGCCATGTGGCTACCGTCTAGTGACATCACAAGCGGGGAATGTCCACCTAAGATGTATGCCGACGAGATAAGTTTACCTGTCGGTACAGTCCACTGGATAGGCTGGTAGACTGATCTAGTAATCAGGTGGACATTCCCACTTGTGATGTCACTAGACGGTAGTCACATGGCAATCGTGAAACGGCTTGCGATGGCTAATCACACTCACACCTGGTGGTATAATAGGGGCCCTTTAAGCGATTGAATATACTGTAAATACATTGCGTTTGCCGATATTGGTCGTTAAAATGTTTTTTTTGCTAATAGATAGATATCGTCTCACAAATCAGACCTTTTTAGATTAATATCTACAGACTGCAGACTGTAGAAATACTCCCCTTCTGACAATACCACCCACTCGCGCAAATTAGTTTCCGGAAGAAGAATATCTCCGAAATCGCACAGGAAACGGAGGCGTAGCTCCGCCCCTTGCAGTTTCTGGTTTCCGGCCCAGGCTCTATGGCATCCCTGAAGTTCTGCTACAAAATAGTAGGACTCCTGGAGATATAACTTCCTTTTTCCATCCATCCATCCATTCTCGTCCGCTTATCCGGGGCCGCGGCTTAGCCAGTGGCAGCCGGCTAAGCAGGGCCCCCCAGGCTTCCTTCTCCCCAGCCACACTCTCTAGTTCCTCCTGGGGGGTCCCGAGGCGTTCCCAGGCCAGACGAGATATATAATCCCTCCAGCGGGTTCTGGGTCTGCCCCGGGGTCTCCTCCCAGTTGGACGTGCCCGGAAAACCTCCAAAGGGAGGCACCCGGGGGGCATCCTAATCAGATGCCCGAACCACCTCAGCTGACTCCTTTCGACGCGGAGGAGCAGCGGCTCTACTCCGAGCTCCCTCCGGATGTCTGAGCTCCTCACCCTATCTCTAAGGCTGAGCCCAGCCGCCCTGCGGAGGAAACGGCCGCTTGTATCCGCGATCTCATTCTTTCGGTTACTACCCAAAGCTCGTGACCATAGGTGAGGGTTGGAATGTAGATGGACCTGTAAATCGAGAGCTTCGCCTTCCGGCTCAGCTCCCTCTTCACCACAACGGACCGGTACAGCGCCCGCATCACTGCAGACGCTGCACTAATCAGTCTGTCCATCTCCCGCTCCATTTTGCCCTCACTCGTGAACAAGACCCCGAGATACTTGAACTCCTTCATTTGAGGCAGCAACTCACTCCCAACCCGGAGGGAACACTCCACCGTTTTTTTAGGTTAAAACAGTGCAGATTATTTTGGGTTATCCTCCTTATCGACATGATATATTTGAGTTTTGTTCGTTAAACTGTGAGGATTATTGAGACAAACGTTAAGAAATTCACGTTGATAATTTAGAACCCCTTATTTAGCATTTGACCAACTCTGGCTCACGGGTACATGAGGTTGTTCTTATAGATGTCAGCTGTTTGGCGGGGATGTGCAGCCAAGCCACAATTAATGTATTCCATTGAGTCAATCATTCTGAGTATACACACACACACACAAAAACACACACAAAAACACACACACACACATTGTTCAGACCGTGCTCAGGAATGTAAAGTCCTAATTAGAACTAATTAAAAGCTACATCCAATCAAAAGAGGGGGGAGAAGTAAACTGACTGAGTCCATTGTGTGTGTGTACGTTACACTGCATCCTGACAGGACTGGTCAGACTGGTCAGGACTGGTCAGACTGGTCAGGAGTGGTCAGACTGGTCAGGAGTGGTCAGACGTTAAAGTACTTTGTTCCAAACAAACACGCTGTTTATGTGTTTCAATATTTTCAAGAGTTCCATGTTAAATGTCACTGTTTCGTTTCACAAGTTCTTTCTTATTTCTTATTATTGTACATGTGGCCGCAGTTAATGACCTCAGAATTTCAGAAGTACTTTCTCAATTCTCAAGTGTTGAGCTGCTTTCGCTAGCCGTGCGCATTTATATCACATTTATCACACACACACACATGTAACGTCGATACGTAGCGTTAGCAATGGCGGATTCATGCCAGCAATGTGCATAAATCCGCAATATATGAAATACAATGGAAGAGAAATGTAAGAGATTTAATAAATTCAATGTCCCCAAAGGGGCAATTGGTTTGTGCGGCAATAGTAAAAACAAGATCAAGACACATAAGTCACATAAAAACACACATAAAAACACACAGTTAAGCACAGTACAACATCAAGACGCCCAGCTCAATTAAAAATAGAACGCACAATTAAATACCCTCGAAGCTGTATACGTTAAAATAAAACCATAAAAATAATAAAATAAAATATGAAGTGCTCCGTGTGCAATTTACACACATAACATGTCATCAAAAGGCCACACCCCTGTGTCCTGGCATACCGGTTCACCCTTTTTATACAGACGTTGATTCTGCTTTGTTACTCCGTCTGAGGCCGGACACAATGTCCCCCCAGCGGAGTAAAGCTGCAACATTCTCGCCTTCAACAGACTGTGCAAAAGGGGCTATAGTGTCTATATGTGTTACAGAGTGTCTGTGTTGTCTCTGTGTGTGACATAAGATGTACCATGTATGTGTTACATAGGGCCTACCTGTTCTGGATGTTGGTTAGCACTCAACATTGTGCTTCTGTTCTTACCCTCGCTGTCTTGCTGTCAACCTAGCAAGTACGAGCGCTTGACACCTGTTCTATTATCCGAGCATTATGAACGCTTGGAACCTGTTCTATTCTAATCCCTGCGCACCATCAGCAATACACCGCTGTCTCTCTTTCGACAAATGTACTTCTTGTAGGTCGCTTGGATGAAGCCAAAGCTAAATGCAATGTATGTATGTGTTACATAGGGTCTATATGTTCTATACTGTGTTTACATAGGTTATAAAGGGTCTATATGTGCTACAGTAGTGTCACATGTGCCCCAAAAGTGTCATATGTTGTGACAGAGTGGTCTATACTGTATGTACGTAATATCTTCTATATGTGTTACAGAGTGCTCCTATGTACTACATATCATCTATATGTGTTACAGAGTGTCTATGTACTAACATATCTTCTATGTGTGTCGAGTGGTCCATATGTGCTGCATATCTTTCTATATATGTTTACATGTTTTTCTCTATGCATTCCAGAGGTGCCGGTTGGAGAGCTGTTTTGACTTCCTGTCCCAGAAGGAAGTCCTGTGTGAAGAGGAGGCCACTCAGGTTCATCAAGCAGATCCTGGAGGGCGTCCGCTACCTCCACTCCAAACGCATCGCGCACTTTGACCTCAAGGTACCGGCGGGCCTTTCTTTTTTTTCCGCCTTGTGCATACGTGACCCCAAATATCTCTATTTGCCTCCTGTGTCACTCCTGTCCTCACTGCGGAAGTGAGGTACCATCCTGTGCTATGTATAAGTGTGTCGGTGTTCCGCACAGGCACCGCCCCCCCCCCCCCCCCCCCTGTCTTGGCCTTTTATGTACGTCCTGTTTTCTGTAGCGACGGACACTTAGGAGCAGACGCCGAAAGGTTATCTGCTCGTCGCGGGGGAAGGAAGTCAACCGCGTTACTTTGCGATCATCACATCCTGTTTTGGCCTCTCATGTCGAGACACCGCTTAAACACTTAAGGCCGAACACAGATTTTTTTTTTGTTGCCTACAACGCAGAGCATGAATTCAGTGTGTTGTAGCTTCATGTAATGTTGGGCTGAGGCAGTCTTAACATAGGGCCCTGTTACCTTACCCCGTTAAGGCCACTCGACTGAAGTAAGGTTTGACATTTGAACGCTTATTTAACATATTATTTAGCACCACAACTTGCTACAGACACCCAATTATGCTAATCCATATCATCAGCCACGTTGCTCTTTCAGTCATAACATATCTTCAGTAATATCAACCTGCGATAATTGCATATTTCTCCTTTAATGCCGACACTAAAAGACGCCTTTTAAACAGGTAACTCAGACCATATTGATGAACGTTGCCGAATTCGTAATATTTGTTGGTCTAACGTTTGTTTTGTTTTGTGTTGCTTTTTGTATGTATGTGTGTGTTTGTTTGTTTGTATGTATGTGTGTGTGTTTGTTTGTTTGTATGTATGTGTGTGTGTGTGTGTGTTTGTTTGTTTGTTTGGGTTTTTTCAGCCGGAGAACATCATGCTGCTGGATAAGAACATTCCACTGCCTCGCATTAAAATCATCGACTTCGGCCTCGCCCATAAAATAGAGGCCGGCGCGGAGTTCAGAGACATTTTTGGAACGCCTGAATTTGTCGGTAAGACGTGACGAGGTCTCTCTCTCTGTCTGTTGTTCTTGCGTCTCCCGCTCGAAGATGTTGCCAGAGGTGAACTGAAACCTGTCTTGTCTCGGTCTTGTTGTTCGGCCGCCGTGGTGTGTGTGTGCGCGCGTGTGTGTGTGTGTGTGTGTGTGTCTCTGACGTTCAAGTGTGTGTGTGTGTGTGTCTTTCTATTTCCAGCTCCTGAGATAGTCAACTACGAGCGACTGGGACTCGAGGCTGACATGTGGTGAGAGTCCCCTAATTACAGCTATCACTGTCATCCTCCTCCAGGCCTCTGGCTGGGCTAACCTTGTTGATGTTGTTGTTGTTGTTGTTGTTGATGATGTTGTTGTTGATGTTGTTGTTGATGTTGTTGTTGATGTTGTTGTTGGTCATATTCACAGGAGCATCGGAGTCATCACGTATATCCTGTAAGTAGGAGCACTTCACTTCCAAATGTCAAAATTATCTGTCTGTGTCTCTGTGTGTGTGTGTGTGCGCGTGTGTGTGTGCGTGCACAGGCATACACGTCTGTCTGTGTGTGTGTGTGTGTGTGTGTGTGTGTGTGTGTGTGGCAGGCCTGTTTTTGTGCTTCTGTGTGTGTGTCTCTGTGCGCATACACGGGCATACACGTCTGCAATGAGTGTGTGTCTCAACCGTGTCCCCGTCGCCGCGGTTACAGTCTGAGCGGAGCGTCGCCGTTCCTGGGCGACACCAAGCAGGAGACGCTGGGGAACATCTCGGCCTTGAACTACGACTTTGACGAGGAGTTCTTCAGCGCCACCAGTGAGCTGGCCAAGAGCTTCATCAGGCAGCTGCTGGAGAAGGACACCAGGTAGGGGGGAGACTCCCTCTCTCTGTCCACCGCGAGGACGGAGTCTCAGCATCACAGCACAGAGATGCCGCTCTGCACTAAATCCTCTGAGCTTATGGGGGCGGTTTAAAGGCCTCCAGCTGCTGCCGGTTTCCAATCCCTGTGAAAGAGGAGACTTTCTCTCTCTCTCTCTGTTGTGTTGACACAGTTAGCGCTTAAAGGAAAAACTGACAAAAGTCGAAATCAAAAGTGATATATATCATTGATTTACACAATGACTTATTTTTGATCTTGTCTTCAAAAATGCCTTGCCTGGGAATTGCTGCGAGAGTCTACTATTGATTGATTGGATTATTTATTTACTTCTTTTTAGAAAGCGGATGACCATACACGACGCACTTAACCACCCGTGGATAAAGGTACGCTCACGGCTTCTACCGTTGAAGAGCATGTTTGTGTGCTGACATTCACCAACCATGTATATTGTTGTATTTGTCACACGCGCACATCTGTGTGTGGCTTCATTTTGTTTTTCTGTGGTGGTCGAAAATGCACACTTAAGTCCATTTTCCCACAGTTATATGATTTCAAACACCAACTGGTTAAAATGCACATCCTCTTGGTTATAACTGAAAAGGAGTTGTTTCGACGCTGACGCACAATTTCAATCTCCATCACTTTGTTAAATGGTATGTTATGAATGGGGTGTCTTTTGTTTCCATTTTAACCGCTGCTTTTTGAAGCTCGACCCATCCTCTAATGACCTCCGACATGCATGTGAATGGTGTGACGTCGTCCTCGCATTGTTCTGAGAAGCACGCCAGCTCCAAGACAAAGACTAATCCAACTCACTGCCACCCGTCATCACCACCAACAACACCTCCTCACCCACTTCCTGCTGTCTTCCGCGCGGTCACGCACGGAAATCACACCTGACGTGGTGCTCTCCATCAAGCTGTTTGGCACCTCGGATGAACTCTCACACCCTCTCCCTCCACTCCCCACCCCCCCCATTTATGTCTCAAGTCCCACGGCCTTGAAGACACGAGCGCCGCCCCGCCGCTTCCAGAGACCCAGGGAACGGCGGCGGAGGCGGCAACAGATCCACCGTCGCTGAAGACCAAGCGTCTGCAGGAGTACACCCTCCAGTCCCACTGCAGCGCGACCCAGAACACCAGCTACGCCGATGCCGAGCGCGTCGTCCGCTTGGCCGAGGACGTGGGCCTGATGGATACGGAGCTCTGTGACGTGGAGGACGCGCGGCGCGCCCTGCGGGGAGACGTGGAGGCGCTGCTGCGCGCCTGCGACCGTCAGGAGTCGCGCGGCAGGCGGGAGAGCGACAGCGCCAGGAAGCAGCTGTCCCGGGTCCACTTTGAGTTCCGCAAGGTGGAAGCATCCCGGCGGCTGCTGCAGGAGGACCTGCGGGCGGTGGAGGCCGGCCTGGACGGCGTCGGGGCCAAGCATCATCAGAGGCGGCGGCAGCTCAGCGGCCTGAGGTCGGAGATGATTGACCAGCTGCAGTGGCTGCGGGGGGTGATCGGTGAGCTGCAGACGGAGGGCGGCGGCGGCGGCAACAGCGCCTACAACAAGGAAGTCACGCAGGCGCTGCAGGAGCTGCTGCTGCACAGGTCGTGCGGAGGGGAAATCTACGCCGAGGCCAAGCGGCCAATCACAGAGGCAGACTAGCCGAAGGGGGACGGATTACCGAACGATGAGTTCATCTCGCTCATGCGGAGGGGAACTCCACAGCCAATCACAGAGTCCGACTAGCCGAGGGGGACGGATTATTTGAGGATGTTGTATTTATTTGATGATGATGTTCACTTGATTATTTTATTCCAAATGTTTCGGAAAGTTTCTTGCTTAAATAGTTTGTTCCCTTTTAAAAAGGTCAACGTTTTTTGGAAGTATTTGTAACAGAAAATTAAAGGTACAATATGCAAGATTTGTGATTTCAAGCTAACACCAGTCTATATTTTGAAAAACATTTAAACTGCCACTGTCAAGTGGGACCAATTAACGGAGATCCTGGTAGCCTTAAAGTTAGCATCTACCCGGCAGAGAGCACATTTCAAACAAAGTTTCATATTGTACCTTTTAATAACTATTTAATTGAATGTACTTTTCTGTCCAGATTAACAGCACTTATTACGTCAACAGTATTTTCTTTCTTGGAATGTAGATTTGTTTGTTATTTATTGATTTTTTCTCATTCCATTCTGTTCATATGCACTGTGTGTTTTGCTGACTATGATGACCGTTTATTGGTGGTTATTAAGTCAGTAATTAATGTTTTCCTTCATTTGTTTGCCTCTACAAACTAATTTGGTACGAGCACCTTGTACTTTACTTATTCTATTTATTTCTTAAGATGTTCAAGGGATGCGTATATATAACAGATTACGGTACATTACTCTGTATTATTATTATGACTGTAATTGTTAGTTCATTTGGATTTGGATTATCCTTAATTTATTTTATATTATGTTTCCTAAACATATATTTTTGCACTATTACAATATTTCACCTCTTGAAGTGTGGTGTCTTTAAACACATCACTGCCAAGACACACATGAAAGGCCTTGAACTTTGTATGCACACAACTATTTCCCACTGACATTTTTCTTTTTCCTTTTTTGTAAACGCTGGAATAAATGTCCCAATTACCAACCAAATCCCAGTCCCTTGTATCTTGTATCATGCCTTCTAAAATGTTTTCCCCCTGACAATCACTGGCTCTGGACATAGTGGTGGTCTCGTGATTATGGTGCTTGACTCCCAGCCCAAAGTGTCTTCTAAATGTTAGATCCTTTTGCATGCTGGTTTTATACAAGCGATAAAATATATATATACTGTATATCGATATCCATACCAAAGCAATAGAAGGATCCTCGGGAACGTAATGTGTGGCCCTTTGCTTCATGCCTTCATGTCTTCTTGTCTCCCCACAGCCTTTGAACCCGAGGCAGGCCATGGTGAAGAGGCTCTCAGTGGTGAACCTGGAGAACTTCAGGAGACAGTACATCAGACGGCGGTGGAAGGTAAAACGTGGACGGATGGATCCCTTCCACAAATCCACTTACAGAAGGCGATCCAGTCTGGAGTAATTGTTTTGCTTTTTATTCGATTTTCCTTTATTTTTCTTTTTCACAGCTGTCGATCAGAATCGTGTCCCTATGCAATCACCTCACGAGAATGATGAGAAAAGGACACCCCAAGTCGTCTGACCGACACGAGGTGGGTGAACCACACACACGCGGTCAGGATTGTTAATGGGATCACCAATACATACAGTCGGTGTGGCAGCACCTCAACACGTACGTACAGTAACAACAAGCACCTCCTCTGCGTGGTTCTCTTCATTTATTTCAGAGGGACTGCGAAAGCGACCAGGAAGATGAAGTCATGAAGCCGTTCCGGCCCCGGGCGCGAAAACGCAGCAGCACTTCCTGAGATTGATGAACATCCGCATGTTAGCGTGTGTGCCTGTGCGTGTGTGTGTGTGTGTGTGTGTGTATGTGTCTGCCTGTGTGTGTGTTTGCATGTGTGTGTCATTGGACTCTCCCAACTCCACTTTTCTCTCGACAAGAAATGACACACTTCTTAATTTTTTTTATCCTTAACTCTCTGATGAGTCAGACTACCTATGATGTTGTATACCCCCCCCCCCCCACACACACACACACACACACACTTAAAACCCAACCCCTGCTATTTCTTAAACCTTGTCTCCAGATTATAGGGAGCAGAATAACGCACAATATTTTACTGGGGTTTTATTTTTTCCACATATTGTCATCATATTGTCATGCGTCAGCTTATCAGCTATGTCCCTGCATTATTCCTGTGGCTTGAATGTATACACACACACACAAACCATTTATGTATATATTTCTTAAACTGTGAAATAATGTGAGAATACAAGTGGTAGGTATTGTCGGTACCACAGTGCACCTCTTTAACGCTCCAGTGCCAACACCTGTTTTAATATCCTTGTCAGTGTTTACACGGGGTTCTGCTTAACTCATTTATTTCATTTCTTTTCATTCTTTCCGTGCAACAAAGGGCCCACGTCGAGGGGTTGTTTGTTTTTGTTTACCGGAGGAGGAATTAGCTTTTGACCCATTACTTTTGAATAATTTCACAGTTTGGATATGTTTGTGCAATTTTGTGTGTCCGTGTATTTATGATGTAAATATGAATGCCAACTGATGTCAGTTGGCACTTAGTATTAACCAACTGTTGATGCCTACTTTGTATACACTGTACACTTTTTAGTAATTTTTTTGTAATTAATAAAACATTGTGACCTGATATCAGACTCTGCCGTCTATCATTTGGGTTACATTGCTTGTCTGCTATATCTATAGAAACTCTTGAGGATCACCTTTTCTTCATTTTAGTTTAGATTTTACGTCATTATAGTGCTTAAATGATAGTACTTAATTCTACTTCATGATAAGTTATTAAATAAAATCTTCATTATATCACCAAATAATAATGCTTTTGCTAATGTAATGTTTTATTTCTAATGTATTCAATGATAACTATTGTTCTAATAGTTGAGCATAGTAGTTTGAACATTTCTATTAACTTGAAAATCCATAACGTTTTATATTTCAATAATGAATGACGGGTGTTGGTATTCTTGTAGATGACAGATTTACTGGAAGATGAAAAGTGAAGTGGGCCCACAACAATGCTGCTGGCATCCTCTCTGTCGATGATGATGATGATGAGGACATAGTTTGGTCGTGTCTCATCTTCCTCAGCTTGCAACATGATCCGGGTCTCGTGTGTGTGTGTGTGTGTGTGTGTGTGTGTGTGTGTGTGTGGGTGCAATGCGCGTCCAGTCACCCCTTTTACTGTAAGTTACAGTCAGTGATCAGGTATATATATTCGGGGTCATGATGTAACAATGCTCCCTTCAAATCCTACATTACTGGCATACTGACATTACAACGATTCCGAGGGACTTAAGATGGGATGTTTGACTGATGACGACACGATGTCTCCCGCCACGGACCCAACACGGCGCGGGGTTCAGAGCGACGTCTCCGGGTCAAGGGGTCACACACCTCTGGGACAACGGGCATGAGGCTGTCCCCTGTTGTCGTCAGAAAGTCACAGTAATAGTTAATAATAGTGACACCAAGTGAGGGTAGACTGTCATTAGAAACTAACTAGTTGTCAAAGAAAAGTGGCGTTGTGGTGTGTGTGTGTGTGTGTGTGTGTGTGTGTGTGTGTGTTTTCTGCTTGAAATTAACTTTTTATTTTTATTTTGTCACGTATGCATTGAAATACCATCGAAAATCCACTCGGCACTCTTCAATCAGACGAGTGAGTAGAAATTGCTTAGGTCGTTACCATAGCGCCATCTAGTGGATGCACAACAACATTTACAAATAAAATAGACACTATAACGGATAGATCATATTTGCAAACCATGTCAAATAGATCTTGTCAACTGCTATTTATTTATTTAACATTTTTATTTGTGGATACCTCATTACCTCATTTTCGAAGCGGGTCCAATAACGAATAGGCTATAACCGAGTGTATCAATTCAAACAGTTTTCAAAATATTGAAGATATCTAAGATTCAACAACTTTATTTGTCACATAAACATACAGGTTATACAGTGAAATGAAAAGTGGCGATGATCAGCAGAATGTGCAAAGGTATACAAAAAATGTAAATTTATGAGAAGCACAACATTTGTATTCCAGGATCAGGCCTATAAATCCCAGTCTCTCCAGTATAAATAACTGGCATTGCGTCCTGCAGTCCATCTATGGCAACAGACTATCACGAACGTTTCAAATGAATCACCAAGCAGTGACGTTCACAAGCACGGCCTCTGTGGTCAGAGCACGGTGTGTGTGCGTGTGTGTGTCTGTGCGTGCGTGTGTGTGTACATGAGACCTTATAGGGCTGCACACAAGATGACACCAGGGGGAGGAGGTCCTTAGGGGGCACACACACACACACACACACACACACACACACCTCCCGGTACGTTATGTGTGTGACCATTAGCGCATGCTTTAGCTTCATGATCACTCTCTGGAAATGAGCCGGTGCTCCGGGCTGCCGGCTGCATTATTCATACCTGCGCCGGCCTCCTATTCTTAGCGGGGAGACTTTAATGAAGGGTGGTCGCATTTAGCTCCCCTTGTGCTTGATCTGTCACTTTGTCCCCGCGTCACCCACACCACCGTCACCACCTCCGCGGTCCCACGCTAGACCAGTGCCAGACCCGGGCTAGACCGGTGCTAGACCCGTGCAAGACCCAGGTTAGACCCACGCTAACCCCGCGCTAGACCCGCGCTAGGCCCACGCTAGACCAGTGCCAGACCCGGGCTAGACCTGTGCTAGACCCGTGCAAGACCCAGGTTAGACCCAGGCTAGACTAATGCTGGACTATCTAGACCCACACTAGACCCACGCTAGACCCGCGATAGGCCCACGCTAGGCCCACGATAGACCAGTGCTAGACCCATGCTAGACCCACGCTAGACCCATGCTAGACCCACGCTAGCCCCACGCTAGCCCGACGCTAGGCCCATGCTAGACCAGTGTTAGCCCCATGCTAGACCTGCGCAAGACTCATGCTAGACCCATGCTAGACCCACGCTAGACCAGTGCTAGACCCATGCTAGACCCGCGCAAGGACCCACAGTAGACCCGTGCTAGACCCGCATTAGGCCCACGCCTAGACCCACGCTAACCCACGTTAGACCCAGGCTTAGACCATGCTAGACCCATGCTAATACCACACTAGACCCACGCTAGCCCCGTGCTAGACCAGTCTAGATCCACGCTAGACCCACACTAGACCCACGCTAGCGTCCATGCTAGACCCATGCTAGACCCATGCTAGACCCACGCTAGGCCCATGCTAGACCCATGCTAGACCAGTGCTAGACCCATGCTAGCCCCACGCAAGTCCCACGCTAGGCCCACGCTAGACCCATGCTAGTCCAGCTCTCATCTGGTGGAACTCTGTCCACCCAACAACCCAACACTCTCATCTTCGTATTCTGCACTTTTTATAGAATAAGACCCTAAAAATACTTTTATATGAAAAAGAATACTTTGATAGTGAAATGGTCATGCAGTATTCACACACACACACACACACACACACTACATTGCTCATGGTTGTCATTATTCTCACACTGCAGGGACAACCTCATTCCCTTGAGAAAATCCATAGTTGTTGATGTATAGCTAATTACTAGACATTCTAAATGTACTACACTGAGAGAAAATCCTAGTGTCAACTTTGTATTAAAACAGCCAAGGTTAAAAAAGTGTTTTTGTCGAATATCCTACCATCTCACCATTCAGTTCTATACTTTACACATTGTTATTGTATTTAAAAAAAAAAACCCTCAACATAACCTATATCTCTCTATGGATCTGCTCTGAGTAGTGTGTCTGTTGAGAGGCCAGACCTGTGGGTATTGGTTAGTTTCCGCTACTGCAAGCAGTTAGTGGAGGTAATTAGGTAGCAACGGCCATAATGCTCACAGAATGAAGACTTGCCGATGCTTTCCTCCCATAATTAGTCTCCCAGGAATCAACCTGCAGCTTTAAGTGGCTCTGGATTCAACAACCCATACAAAAAGATAATTATGATAAAGATAAAGTTCCTAGTTTTTGTTGTGTATTATTATTATTACTATTAGTATTATTATTATTATTATTATTATTATTATTGTTGTTGTTGTTGTTATTAGTATTATTATTATCATCATCATCATCATTATTATTATTATTATTATGATTATTATCATAATCATAACAATAATTATAATTGTTATTATTATTATTGTTGTTGTTGTTATTAGAATTGTGATTATTATTGTTATTATTATTATTAGTATTATTGAGACGCTTATGACACGGGCATTGTTGAAATTGTTTACCAGATTTGATTGTCAAATGTATATAATAAAATACTTAGAATGGTCATTCATGGATTTGTAGATGCTTGTACTTTGCACATACCATATTGTTTTGTTTTATTGTTGTATTTCATATTTTGTTCATTATGATCTCAGTCATTTCTCCTGTGAGAGGACTGCATCATACACAGTTAGTACTGCACATGATTCATCAATGCTTTATTCTTTTGAATAAACTATTCAAAGGCCATATTGTGAATGAGACCTTTATGATTTACTGGCATTTGGAGTTCCAACGGGCTTTCGAGCACGTACAGAACTATTCTGCAAGTCAATATGTCTCTCTTGCGTCAAAGTGCTCCGGATAACCTATTGGATATTGTGAGATCAATATCGCCAGACAGGTATTAGCAGATATTGCACGAGTGACGGATCAATATGTTTGGCAGTTGGGTTGGGCGGCCATATTGCCAGGGAATTATTGCGGGAAGCAGCCCAAATCCTCTACCATAGCCCTACACACCAAAGATGGACAATGGTCCCAAGCTCCGAACGCGTGGGGTTACGTGGGGTGGATGTACAGTCCTTTGGACACTCTTTATACTCTGAAGAGTTCACCTGCTGCAATAGGTGGAGGTGAGCTGGTTGCGGGTGGAGGTGGGGGGCTGATTTCAGAACATGACTTGCTCGGTAATTGGACACGGGGCTATTTTGGTTACACGGGTTCCTCAATTACACGGTCTCTCTCGTTCATTCCCGTCTGACTAATGAGACCATTATCTCTCGGTATGGCAGGGGAATGAATGAATCAACGAGTACAATCCTCAACAACATAATGGACGTAGTTGTTATTGAAGCCGAGCGGCAGGATTGAGAACGGGAAATAAACAACTAAACAATAGAAGCGGCATCTGCAGATAGTGAGAAGCTGCAAGAAGCTGCTTCCTCTCAAAACCATTAAACTATTGTCCTTTCCTCTACCTCATAACCTCTCTCTCTGTCTCTCTGTCTCTCTGTCTGTCTGTCCTCTCTCTTATCCTCTCTTATCCTCTTTTATCCTCTCTTATCCTCTCTCATCCTCTCTCTCTCTCTCTCTCTCTCTCTCTCCTCATAGAGGAGAAGTTCATTGTAAAGCTGTTGAGAAAACTGCCAGGCTTGTTTTCTATTCAGCTCTTGTCATTTCAGGCTCGGCTCAATTGAAATCAAGAACAATTCACAGTGAACATAACAGAGTTAGAGACAATGAGGCCGTATTTGTTATTCCTGCATTCTCCCTTCCACTGTAACCTTCTCCCTTTCCCTACTCTATACCACCACCACCACCATGCTTCCTTTGACTGCTTCGAACTCCCACTTCTGGTTGTCTAGTGGTGATTCATCTCGGTATTATTCTCCACATAAAGAACCCCCCCGACGTCGGGTCTTTGTGTGAAGCATACGCTCGTGTGAACAACGATGGAAATGGAAATGGAAACACAGGTTTTGGTGCACCCTCGGTCGGGGGGCGTTGACTGAAATGAGTTGAATGCTTTTATGTTTCAATGGCAAAATACTTCTTCAAATGTAGGAATGAGGAATGGTGGCAAAAATGACTTTGAGTTCTGCCACTGGGGGGGGCTACCGGAAGGTTGCCGGTTCGAAACCCGGCTCCTCCTAGTCGAGTGCCGAGGTGTCTCTGAGTAAGACACCTAACTGTGACTGATCCTGACGGGCTGGCCTTGCATGGTTGACACCATCGCTGTATGAATGGGTGAATGTGAGGTGATAATTGTAAAGCACTTTGAAAAGCGCTATATATGAATGCAGTCCATTTACTGCCATGTGAATTGAAACTTGAATAAATAATGTGCACTTAGGTACTCTATAGGTACCTTATAGTGTAGTTATGTATTGAAGGGTAAGTGAATGGACCACCTTGTTTATAAGGAACACACACAGGAGTAGCCTGCATCAAAGGAACGTTGTTCTGATGTCAGATCCTCCATCGCCTGCTTTTTAGTTTTGTCTTTTCGGAGGGTATTAAAGCATAAGACGGTAATGGCCCGTTACCTTTCAGGTGCAGGCCTGCAAAGCCTTCTTCAGACCTTAATTGCTGAGTGCGGGAAATTGAATTTGGAGAAGAGCGTTGTGAAAGGGGGCAGGTCATGATAATATGACGCCTTGGCTTCTCAAAGACCATTTTCTCTGCTCTGAAAGGCGGCACGGCTATGACTCTGGCGTTATTAGGGAACGAACAGCGATTTTATTTTCATTAAAGTCTGAAATCACACTGCAGTGCCAAGCCAAACGAGCATCTCTCCTGGGACATTGCCTGCTGTCGCTAATTCCAGCAATCATAAAACACATCCACACAAGACCAGTGGAGTGCACTCATTCGGTTTGTTACCATGAGGAAACATCATTTGACCTAAAACTTTCGAGTAGATGTTTCTCTTTAAAGTAGATGTTTCTCTTTTTAAGAAACATCTCTTTAAGAAACATCTACTCTACTCTCACAGATTGATTAAATAAACAGCTGGATGGATGGATGGATAATGGAATTATTTGGTTCTAATTACTAATCAATTCACAGTACCCCAGGGTAGGAGCATGTCCTCTAGACCTATAGAGGGCAGTATTCTCTTTTGAATGGCGGATGGTTCAAATTGACCTTTATGATTTCACAGGTCATAGGCGACTTCTAACGTCTGTTTATCATGTGTCATCTCCAGGGCCGTAGACGCATGACCCTGTCTAGACTCTAGAGTCTAGACTACAGTCTCCTCTGATGCCTTTGATGAAACTGGAACTATCTGTAAGACTTTTAGGGACGCCTGCGCCCATGCACTTGCAAGCAAACTCCATGGAGAATCATTCAGTCATGTGTATACAGTATATGCGGAGGCGTGGAGACAGAAATGCACCACGCATCCACTTTGAGACTGAACCTGTAACTGATGTGTCCTCTCTTTGAGCAGGAAGCAGGATTAATGATGAACTTGTGTCACCCTCCAATTGATTTGCTATTGATCAGTTGAGAGCCACTAGTGGAGAAGTCTTCTATCTGGATTTAACAGAGAATTTTTTAGATCTTA
Organism: Coryphaenoides rupestris; assembly: GCA_002895965.2. Lineage (NCBI taxonomy): Eukaryota > Metazoa > Chordata > Actinopteri > Gadiformes > Macrouridae > Coryphaenoides > Coryphaenoides rupestris. The sequence goes on from PIJE02000194.1 coordinate 229,484, forward strand.
GTAGAGATGTAAAAAATACTTTTCTTAAGATGTTTAAAACAGTTTCCCCTGTGTTCCAATCATGGCAAGACATATATTTTTAATGCAAAAAAAAGATGTAAGAATGTGTATGCCAATAAAGATCTGTGCATTATTTTCAGATGAACAAAAATAATGACAATGTAAACACTGCTGTGTGTGTGTGTGTGTGTGAGTGGATGTGTGTGGCGTATGGAAGTTTGTGTGCAAGCGAAAAAACAAAACATAAAAGGCGAGTCATTTTTGCACCAAACAAATAGAACCACATTTATTTCGAAAGTATAAAATATCACACGATCAAGGCCACTTTTCAGGGTAAATCAACCATCTTTTAGAAACATTTATACAGAGAAAAAAAACCAAAACCTTGTCACTCTGTGCTGGTCTAACACAACACACTATCCAGTTCTGTGGCTATGGAATGACCTTCCATTCTCCCACACATAGTCGTTGGCAAGGCTTGAATAACTTAAATGAGACTGGACGTGGCAGGAGTCAAAGACTGCCGTCCGTCCAGAGGATCCGCTATTTTGAATGCAGATTTCGTTGTTGTTATTTTCCGTGTTAAACCAGCTTGCAGGCACAGCTCGACTTTACAGGCACGTTTTGCCTTCTACTGGGAGACTTGAGAGAGAGAGACGGAGAGACAGAGACGGAGAGAAAGAGAAAACTGCAGTTCACATTCTTAACAATGGCACCAGTGAGGTTGAGCGAGCATCCCCACGGAGAGAGAGAGAGAGAGAGAGAGAGAGAGACTGATGAAACACACCATCGAGACCTCCACCCCTCGACCTGTCTGTTTGGCTCACGGCAGACCTAGCGAGGGGGGTTGGGGTGTGGTGGTGGTGGGTGGTGGGTGGTGGAGGAGGTGGTGTTCACATTCTTACCCACCAACAATGGATGCGGTTCCCTGTCGAGGTAGAACAGTTGTACAAAAAAAACCTTTATTTCTAAGAATACAAATGAGTAACAGTCATGTAAAAAAAAAAAAAAACAGTGGGGAGAGAGAAAGACAGAAAAAGACAGAGAGAGAGAGAGAGAGGGTGAAAACTGAATTTAATAGAGAACACTGACACCTCTCGTTACTTTTGAACCCCTTCCCCGTTTGATGCGTGGGGTGGCTGACACGGCGGCCATTTTGAAGGATATTATTGCATCTACCAGCTAGGACATACAACAATTCTGGAATTGCTGACAAAGCAAAGCTGTGGATCTCAACGATTACATTTTCATCCTTCCCTCGCCCTCTCTCGCTCTCTCTCTCTCTCTCTCACACACACTCAGTACACACACACACACACTCTTCGACAGTGCATACAAAATAATAGAAGAGGTCACCGAATGGATCTAAACTGAAGCGTATGTGTATGTGAAGAGTTCCTGTGGCAGAAGAGCTCACTCTACACACAGGCTGATACTCTCCAAACAAAGTCCACGGTCTCTGTGCTCTGTGAAGGCTCTCTCTTCTCCTGAAGGCTGGAATGGACTAAGTTGAGCTGTCTGGCTCCCAGTAGGGCATGCAAGGCTAGGCTAAGTTAGGTTAGGCTACGCTAGGCAAGGCTAACTGTTGCCCACCACGTGGCCCGATGCCTTGCGACTGACGATGCTCTCGGTGGACTTGAGCAGCCTCTCCAGGCACGGCGCGTTGATGATTTTTTTGCCCGGCGGCGCTTTGAGCGGCGCGGTGGCAGCGTCTGTCTTTGCCGCGTGGCGGTCCGTGCTGGAGGACACCGCGCTGTCCTGCGTTAGCTCTGTGTCTCTGGGGGCCACCGGGGGGTGCAGGTGCCTGGGCCCCGCCTGTGCCTGTGGCTGCTGCAGGAGGGGTGGTGGCGGCGGCGGTGGCGGCGGCGGCAGTGGTGGTAGCCCAGAGCTGGGCGAGCTGATAGCAGCAGAGTGGAGCCACTTCAGGCTGCTGCTGCTGCTGCTGCTGCTGGCGGAGTCGGCCCTGGGTGGGCTGTGGTCTGGGACTCGCGGGGCCTGGGGAGCGCCGGGAGTGGAGAGAGACGGCGCGCTAGTCAGGTCTGTGGTCACCGGGGACGAAAGCTACCGGGGGAAAAATAGAAGCGGTTATGTTATGTTTAGCGCCTGTGGCTGAAGAGACAACAATATGGTTTGTTTACCAACCATTTGGTTGACGTGAGAAGAGAAAAAAAAAAAGAGAACACTCAGTAGGCTACTATTGGTAATGAAAACAAACTAAATTGCGTCCTAGGGTGTGTCCGGATTAGCGAAAGGGAGTGAATGCTCTCTCACTTAAAACAGAGGAATCAAATGCTCAACACCTCTCTGTACCTCCCCACAAGCTCACCTTTTAAGATCACCTTTTCTCTGGTATCTTTGTTCCCATGGAACATGAGACTTTGTACTACAATTCACTATAAAATAAAAAACAAAACAAAAAACCGAGATCCAGACCTTCTGATAGTGTGCTTTGGTGTAATAACATATTATAAGCATAATATGTGTATATGTGTTTATGTGTACTGGGTGATTGATGAGGAATGAATGTCATGTGGTTATCTGTGAGTAAGTATGTCATTGTCATCTATGTTTCTATGTACTGTATGTATATGCTGTGGAAATGCATTTGAATGAATTTCCCTGTGGGACAATAAAGACTATATCTATCTATATCTATCTATAACAGTAGAAGCTGCTTTTTAATCCTCCCCTCCCCGTTCCACTCCTCTGCCTCAGACCCCCTTTTCTTCCTTTTCCTGCTTTCTTATACATTATAACTAATTAAATAAATAAAATGCTGAAATCTTACCTTGAGTTTCTTGGTGGGGGCGTCGTGCTCCGCCTGCGCGACACTCCGCTGGTCCAGGAGCTTTACGTTGGGAAACCAACTCTTTAGCATCTCCTCCATTTTGAGAATGATGTTGACGTACTTCTCCCTGAAACACATCGAAAGAAGAAGAAGAAGAAGAAGAAGAAGAAGAAGAAGAAGAAGGGGTTAGCATCAGTTAGCATGAAGTCGAGCATGAAGCAAACAAAGCACACACGAGATGCCTCACTTAGCAACAGCCGTGTATGTGGGATTATTGTTGTGAATACTGTTTTATTGTATGCATATTAGGGCTGGTTGATAAGGCAGAAAATATGATCACGCTTTTTTTTCCCATATTGATCGATATTTATCACGATATATAATTTGATAATGCTGCCAGTTCCTGATAATGAAGCATATACTGTAAATATTTTGTTTCTTCAGAATATACAAATATAATGGTGGGCAGGACAGAACCCCCCCCATCTTCCATCTAACCCAGATGGTTGATGAGGATTATGCATATGATCAGGACCTTCCTCTGCCAATCCACCCCCCACCTCCCCCTCCATACCGAGCACTTTAGATCTACAACCTTGAGCGCAGAAGTAGAAGAAGAAGACAGTTTAGAGGAGAGGAGGGTGGTGGTGGGGAGGGAGTTAAGAAGCATTCGCTCACTTTAGTGATGAAGAGTGAACATGACCGGAACCAGGACGAGGGCCGGGCTAAACTTCTGATGGGCTAAGCTCATTACCGGGGCCCGGCCCGGGGAGGGACAGCTAATTAATCAGGTACAAGTGGGCTGGTTACAGGAGGAGTTAAGATTGATGGCATTAGCCAGCAGTGAGGAGTGATTAAGCCGACTGGGCAGTATGTAGGTTGTGTGTGTATGTGGTGTGGTGGGGGGGGGGGGGGCCTAGCTCTCCCGCCATGCTGTGAGCCATGTGTCTTGGATGTACTTCTGACACGTTTAAGCTCGACTAGACTCTAGACTCTACGCACACAACGTCTCGCAGTTTGAACGCACTAGGAGAGGACTTTGAAGATGTATAGACTTGGCAATTAAAAACCAACCCTTATAATAAATACACAGATGATATGTGTATATCCATATAAGAGCATATAGAAATACAATCAACAAAACAATATATATGTATATGTATATATACATGTATATTTTCATGTGTGTCTATATATATATATTTTTTTTTTCAATGCATATATATTGCCATTTTATCTTTTTTGCCTACTTTCTTTGCGTACTGTCGCCTGCCATGTCACAAGAATTTCACTGTTCAGAATGGCCCTGTGTTATGATGTACATGTGACAATAAAAAGTACATTGAAGAGCTCATAGGATCTAGACTTTTCATTGATGATGAAGACACATACCCCATGCAGGGATTCCGCAACACCCCCATGATCCTCTGGATCCGGTCGATGGCCACGCTCTCCTGGAAACTGCTGAGTCCTGTAAACAGGGTCAGGAGAGGAGAGGAGAGGGGAGGGGAGGTCCGTCGTTGAGTCACATTGTCTTGACAGGAGGGCTGAGACTGCGCAGCAGATGGCGTCGCTGGTGAATGTGTATGCGAGGGGAGGAGACGGCCCGTCTCTCAGGCAGGAAGCATGGGGTCATTCGAGGCCTTCGGTTTGACAGAGTTCCCAAACTAAGTACTTACAGAGCTGAGCGCAAGCGCGGCGAGGCTAACCCCAGACGAGCCATGCTAAACATTTCACACTGGGCTCAGGCCGCAGCGCCCTGGCTCTGGGTAAAATTAGCTCATCATAAATTATGGACATTATAATAAATGGGATAGCAGTTCGCCTGCCAATTTGTGTGAAATGATTTAATAATACATTGAAAAGGTGCTGAATATAATTTAGGGGACATTGTGACCTGTTTGTGAACTCTGGAAATGGTTACCATTATAAAAGTACAAGGGGTTCACACAAGGCGAATACTTGTGGTAATGTGATATTCTTAAACCAAACAATACATGTTTTAGACATCTCTCTCTCAAATTCTCAAGCCATTCCTCCAAGACTTGTGCACCACAATCTTGTTTTCGTTTTGGAAGAAAGAGAGAGTGTGTAAGAGAGAGTAAGTAAAGGAGAGAGAAAAGGAGAATAACAAAGAGAAAGAGTGAAGAGAGAGTGAGTAAGATAGATAAAGTATGAAAGATATAGAGTTAGAAATATAGAGGGGGGAGAGGTAAAGCGAGGACAGAGTGAGAGCGAGAGGAAAATGAGAGAATGCGAGTTAGAAGGCTGCTTGAGAGATCTGGGTTTCAATCCAAAATGGCGGTGTCTCAATCCTATACCAGAGCCGCAGCGAGAGGGCATATGAGGAGAACAGGAAGGAGAAAAATGCAAACGTCTGACTTACGCTCTCTGTATCTCCCGGAGCGAAGGCCATTCAAGATGGACGACAGTGGATGAATGTAGCATTGTAATGCCATACACTGAAGACGGAAAGAAAGGAGAACATGATTAATTGAAAAATAGAGCACATATGAGGGGTAAAATAAAAATAAATACATGTTCTCTTTCTTTTGCAGCTAATGTATCGTTTCTGTTTCCCTTTCACAATGAAGTAGCTTGCGCAACATGCTGTAGGTCAACCGTGAAGTCACATGGGAGAGTTGCTGTTCTTTTCCCAGAATATCACTACATATGCAACAGTTATCTAACCCTGGGGGAGAGAACCCCCGGCCGCTCTCAGCGGTGCTGTGGTGGAGTTCAAAGGGCGCAGACAGACAGACAGACAGACAGCAGAGACCGTGCTGCTGCCTTGCTGCTCACCTTGCTGGTGAAGACCTGCTGCTCCTTGTCCTCCTGGTGGGAAAGGGCCCGCGGCCCCTGGCCCTCCGCGGGGCCGTGTGGCCTCTTCAGGGGGTTCCTGGCCTCCCCTCCCTGGGCCTGTGGTGCCTGCCGCGGCCTCCCGGCGTCACTGTCACCGACCGCATCCCGGACGCCCGAGCAGGAGGCCCGATTCACCGCCTCGCTTCTTCTGCCATGGTGGAGGACACTTTCGCCTCCGCCACCACTGCTGCTGGTGCTGCTACTACTACTGCTGCTGCTGCTGTCGCTCTCGGGCGGACGCCGACGCGAGGGAGACCCGCCCGGTCGCATCGCAACAACACAGTCGGGCTCATGCTGCCGATCGGTGTCCCTGTCCTCCTCCTCCTCTTCCTCCTCCTCCTCTTCCTCGTTGTCGCTCGCCAGCCAATCGATGGAGCTTTCCGAATCCGTAGCAGACATCCTCGCCTCAAGACGGGTAGACTCTAACCAGCACTGACCATCACTGACCTGGCGGGCGGGCAGGACAGCACATGGGTTAATACGAGAGAGACCCACCAACAGCACAATAAAATCAGTGTGGTAGTAAGCCACTGTTCTGTGTCTACAGTGTACAGTGGCCAGGCGGATCAGCTGTCTGAAAGCTACACCTTATCAGGTGAATCATTAAAGTGTAAAAAAAGACATCTTTACCACTACGTGACCCTGCTCTTAAAGTGTGTATCACGGCAGCATCTGGAGACACAGTGCGCTGCGGAGCAGGTGGTGCCACGGAAACCCAATTGTTGGGATAACCAATGACCTGCAGGCTTTCTAACCACAACAGAGGAGAGCCGGGGAGCCAGTAAACACACACCAGAGGGGGGGCACAGCCTTCGGAAGCTAACACTCAGACGGCCCACCGCCACAAACAGCAAATCCTCTGTCGCTGCCCCGGGTAAAACATTCAACTATACGATCTTTATAGTTGCCGCTGTGCGCTATGCCTGTTCCCAGTGCTCCCTAACGCATCATCGGCCCATAGAAATGTTATTACGGTGCGGTAAAGGGCGTGTTTCGGGGGCCGCCGTGCGGAAGAAAGCAACAGATTTCCGGTCCCACATTACGGCACATCTGCTGTGTGTGTGTGTGTGTGCTGCCGTGTGTGTGTGTGTGTGTGATAGGCTAGCTGCTTTGTGTCCTGGCGTGCAGCTAATAGGCCAGGGAGTCTGCCTGATCGGTCACCACCACCACCACCGACTCCTCCTGACCACTGGCCCAGTCACCACTTAGGGACACGGCTTTAAAGGGATCGATGGTAGGAGAAAATCCTACAAATGCTCCAAAAAAAATAACGACGAAAATTATTCATTGACTCCATAATGAATAACCCTTAATTATGAAATCTCCAGGTGGTATTCATCAAGTAGATTATTAGTCGGCCCAACCAATTTGTTTGGCACACATGTTTGCACTGCAGGAATCACAGTCTGTTTATAAGACAAACCCATTCTGTGTTCTTTGTCTAAGTAGTGCCACCGTGGCTTGACTTTACACTGTGAAGGGCATTGGACTCGCAGGTTTCTATCACTGACCTTAAAAACACAACAATACAAACAGCGTAACGGATGTCTATATTGTGCGCTTGGACTACGGTCAATGTGTTATTAATACTGTTTAAACCAAGCATATCCAAGTCGACCTAAATATAGATTATTATGTTTTTACATTTTTTTTAATTATTTCAGTTCCCTTTTTAAGATCCACACGGGCCTCGGTTGCGAGTGCTTCTATATTATTTCCCGTCACTGCACACACAAGAGACGAGCACATTACTAACATAATATTAATATGAAATATTCCATCAGG
>PIJE02000194.1:246918-354251 GCA_002895965.2 Coryphaenoides rupestris
TTTAGTCAAGTGCTTTGTCACACTAGGAGAGAGAGGTGATATAATGGGGCAGAAATAGGTCACTGTTTATTCTTTCAACAACAGCAGTGTCAATAGCGTAGAGAAAACGTGTCGCTATTCTAATAGCTTTGCCTTTGCCTCGTCGTAACAAGAGATGTTAAGAGATGTGAAATGTGTTAACCTTACCATGCCCCCCGCTGGGGGAATACATTTCCTTAACAAAAGTTAACAGAAGTTCTGCTAAAATATCGCAACTGCACTAAATATCATTGTGGGAGTGTGTGTGGTTGGCGGCTGGCTGGCTTAACCGGCCTCACCTGGCAATGTAGCATAGCTCGTGCTACAATGCCACATGTGTGGCTTTAGCTCGGGGCTCCTCGAAGGACACAGGCAGGTTGGGGTAAAGAATGATATGACAGAGCAGATGGTACCGATTAGCATGCTAGCGCTCTCCTGAGTGTGTGTGCTGGTGGTTGACTGAACCTGTGGTGCACTGATTAGCCAATGCACCACACCACCCCCCAGACTCTAACTGGACCAGGTGAGGCCAATTAAACCAGCCAGCCACCAAACACACACACAATCAGTTAACCCCTGTCTTGTTTGTGTGTGTGTGTGTGTGTGTGGGGGGGGGGGGGGGGTCCCTGGAGACAAGGTCCCTGAAGACAAGGCAACATCCAAACGGCAAGGCCGATAGTTAAACACATGTACAGATGTCACATCCCCTTGCAAATGACGGGACTATAGGATCACCATTAATGATTTATGTGAACATTTATAATCGCCCATACTGCTGCTATAATAATACTGGCAATTTATCAATGTTATTTAAGGATATACATCTGTGTTGCTATTATAAACACTACACGGTGAAGCCATTGTATAGTTCTACAGATATATTATATTTCAAAACAATTTGACCAACATTTGTCCTTGTAACACATGTTTTAAAACTCCATATTCAAACTGGGTGCAAATTAGACGGTTAGCGTTGGAATTCGACGTAGGCAGTTCTTTTGCGCTTCTTTGGATTTTGCATTTATTTTTTCTTCTCCAATTGAATGGAAGCCCTTGTTTGGGCAGAAAACGTACGTCAGACTTCTGGAGGCTCTGCCTACACAAAACTGCTCACTGACCCGTGCCACCAAACAGACACAACACAGCTGTTGAAGTGGCGTCCTATTAAACACACCAAACAACACGTCCACGGTTTGCTGGCCACAGCAACGCACCCCTTTATTAGAACATATGTTCTCGACCGAGAATATGTTCTTCACCAGGCGAACGCTAATAAATGCGGTCTGATATGTAATCACACTCATTATGTTCAAATACCGGGGGATAAAAGCCGCGTCAACGTTCGCTCATTCTATTTATACAAAGGCCATTATTCACAATCCTTTTCATAAAGTGGATTTGTTTTTTGTACCTTTTAGCCATCACCAACAACGCGGTAAAATCCACACGAACTCTCGATGAAAGGCTGTCAATTATAACCACCGCTGCCATGTGACCACGCTGTGACTAACTCGCACGTTTCCCGCAAAACTCCCACACCCTTCTCTCACACGGCATCTGCTACTCCGTCCTTTTGAGCATGCGAACGTCAGGAGGGAAGACCGCCTCTCCTCTTCACGTCGCCCGCAGAGCACCAACACTTGTGGATGTGTGAGCAGCAGTGGTTGTAAGTAGAGCTCTCTCTCTCTCCCTCCCCTCCCTCCCTCCCCCCTCCCTACAGGAGCTCTGACAGGCAGCACACACACAGTGGGCCACTTGCTACACCATGCTTTGCTAGCTAGCTATTCACCGCCACCACCATCATCATCATCATCATCATCATCATCATCATCATCAACACCAGGGCCACATCTGAAATTGTTCGCTGCAGGCCCTAAAATGCGAAAATGGGGGCATTTTGTCGTGTTGTATTGGAATTCTCGGTGTACAAACCTGGTTCCCCATAGAGTGCACTAGGTACGTCCTATAGTGCACTACGTCATGCCCACGATGCATGGTACCAGCGACTGTATGTACAACTGACAGAACACTTAGGCCTATTTGGCCACTATATCTCATGATGCATAGCGGTTATCTTTTCCATCGGATTCATCTGGTGACACGTGCCGGCTTGTTCATGCGTCACGTCATGAGAGTTTCGCTGCATAATTGCAGCACCCGAATTCCCCACATTTCCTTCTTTCATCACCACCATCATCATCATCATCATCATCTTGCGGCTGTACGAGTCTTTGTCCTCCGTTCCCCCCTGGTAGGTCCTCCATTTCATGCCAAAAACGTCAATGAAATTGAATGGCGCCACGAGATGTTCTGTGCCCTCACGCGAAGGTCCTCCCGTGTACGGACCATCAACACCCTCTTGAAGCTTGTTCTTCATGGTCCAGGTTTGTGCGCCATAGAGAAGAATGCTCTCGAGCGAGCTATACAGGCTCCCGAAGGCTCTGCTAGCTTTTGTGCCCGATGTTGTGAAGCTGGTGGTTACAGGCTTACTCCAGTCTTGTTCTTTGCATGTCCTTGTCCTTGAAGTCAGCAACATAGGACCCAAGGTACCTGAAGTCACTGACCTCTTTGAGTTGTATCCCTGCCATTATTTCTTCCCTATATCTGTTACAGTTGTGGTGAGGTGAGGATCCAAATGCAGGACAGCCAGGCAGGTGACAGTGATTAAACCGAGTAGTTCATAAAATAAACTGGAACAGGTAACAGATAAACTAAGGCAAAACACTTCCAACTAAAAGTGACACGTAACAGAAGACAATGATCCGACAAAGGACTGACTGGGGAACGAGACTTATATAGAGACACAGACAGGGAGCAGACGGGACACATGGCAAACATAGAACTAGAAAAACTAGACAGGAAACACAATAGACATAGAAATACAAAACTAGACTTAACAAAGGTGAAAAGTCACAACGATGACAACATCGTGTTCACAACGTGGGGGATTAGGGAATGAGTGAACATGAGTGAACATGAGTGAACATGAGTGAACGGTTTCAGGCGTTTTTAGCGTGAATGCATCACGCTCTGTTGTTTGCGTCATTGCCCCGATTGATTGGCGCCCTCCTTGTGGCGAGGTGAGCGCGGTCGCCGCCCGCCGTCGCGCCTCAGCACCTCCGGCGTCGGCTTCACGACACCCAGTCTCTGCTCCAGTTCTCTGCCTGCACTCTGGCCGCCGAGGTGGCGGGCGGAGCCGGCGTAGACTAGGCTGCGACAAGCGGAGGCAGAAATAGATCCTTTCACCGGCACCCGTGGGAGCCGTGGCCCCACTTCTCTGTGCTCTTGCCACCTATTTTGCATGTGCCTCGAGCCAAAACAAGTTTGCCAGGAACCACAGGGAAATTAACCGTGGAATTATTAGATCACACCCAGAGTAGCCAAGGAGAAACAGAAAATCTATGCATAAATATATGTATTTCACCAAACAAGAAACTTTTGTTCTGTGAGGCGGTCAGTGGGGGATTGTGGTCAATTGAAATGCCAAAATGGCGGTCCCAAATGACAGCTCTTACAGACCCGCCATGTCTGATCAAAGTTCATGAATTAGTTATAATAAAATACATTTGTGGAGAGTGTGTGTGTGTGGTTGGTGGCTGTCAGCGAGCCATAACCACACACACACTCAGGGAGTGCTAGCAGGCTAGCATTTACCACCTGCTCTGTCTACAATCCGCTACAAACTGCAATAAACCGGTTTATTCAACATCTATCCAGATCCTTGGCATTGGAGGAGCCCCTGAAAAGCCACTTTTAAAAAAAAAAGGTGGATTAAACGGGTAGATATTGAATAAACCGGTTTATTGCAGAGTTTGTAGTGGATTATAGACAGAGCAGGTAATGCTAGCATGCTAGCGCTCCCTGAGTGTGTGTAGTGATGGCTGGTTTAACCTGTGAGCATTGATTAGTCTCAGACTCTAACTCGGACCAGGGGTGGCTGCTTAAACCAGCCGCCAACCACCTCATACACTCCACAACGCGACTGCTCTATTATAAAGTGTATGGATGATAACATTACCGCTGCCATAAAGGTTAAGAAATGATTCACATGACATCTCATCGTCTATAACTGTGAAAATGAGGTATGACTAATCACAGTGGCATTCAGGGCTAATTTACATATAGAGTGGATACTGTTCATGATCAAATGTAAAAATAAATTCATGTGAACTCAATTATCCTATGGGATGGCAGCATACACAACCTACTGGGTCTGTAAGGTTCAAACGGAGCAGATATCAACGATAAGTCAGTGAACTCGTCGTCACCCGATCTATCAAAAGGCTATATTCACAAACAGAGGGTGATACTCAATGGCAGTTCATGAAGTGGGAACGTGGGAGGTGAGAGACCAGTGAGTCAAGCCCTCCCTCCTTCTCCCCCCTTCTCTCTCTCTCTCTCTCTCTCTCTCTCTGTGTTATTTGGCCGACATGGTGCACATCACGTCTTCCACGACACGAGAGTGCAGGAGAGTGTCCTTGAGGCCTGTGTGCACAGCCACACACACACACAACACAACACAACACAACCGCACACACACCACCACACACACACACACGTGCATACCTCCTTCCTGCATACACTCACTGTATGCCTGTATGACTGTAATGCACCCTGTACTTGCGTGCTCATTAAGAGGAGGACTGCATCATGAAGAAATGAGAGACAGACACTGTTGGGTGGACAGCCATTTGGGGCCTTTATTTTGAAGGCAGTGACATGTGGTGCATTTATAGATGTTGTTCTTGTGCTGGTGGCCTCGCCTATTTAATACGCGTATTACATCCATCTATTTATTGAGAGTTTATCAATGTAATAGCTTTCAAGCTTCCACTGTATATTCAGTTAATGTTAGTTTGATAGTTATGGTGTGTGGTGTGGGTGTGTGTGTTGTGTGTGTGTGTGTGGTGTGTGTCTCCAATTGTGATTTATTTGTATATGTTATTTTGGGCCTAGCTATCTTTAGGTTGGGCTAGCCACTGAGAGAGAGGAGTGTGTGTGTGAGAGAGAGAGAGAGCACGGGATAGGCCGAGAAAAAGAGAACCAGAGAGTTGAAAGTTTGATTGACAGATATAGATAGTGGAAGGGTGGGAGGAGTCTGAGCACTGTGTGTGTGTGTGTGTGTGTGTGTGTGTGTGTGTGTGTGTGTGTGTGTGTGTGTGTGTGTGTGTGTGTGCGTGTGTGTGGGTGAAGCACCTGTTTCATTATTAACGGTGGTCTCCTCAGTCATCATGGTGGGCTGCCGGCGATACAACCCGCATGTCAATGAAAGAGTGAGAGTGAACACACGCCGCTTTGACTCGGCGCTCAAGAGACACGTTCATTTGTCCACACTTGTGCTTTACGGCACACACATTTTTTTGTCGTCGCCGTTGTTTTGTTACCTATTTATTTTTATTCATGTATTGGTTAAAAAATGTATGAAAATGTGAACTGACTCTGAATTGCTGCACTATAAGACATTGACGACCTAACTGTGTGCAGTGCACTATATTCAGTGTGTGTGTGTGTTTCTGTGGTTATCTGTTTGTGTGTTGTGCTGTGTGTGGCGTGCGCATGTGTTTGTTTTCTGTACATTTCTCTGTGTGTATGTGTGCATGCATGTGTCTGTGTGGTGTGTGTGCATGTGTGTGTTTTCTGTACATTTCTGTGTGTGTGTGTGTGTGTGTATGTGTGTGTTTTCTGTACATTTCTGTGTGTGTGAATGTGTGCTGACGGTGGTGACAGCCTGCCCAGGGATCTGGTGACACGGCGCTGGAAGGCTGTGAGAAGTATCGCTCTAATCGATGTGTTACTTTCTGCCCGTGGCCAAATGGCTCTGCATCTGATATCACACCGGTGGCTCGGGTGTCCGCGGCCGCGCTCTTCATCCCCTGCGCTGAATACGATGAACAACGATCCTGCTGCACCCCCCGCACCCCCTCACCCCACACACACACACACACACACACCCTCCCCACAATAGGGCCCTGTCAATCCCCACACATACACCCACACTACTACACATGCTCTCTGTCTCTCTCTCTCTCTGTCGCTCCCTCTCTCTCTCTCCCTGTGTCTCTCTCACCCTCCCACATTTGTACCATATTTTATTCTATTAGACTACTTTTTGTCACGTATTTCATGTATCATGTGGATATTCCAATTTGTATTCCTATTTGTATCATATCTTATCTGCTTGATGTGCCGTGTGCATTTTGTGCTGCTGTAACGACACCTGCATCTCCCTTTGGGGGATTAGCTTCTCTTATCTCTCTTATCTCTCTCCCTCCCCCCCCCTCTCTCTCTCTCCCTCCCCTCTCACGCTCTCTGTCTCTGTCTCTCTCTCTCTGTCTCTCTCTCTCTCTCTCTCTGTCTCTCTCTCTCTCTCTCTCTCTCTCTCTCACTCCCTCTCTTCCCAAAAAAAGTCTCCCGCCTGTTTGTCTCCGGTTCCGCCGTCGAATACAACTCCTCTGTTCTCTGGCTGAGTAATTAGTGGGCGGATACGGAAAGTGACCCCTGACGGTCACCTTATAAGGTATACAGGAAGCACATTTCAGGTTTCACTTCTCAGATGCCTGGCCCCCTTCCCTCTTATATATACAGTATATATATATATATATTATTATTATTTATTTATTTATTTTTCGCCTACCTCTGTTACCAACAACTTCCTGCCTTTATGGTCTCATGTTTCACAATGTCATCCAAGTCAGCTTAGCTGCAGTAGCCAATCAAAAGCCTCCATGCAAATTGTGATCATTGACCTCCTTCTACTGCACATGTTATAGTGATTATATACTGTATATATATATATATATATATATACATATATTAGAACAATTAGCTAAATTTTAACTTTTTAATAAATGTAATTATAAATTGAAATGTAATTGAAAGCCATGCATCAAAAGTTGATTGAAAATAATCCAAAGAATCATTTTAATATTCTTCATTATTACATTGCGACGCTTCAGTAATTTGTGGTCCTTGTCACCGTCTGTGTGCATAATAACAACAACAATATCCAGATAACATAACTGTGGTGGAGGCCTACAGGCGCTCCTTTGTTCATGTAGTTCGCTGCTCCTCTTGCATCCATCAATCCTCTCCGCTGATCTTAAGGGGAACCATATGAGGGAGGGAGCCACACACACCGAGCAGAGAGAGAGAGAGAGACACTGACCTCCGTCCAAGTCTCGGTGTTCCAACCGAAATACCAGACAAGGAACACGTCGCTCTGCCGCTATGGAGTTATCCGTTGTCCAATTGTTGATCTGTTTCTTTCTAGGCCTATACGCTATCCTCCGCATCTTTGCAAGGCGTGCTAGGAGGATGCCGTCACTTCCCTGCAGTACAGGTCGTTCAAAAGATGTTATTTCAGTAGGCCCACTGACCGACTGTTTTAACAGAATGTCCTTCCTAAAATATTATTGGTTCTGTTTGAAGACAACGTTTGTTTCCGATCACCCCGCCACGCCACCCCCCTTCCCCCAAAGCACTAAATCCATCGTCCAGTAAACCTTGTGTTGCTTGTGTCATCTTTACCACTTTCCAGTCGTGCCAAGACCCCCCCCCCCCCCCCCCCCCTCCAACCACCACCACCACCCCCGGTGAACTCAGACACACACGTGTGTGGTCCTCTTTTGATCCTGCACAAGTTTACCTAAGGGTCGGCGCGACCATAAATCCAGGGGGAACCAGCGAAACAAAACTCCCAAATACCACACACCACAACCTATGAAATGACGCATTTTTTCTCCACGGACAATTGCATTGTTGTTAAATAAGCTAAATATTTGTCACCGTCAGTACACACGTCTCGGGGCGAAAGACATTTCGACATTCATCACAGGATCCGAGGAGATGTTGAAGTGGTCCAGCCAGGGACACCATAAACCCCATGTACAGTAGGCCATATTTTCCAGTTGGCTAATGGAGTCAGCAGCAGCCATGAGCAAATAGGAAACAGATGTATTGAGAAATGCAGTGCTTTTTAAGGACATGCATCTGGGCCACAGGTCTTTCCAGTTCAACTTCTTCCTCAACCGCTACGCTATATATATATATATATATATATACTATATGGATAAAAAAAACATAAAAGGGAGATTGTTCCCTGTGGGTTTTAATCTGAGGATTGACACTTTGATCCAGTCGGGTCCTGTGTCTACATGTCTAGGGCACATTTCCTGCTATTGAGCCAGAGGCTGCCGGATGTGAGCTAACCTCAGACGACCTGGTTTGATCTTAAATAACTCTCAAACGATTACCAATTGGCACCATATGAAATGAAAAGGCTAAGTGTAGACAGTGAATAAAAGTGTGTTTTGTTGTCCTGCCGTTTGTGTGTCAACAACATCTTGATTAGCTGAAGAGCGGTTTGTTTTGATTAAGTGCAGTTATGTTTTTGTTTAGTTTTTTGTGATTTATAGCATTTGACGTTTTTGTGACGATTATGCAATAGCGAATAACATTTTAACAGAACCGCTGTAGCATCATCTATAGCATGTTTATACACATTGTGTTTAGCCATCTTCCAGTATGAATACAAACATTAAGAACTCGGGCTCCTGACTGGTGCCAGGGTTTGGTTTTATAGCCCTTGGTTTCGGGTTAAAGTCATATACCAAAGTAGGTCTATATTGGAAGGCGCATTGCATCATCAAAGGTTAATATGGAACTAATAATGTGTTAATTATAGTGTTGTGTTGTTGTCTTACAATGGAGATTCTAGGCGTGATGTGTATTATGACTTCTGTCTTCCCCTGAGGACACATCCCTCTCCTCTGCCACGCAGTAACTGTGCAGTTGGTTAACTATGAAAACAATTACGTTAGTTTTCTTTTGGCTCGACAACAATTTTCATCATTTTCATCTTTTAATTGACATAAAAGACATAAGCCCCATGTGTACAGGCATACACCCTGTATGATCGACATACAAATACTGTGTCAGAGTATCAACATGCATGAGGTTTTATTAGGTTAGCCCAAATAATGACTTAAGTCATTGCGCGTAATTACTTGTAACTGTTGGTATTTAGGGCTTTCTAAAGGAGCATAATCGACCTTGAGTCAAAGAATAACAGAGACGTAAAAAGTGTGGCCGCTGTTTGGCATCGAACACGCTGGAACCCTTCTATAGGATTCTGTCACATGGAATACAAACAAACAGACAGACAGACAGACAGACAGACAGGCGCTAGCCGATCCCAACCTACTTTCATGCGCTCCGCAGTCTTATATAAGCTGGGACGGAGCCAGCGTTCCAGCGGCCCCCGCCCTTCCCGTACAGATAGGACCTGCGTCACTCAAATCTACTTCTCCATTATTTTAATGGTATATAGCTTAGTTTCATTCATATACCATAGCATCTTGCAAACCTCTGCAATTGAGCTATAATAATTAGGATTTCCTTTTAAAAAACTGAACAGGCCCGGCTGTACTTGTTTATACACAAGCTTCATGAAGTATAAATATAAATTAGAAATCACTGAGATTCTAGGAATATGTTTTTCAATGTATAAAAAGTGTCAAATCATGTGTATAAATATAAAGGTAAACAAAGGCACAACTGCAATGCCAAAAATATCAAAACACAATCCAGTAGAAAAAGTATTTGCATTGCAACAAAACAACCAACAACAATAAAACTTAAAGAGCAACTTGCACGTTGGCATCCCCAGTTAAATAACGTGGGGTATGTAGTATGTAGTAATGTAGTACGTTTTAAATGTAGTAAATTCATTTGTAGTAAATATGTAGTATGTAGTAAATGAATGTAAAACGTCACCTTCGAGTTAGTTTGGTCTGTGCGAGCACGTTGCATTACAAACAACAAGTTAGTCGAGAATAATGGAAAATAATCTCTATCTCCATCTCCCTCCCTGCGTTTCTCTGCAGCCAATCAGGGAAGAGATGTCCTGATTGGTCAGAGATGACCTGGGAGCGGTCTACAATATGAAGTGTGCGCAGCATCCGCACAACTGAGGACCCCGACCTGCAAGTTGCACTTTAGTACTGAGGTCTCCTTGAAGGGGGGGAGGGGTCGGGTCGGGTCGGGGGGCGGGGGGGGGGGAGGGGAGACGACGACCGAGCTCCACCTAGTGGCGGTCAGGAGAACTGCAGCAGCTTCTGCAGCGTCGTTGTGCTGAGCGGCAGGCTCTCCTCCGGCTGCTGTCGGGCACCATGTTGCCGCTGCGGTCGGCGCCGAGCCGCACGCCGGGCCGCCGCTCCCGCAGCAGCCGCAGCCCCGCCAGCGTCACGTTGCGGCAGAAGTCCACGCGCACCTCCTCGAGCAGCGCGCCGGCGTCGTGCGCCGCCACGCCGCGCAGCGTCGCGTCCGTGATGCGCACGCAGTCCTCCAGGCACAGCCGCCGCAGCGCGCCGCAGCGCCGCAGCACCGCCGTCACGTCGCCGTCGGTGATGTGCGCGCAGCCGGACAGCGTCAGGGAGCGCAGGTTGGGGCACCTGCGGCAGAGCGGGTGGGAGGGGAGGGAAGGGGAGGGGGGGGGAGCATCAGGTGAGTCATGGGTTGAACGAACGTGTGTCGTATTCACCGCGACAACGTGCTAGGTGGCCTGCCTGTCACAGACCCAGAGATTAAGTGTGTGTTTGGAGAGGAACCTGAGCTGTGTGTGTGTGTGTGTGTGTCTGATGTGTCTGATGTGTCATGCACACGCTATACTTTGCACAGAGTCGGATAGCAGATGCATTGTGGCCCGTTGCCGTACGCCCGCCACAAGTCACATTGTGTGCGAGTGCGACACCCGTTGAGGGGCCGTAATTTGACCTTCTTTCAACTGTGCGGGCAGGCGGGGCAACAGCGGGCGGGGCTGTTGTACAGTGCAACGTGTTCACCCCGTCGCACACCCATTGCATCTCCCTTATGGCCACATACCGCTCCCTTTGAACGTCAAGGCTGCTCGCAGAACAAAAAGGAGGATTCAAGACGTTTAACCGAACAATGGCGGGAGGAGGTGTCGAAGCACGCCAGCGGGAGAGACATTCTTCCACGCTCTCTCTCTCTCTCTCTCTTTGGTCCTCTCTCTCTCTCATGCCAGGCGTGTGTGTGTGTGTGTGTGGCTCCTCCGAGTCACTCTGAGCAGCGGCAGCAGAACCCACGCACCCCCCGTGGACAGATGTACAGCTGATGGCAGGGAGGAGGAGGAGGGGGGTGGTGGAGTGTGTGTGTGTGTGTGTGTGTGTGGGTAGGTGGGGGGGGGGGATGGGGCACAGGGGTCATTCCCGTCCACTGACGCAGATTACGTAAACGGAGGACTTACATAATCCTACCACTCGGGCCACATGTGAGCCAAACACATTCCAGTGTGTTCCGGGAGTGTTGCGGGCAGCGTCCCAATAACCTCCGAGTACGAGAGACACACAGCGGTCGGTAGCACGTGCATCGCTGCGTTGTTGGCACGGAGCGACCCATTTTTTTCCTTTTCGTCGGGGTGTGTGTGTGTGCGTTGTGTGTGTGTGTTGTTTATCAGCGCATTGATTGCACATCGTTGACATTTCGAAGGGAGAGGGGAGTTTTTTGGACTGGTGGGGATTAACACGGTGGCGTTCTCACGATTAGCTCCCCTCTCGCGACCGTTCCGAGCGGATATGAGTGATTGTGATGAAAGGTTGGCACACTGGTTGCAAACGGAATGAATCACCGTGCGTTGCGCTCGCTAAATGCCCCAGCGTGCCCGGCCTGCCCCTGGTGTACATGTGGCGTACGCATTGAGGCAAGCCAGGCCCACAGCGCAACATAACAACAACCAGCGAAATGAGTCTTGTTGCTTTAATACACCGATCTTACGCCTGCCCTCACACGTACGGTACAAGGTCCCCACAGTAAACAAGGGGGTCGATCTGTTTTGGATGAAAGGCATCAAATATTAATAAAGAAAAAGCTTTGCCCTACATCGTGTGAAATTATCATGTGAAATGATTATTAAAATGAACGGATACGCCCCGCAGCCTACGGCCACCAGAACACCAAACAAATTAAACTATGCCCTATAAACCGGAGTCAGTTTCCCCACAGAGAGAGTGAATTGATGAATAAATGAATGAATGAATGAATAACACAAGCAAACATTTGAGCAAATGGCTGCGTGGTGGAGTCTCATCCATTGGCAGGCAGGCCGGGGCAGATGCACATGTTCGTTCCTGGCGACAACAAAGAGCTGATTGTAGGCCCCACCTGCCTGTATATATTACTAGTCTGAAGTGTAGACTGGGAGCCTAGCCGTCGAATCACCCCCCTTTATCTCTGCCACAGCCTCCGCCAGGCCCGCCCCCCCCCTCCCCCACTGTCTGGGTCATGTGTGCCTATTTAGCTCTCCCTCCAGCAGCTACGCAGGCCTAGCCCCTAACCCCCTTATCGTACACCATCTCATGGTGGCTGCAAGGTATGTGTGATACAGACTAAACACTGGTGAGATGGAGGGGTTTTTTTGCTGGTCTTCCGAGCTCACTGTACACTGGGACTCCTCCACAAGGAGGGAGGAGGAAGGAGGAGGAGGACAGCGGGTGGGGCGGCGAGGGGGGCGAGCGGTGAGAGTTATACACAGATCTCTTTCAATGTGAAGCCAGCTAGCTGGCCAAGTGTCCCAGGCAGCTGCGGTAGCCCGGGCCAGGCATGACTGGCTGCCCCATACACAGAATTCTCTCTCTCTTCTTCCCCCTGGTGCACCGCAAGCAAAGCAGGAGGGGGGACAAATTTAAACGAATTGACAGATGTGCCATTTTAATCAAGAACCAAACATAATCCTAACTAACTTTGCTGTTGCTGTTGTTGTTGTTGTTGGGGTTTGACATCCCCCACAATAGTGACTTGACAAAAACAGTTGTGCCTAATTACTAATTGACCGCAAATCCTTTTTGTCAGGTCTCATGTCTTGAGCGATGCTCACACTTTCCCAGCGGTCTGACCGTGTTCACGATCAGTCTCATGTGCAGTCTCTGACACTCTTGAGTCACTGATGACACAACGTTCTCTGGGACTCATGCGCAATGACTCTCACTCTTGCCCAACCCCCCCCCCCCCTATACCCTCCAACTCTACATTCCTCAATACTATAATTCTCCAGAGGGGGGCTAGGATGTGCTTGCATAAACCCTGAGGCCTGTACTCTAGTAGTACGCACATTAGCACAGGTTTAAATCACTTGCTCTCAACGTGAGCTTCCAGGCTTTTCATTGTTGTTGTTGTTGTTGTTGTTGTTGGTGGTCCAGCCACGTGTGCTGGAGAAGCATGTAGTGTATCTCAAACCTTCCTTGAATTCCCCTGCAGCCAATGCTGCACTCATTCAGTCAATCGACCCATCAGACTTACAACGTCCGAGCAGCCCTAATTCTAAACATGGGACTAATCAAACACGAGCGGAGAACCGGCGACAACAACACACTCAACAAACTCACGTGAGGCAGACGCGGGCCAAGAAGCTGCTGACCAGACCCTGGTGCTTAGCGCAGATGCTCCTCTGGAAGGGGGTCTTCATCCAGTCCTCGATGTTGCACACTTGCCGGACGCGGCTGGAGTACCAGCAGATGGACAGGGAGCGCAGCGAGGCCCCCAGCACAAAGTTGTCCTGCCTCAGCTGGCTGGGGGAGCTGAAGACCAGCACGGTCCACAGCCGGGGGTCCCGGAAGACCTGGCGGAGCTGCCGGCAGGTCAGAGACAGGCTCCGGCGGTCGTCCTTGTCCAGGAAGGAGAAGAGGTGCAGCAGACACTCGCGGTTCAGCTGGATGAGGTGCATGGCTGGCTGGTGGTGGTGAGCGAGTGATAGGGAGTAGGCCTCCAGGCTTGTGGGCCCCAGTGTTCCGGAGCTACAATGTGCCTGCGGTCGGTATATTGTGTGGCCTAGATACACGATACCTCTTGAGCCACACACCGGAGCCCTGCACATATAAGGCAACGGAGAGGGGGGCTATATTCGGATGACAACTGCCACCGCTGTCAAGACAGGAGCCATACACTCTGTGTCCATCTGTCATCGGCCCCTCACAAGGCAGCACACAGGCAAGAGGCGAGACAAGCAGGCCAGCAGATGTTTACGCTGGACCCTGGCCTACTTACATACATGCATACACAACTTTAAGTGAATGCCATTCGTTATTCTACTTCTTGTCTTTCCAGTGGGTGTATGTACGCTACTGAAAGTGTGGCTGCTGGCTCCTGGAAAAAAATGCTGCGGATGGAGTGGTTCGCTATAGTGCCATTGTTGCTGTGTGTTTGTTGGTATGTCAAAAACAGGGCATTTTAGAAGGGCTAATCATGATTCCTGAGCACAGTTCATTTCAGAGTACACATTTATCCCTACGACGAGTCTACGGAGACTTATCACACGGTGATATCCCCTTCTATTCTTACATTGGTTTTTGATTGTTAGTGTCTCAACCCATGGAGCCCACAATGCACTTCTGATTCTTACATATAGCACCTTTAATATTATATGGACGCTATAGACCGTAATAACATGAGCAGCTGTGGACCTTAACTGAAAAAAGGAAGGAAGAACCACTAACCACCCCCTCCCGAGTCCCACCCCATTCCCCAGCCCAGATAAGGGACGAGGCCACTTGTATCTTTAATGAGAACAGAGGAGCGGGGGTCCACCGCCAGCCACCTGTGAGCTGCAGCAGCCCACCCCACCGTGAGCAGCTGTTCCTGCTCAGCATACATGAGTGCTTTTTTCCTGCCGAGCGCAGGGGTGAGCCGAGCAGGCTGGCAGGCTGGCACGTGTCCTGCGGAGGGTGGGGTGTGTGTGTGTGTGTACAATTGTAAGATCGGTGTAGAGCACAGGGATGAAAGAGAGAGAGAGAACCCAAGTTCGGATCAGATAAAGGTTTCCCTTTCACCCGTGCATTTTGATGCAGGCACCAATCAGAGGCACAGGAGCCATTGTGGGCAGGAGGAGGGGGGCTGCGGGTTAGGTTCGCACATGTTCATCACCATTCATCTCCAGGCCGGTCTATGCTTACACCAGCGCCCCACCTGTGTGTGTGTGTGTGTCTGTGTCGTACTGTGTCGGCCACAATGTAAAAGCAATGTGAACACACCGAGATTACCGGATACCATTTAGTTTATCGGTCGAATCTCAAGTCCAACTGGATGTGTGCTTGTAGATGGGAGATGGTGGAAACGCCCTATCTGTGTAATATGTCATGTCAAGCCCTATCCAATTTGCATTTAAACTATTCCAATATGCATTATGGTACTATAACATGCATTATCTTAATGCATGCTAATAGCCTTTATGCCTTACCTGTTAGTGCTTACAATGGGTTACTTACTACACTGGGTGTTGAGAACCCAGTGTACCCACTGAGAAAACTATAGCAGGCATCTTCCAGGCTACAGACCTCACCATTCAGTGAATTCAGATTTTTTTTTTTAGGTTTTTGCCCTTATCTAGTCCTTTTTGCTTCTGTGATGATCTACAAATAAGGGATAAAGGTTGTAAGTTGATGTAAAGTACGGGAATGCGTGTCAATAGGTTTAACAAGTCATGAATTTAAGGATTTTGTCGATTTACATTTCAAGTACAACAAAATCATTTTTTTTCAAGGCCAGTTCATGAAGTTAAGTCAAGGGGTCAATAGACTAATACATACTGTATGTAAAAAATAAAAAGTAACATTTGAAACCTCATTTGTTCTAGTCGAGTCACGTTAACTTTATATTGCTCTAGTTTAGGCTATTCAGTCATATATCGGGGGAATGCTAATGTAGCCCATAGACACTTTCTAATTAGTGAAAATCTATACTCTGACAAAAAAAAGTACAAACAAAAATTGGCCAAGCAAAAATAAACTAATGAAACGAGACAATTATGTCTTATTCTGGACCTAAACGGTCTGGAGGTAATTACTCAACTCAAGAAGAAAAACAAAACATGACAGACAAAAATAACCAAGCAGCGCATTTTACAAAGAGAAAAAAGAATCTCATCCAATATTTGCCATGAAAACAAATGACATCAATTCATACAGCACAGGTAGAAAAGAATGAATGAATGAATGAATGAATGAATGAATGAAAGTCCACAGTTTGAAGTTGAAGCCCGCATCTGTGGGCTTCTGAGGCCCCTTTATTGAGCAGCATTAGACGGTAAAGCTCTGCTATCGCTGTCTGTAGCCTCCCTGTCTGAGGCGGGGGGCGTGCCTGTCAGCTTCCCGTCCAACCTCTCCTCCTCAAAGTCAGCCGCGGCCAACCTGCCCCCGACCGCCTCATCCATCTCTGCCGCGCCTGCGGGGACCCCCTGAGTTGAGGCGACCGGATCAGACGCCGCAGTGACAGCAGTGGCGCTTACTCCTATATCCTCCTCCTTCACTTTGCCCACGCTGGAGGCTACCTCGTCCGGCGTGGTGGTGGCGTGCGGCGGCGGCGGGGCAGTGTTGGCGGGGGCGGCGGCTTTGGCAGGGCGCTCCACATAGAAGAGGATGTAGGCCTTGGCCTTCCTCACCGTGTCCTCGCTGCTCACCGTCACTGTGCTGTCGTTGAAGTGGTACCAGCGGCCCTCGTGGCTCCCGTACGCTGTGTAATGCCCCGAGCCAACGCTGGGGGAAGCAGCAACGCCGCGGTTATGTCACACACACACATTGTGTTACACAGGCCTGAAGAGAGGCACGGTAGTGATGCAACAACACCACCACCTAGTGGTCGATGATTTAACACAAGTTAATGTTTACCTATAATATGCTCCATGTGATTATGATAGATTTAATGACGGGAAAAAAAATGTTTGCTGACTATCCCCCCTCAAGCTCAGTAAAGTATATATTGCCAGACAAATCATAAAGATAGGTAACTTTACAAGTATGACTTACCCAGATCCATGGTGTACCACAACAGCAACAAGGTCATAGAGGCAACTCCCAGGCAAAGACTTCTCTGGCTAAAATAGAAAATTCAGGTGCATGAATCACTACAATTAAGTGGAAGACTGCAGTGTGTGTGTGCGTTTGTGTGTGTGTGCACACCTTAGTGAAGCTGACAGCCACTGACAGTGAGGCCATCTTTGATGGCAGCCCAAAGCCTTTCTTGTGCCAATTATCATTAATGACTGTTTTTGTTCAATTATAAAAACAGCAAAGCGCATTACAGCTTTCAAACCCAATTCATTTCAGACTGACGCGATTAATTATGTATAAGCGAGTAATCCCCTGTACACCCTTGAGATTTGAACAAAGCAACAGCTGTGCTACATATTAAATACAATTACTTCAGGACTTCCAGGTACTGAAGAGATCTTTAATTACATCCAACTGCTCTTACTATGCACCTTTCATTAGCATTCATGAAAACATCCGTTTCAGCCGTTTCCTTTTTATTGGTTGTGTTAAACCAGAGGTGGTGGAAGACAAGTCTGAATCAAATGGCAATTACTTTGACCCCCTGAGACTTGAATTGATTAATACAATTTTAAAAGGAGTTGCTGGTAAGATATAAGAGCTATTATTCAAGTGCAATTAGTTACAAAAGGCTAAGCCATCCCATCCGTCAGCTAATAGTGATTGACATGCGCTGTGAGAGTATCTTTTTGGAGTTGACTGTGTCTGCCTCTGTCAATCATAGGTGTGAAATGAAACACTTCTCAATGGCAGAGAAACGTAGGGAGGGAACAGAGAGGGAGGGAAGTTTTTGTTTGGTTTCAAAGTCTTGCCCTCTTCGGCCCTGCCTCGCTTTACAACTTTCAAGTCTTACCTTCAGCACCTTTAAATCAAGACTTGCCCAGTAATCTGCTCACCTTTTTATTTTTATTCTACTCGGACATTTGTTATTTTATTTGTATTATTCTGTTTATTTCTCTCTTGTTTTATTGTATTGCTATGCAACCTGGCACAAGAATTTCCTTCGGGATTAATAACGTTTTATCTTCACGCCCAATCATGCCATGGATTATTTTGTGGATCATGTCGGTGTCATTCAGATATGGCCTACCTCCAGCAAGAAGTCCCTCATATCCAGACTCCGCAGGGGGAACTCCACGTAGGTGTCCACCTTGTTCCTCAGGAAGGCCGTCCAATGGAACCTCTTTAGATGGAGACACAAAACCTGGAACACAAGCACGCACACAAAGAAAGACTTAAATGAAAGTAAAAGTCAAGGTGTCAACTCAAGTTGAAAGTGAAGCCGTACAAGGGATATGAATGGAAAAACATCATTTTGAATGGTTACTCAAGCAACGGGAGCTGATTTGGCCCCCCATATAGTATCATCACAATATAAATCACACAGCTAGCTAAAATGTTGCCAAATGGACATATAAATTAATAATATTATTTATATATTATCATAATTTATTAATATTAAATCAGACCTTTGGCAGCTTCTGGATCCAGAATTTCTTTGTGGATTTTTGTCGCTTTATACACTTAAGACACATGTAGAGCTCTGCGTCGTCCAGCTCCTCCAGGTCTGTGAAGCTACGCAGGCAGTCTACAAATAGAACCACATACACTAAGCGCCTAGAGAGTCACAGTGTCAGTCACAATGCAGCTACAGCTATAGCAGGAGCCTGAAGTGACTCAGGCCACCAGCTGAGGGCGCTGTGGTGCGGAGACACTCACCACTTAAGGTGCAGGTGGGCCCCGGTTCCTGGTCCTTGGACCTCTTCTGTCTGAACTGACTGGGGATGTCCAAGGACAGATCTAGAGAAAATACCAGAAAACCTCGTCGATGTTAGCAGCACGGCCACGAGTGGTAGTCTGCCTATAAACAGATCTCTTACAAGATTATAGGTATTTATATAAATGTCTTACCAAGGAACGGGTCAAACTTTCGGGATTCCGTCCCACAAATGAGACAGTTGACTTCGTTCTGAAGTATGCCACCGAAGATGGACGTAACAACCGTGGTTACGCCATTTCTGCAACAAACAAATAAAGACAACACAAAATAGATATTTACACATCATGCTAATGTGCCTATACTCTAGGCTCCGCTGCCCACCGTACGAACGCTGACCTCTGTACCCCCCCCCCCCCTTACCTATACTCTAGGCTCCACTGCCCACCGTACGAACTCTGACCTCTGTGAATATATCCTATCACCATCAATGTCTTCAACTGCCTTGCACTGTAATCACAACTAAATACCTCTACCTATAGTTTACACACTTATTGTTTACATACCTGTAGAATAGCCATGTACATACATATATATATATATATATATATATATATTATTACAACTGTTGATATACCCGCATACCCCTGCTCAATACATATAGTTTACTTATTTATTGTTCACATACCTGTACTATGCACTTTACTGCCTCATTTGCACTCTGGTTAGATGCCAACTTCTTTTCGCTGTACTGTACTTGTGCTGTGCAATGACAATAAATTTGAATCTAATCTAATCTAATCTAATGTAACCATATTATAGACCAGCAGGCTCAGCTGACAGGCACTGGGGCAAGGTCCAAGCCACTAGGAGGAGACACCCCACTGCAGCATGTTAGCAATGGGCTGGTGGATGCATTTTTGGTAGAACTGTTCTTTGACAATTGAGAGAACAACTATCTATTCATCTATCCATCTATACCCATCTATCTATATATCCATATTATCCATTGACACCAGGCAGATCTGTCAGTCTTTCAATCAATTATTTGATATGAATTTTATTTATTCATTATATTTATCTTATTTGCAATATGTTGTTTAAGAGAGTTAATTTCCCTTTGATATACCAATAATGGATGTCCTGATCAGAACTTCACGTTGCTCATTCCACTTTTAACGAATGACTGGAACCACGACCCAATACAATAACGGAGACTGGACTGAAGGCTCCTGATGATGTTTGGTGAAAAAACACCAGATGAAAGCAGGAACTAGACCTGACCGAATGGACTAATCAAGTGAAGCGCTCGCCTCTGAATCAAGAGCCAACAAAAGGTTAGTATGTCGTACATGCAGCATTTGCCTGCTGAGGGGGGCAGCCGGACCATGTCTGGACTGGCTGCCGGCGGAGGAACGCCGTTGTGATTTCCCTGAAGTTCCCGGTGCAGGTGGTCCAGGAGGTACCGCATGAACTCATGCGCATCCTGCTGCTGGTAGCCCCTGGAAATGACACACACACACACACACAACCACACACACACGCACACGCACGCGCACACGCACGCACGCACACACACACAACACAACACAGGAGCATTACATGAACTATTCCAATAAATATGCCACTGCACTGTGTGTCGCTCATAATTCAAACAATATTACCAATATAAATGTTATCATTTGAAAGAGTTGATTGCACACTTGTTTGCTGGTGAAGGTCTCAAGCATGATAAGCTAACCTTGGTAAGTACAAGTTTCAGTCTACATGATGAAACATAATAATACATTAAGGCATATTATTGTATGGATCTGGGTGAAAATGTACATAAAATCCTAAACCTCAAACAGAACATGGTTTACACGTACGGAGACCATAACAGACAACTGGGCACGTGAACAGTGGTCGCTCTTACAGTGTGCTGCGTGGGACGGAACATATTGTGTTGGGCACGGTACCTGAAACTCGGCATGATCTTCCATATGGCGTAGAACAGGGAGTCTGGACTGAAGGCGGTCTGGTTTCCCTGCCACAAGGAGCACAGCGTCTTCCTCAACTCCTCCACCAGGGACCTGTTGTTTGCACCACACAGAGAGATGTCTCGGTGTCAACGCCACTGACCACTAGTGACAGCTGACCACTAGAGACAGCACACATAATAGAACGCAGTAGATATCGCAGATGCTAGGATCAAATATGAATGAAAGAGGGTGTCCGTTACAGCTGGGCAATATGTTGACATGACAAGACATAGGACTAGTAGGCTGCAGGTGGCATTCTGGTAAAGGATAACCGCATTTCATAGCGACTGAATTTAACTAAAATAAACAAATGAAAGCCCAAATATGATATAAAGATATTTAGGATATGACGATATCCAAAATCTATGATGATTTCTATGCCTCATATCACCAACACCAATATAATGTACATGGGAGCTGTGTGCTTTGTCTGCAGCATGGCTTGGCTTCAGATCCCTGCGAGGTGGAGGACGGGAGCTTACACACTGGTGTCCCCCTGGCTGCGGGTGTGGTACATCCTCCGGCCGGCCGTCTTGCCGCTGCGCAGTGCCACCGCTGGCAGCTCCTTGAAATAGCGGCTGAACTGTTGGATGTTGCTGTTGGGGGAAATAATACGTCATCCATCAATATCATTATCTGCAGTACTGTGGTATACATGATAGGAAATATATATCACACTATACTGAATAGCACCACTATGCTATAGTAAGTAAATAGTCAAGTATGTTTAGTATGTCTTCTTGTTGAACATATGTAGGCTGCATTATACATGACCTTTTGAGGTCAAAGGTCAATCAATTATCATTGAAAGAGAGCGTGGGATGTAAATGGTTTGTTCAAAGGTCAAATAGAGGCTATGCTAGGCCTCTATGCCACATCTCTGAAAACTAACTTAGTGGGTTTGTTATTAAATATGCTACATCAAAATCAGGAGCGCTTTACTTACGATACATATATATATATATATATATATATATATCACCTCTGACCCCAAAATCCACTGGCCTTCCCGCTCTAGTGAAATGTGGATGGAGGTCATGCTGTCGGCTTACCTGAGAGACTGCAGAATGGCGTTCATGAAGCACGTGTTGCCAAGGTTACGCAGGCCGGTGGCACACAGTGCCAAGGAGACACCCTGTCGGGGAAAAAAACAACAGTTAAGAAGTCATCTCTCATGGTTTTGTGTGCCACAGGTTATTTAAAAGCACAAAGATGGTGTTGAAATTCATGATTTTATGTCTCAGGGGATGCGTACGTCATCTTTGAACACTTTGCCGCTGGACGATAGGCTTTCCAAATTCTTTCTTTTCCTTTGTCGGTCTCCAATCAGTGATGACCTATGAGAAGAACCATGTGCACTTTTATACACATGAGATGATTCCTCAACATCCTGTGTGAATATTATTCCCACAATGGTAAACAATATGGATACACACGTTAAACGTCGACATCCATACTTACTTTTCCAAACTTTGAAGATGCTCCCTGACTTTTTGCACTTGCCCAAGTTTGGTGTCATTAACGACAAAATCATCACATCTATAACTGCAAAAGAAACATAAAAACACTAAATAACTATGACCCAAGTTATACTAGTATACAGAGCATGATTAGCACGTATTAGTATGATGACAATTCTATGCTATTTACACACCTTTAACAGTGATGAAAACTACCATTGGCAAAATGTAAAGATGTGGTTTTTATATTCTACGCCAGTCTACGGCGGTTCGGTTTTGGAGTTTTGTTTGAAATATCTGGTGCCGTGACACAGGGGGCAGCATGCTCTGGTTACCAGCATTAACAGGGAACAGGTCTCACCAGTATAAGCTGTAGTTGCTGCAGTCCATGCACACCGAGTGATGGACCTTCTCCTGCTTCTCACAGGTCCTCTGGCTGTTGCACGGGACCTGGTTCTCCTCAAAGTGTTTCTTTGCATGGCCACTGACATACCTTTATGGGGTAAAACACACACGTGTCAACCACATTCACATTCACGCTTAAAGTGTTCAAATAGATATATGTCACTTTTACAAATGCATTCGAGTAATGAAAATAAAAACTGATGTTCTTTTCTCAACGTAAGATTCGAGGCTTGCTGTCATGCACATTTCCCAATCTAGAAATCAACAAATATATTTGTTATGACTTATTTGTCCAACCATAACGAAGCATAATAGTTTTCAGAAATGCTGCCGACTACTGGTCATCCACATCAATCCCAACACCAAAGCTTGTTGCGCGTTGTTATTTCTTGTGCAATAGTCAACATTTTGACAATTAAATTGTTTTGGTATTGAGGGGGGGTTTTGGGGGTTGTCATCTTTAATCAAGGTTTAGGTGTACTCGCCTTCCACAGTGCACTAGCAGACAGGTCAGGCAAACCCAGGGGCTTTTGTTAGATCTGCAGACTGAAAACAACAAGCGCACACGTTAGACGTAAACATCCTATATATATATAGCTATATATATATCTATATAGCTATATATATGCACTTTGGGTGCTCCTACTATTTACGACCAAGGGATGTGTTCATGAAGCCTGCATGACTCGTTACTGATCCTCCTACCGTTGCAGCACCAGGATGACGGGACGCCGCTGGGGAACCGGGACGGGTCTACCGCTACGCACACGGCGGCGTGTATGTGAGGACACTCCATCAAGGTGAATGGGTTATTTCACTGTGTGTGTGCGTGTGTGTGTGTGTGTGTGTCTTTACCGGGACATAACAAACGGCACCGACGCTTACACTACACTAAATAGGGGGGCTGCTGCTGCTGTTTGTTTGTTTGTTTGTTTGTTGTTGTTTTTGTTGAGGTTTCCCAGCTAAGCAACCTCAGGGTAAGTAGCTAACAGGTCTGCGCTACTGAATCTTAGCACAGCAAACGGTTAATTGTTCATTGTTAAAAGCGAATACGTCGAGGAATAATAGCCGGTGGTAATATGTGATAGCATTCCGACGTAAGTGTAGCTCTTTTTTATTTTAATGAAATAAATGAAGATAATAGTCCGTAACTAGCTAGAGCGTCCGCCGTAGCGAACCGTACACACACGAACCGCTGGAAATGAAACCGCACGGAGGAAGTGACGTCGTCGTAGTGGCGACATTGAAACTACACAATAAAAGCCCCCCCCACACCCCGCCTGACTTGACTGCTCTCTACTCT
Source organism: Coryphaenoides rupestris (assembly GCA_002895965.2). Taxonomy (NCBI): domain Eukaryota; kingdom Metazoa; phylum Chordata; class Actinopteri; order Gadiformes; family Macrouridae; genus Coryphaenoides; species Coryphaenoides rupestris. The sequence continues at coordinate 270,678 of PIJE02000194.1, forward strand.
ACCCCCTGCTGGGAGAGTAGAGAGTATAGTCTTCGGCTCAGCTCAGCTCTGGTCCCTCCTCTCTGACGCACCACCACCACCATTCATGAGAACAGGATTATATCCTCACAATATTGGGAATGACAAAATTAGGATATATACAGATCCTTTGCAAAAAAAATTTGAATATCATGGAAAAGTTAGTTTTTTTCCATTATTCCTTTCAAAAAGTGAAATTTTCGTAGATTATAGATTCATTACACACAAAGTAAAGTATTACAAGTATTTATTTGTTTAACTTTGCATAAGTTTGGCTTCCAGCTCATAAAAACCCCCAAAACAGTATTTCAAGAAATTAAATATCACATAAAACCAATCAAAAAACTGTATTTTCAAAACAGAAGTGTCGATCTTCTGAAAAGTTACGTTCATGCCTGCACTAAATACTTGGTCGGGAATCCTTTTGCTTTAATTACTGCCTCGAAGCGCCGTGGCGATCATCGTGGAGGCGATCAGCCTGTGGCATTGCTCTGGAGTTATGGAAGCCCAGGTTGCCTTGATGCCAGCCTTCAGCTCCTCTGTGTTGAGTGGGTCTGGTCTCTCTCATGTTCCTCTTGACAATACCCCATCTATGGGGTTCAGGTCAGGTGAGTTTGCTGGCCAATCGAGCACTGTTACAGCATGGTTATTAAACCAGGTATTGGTTGCTCTGGCAGTAATGGGCAGGTGCCAATCCTGCTGGAAAATAAAATCAGCATCTCCATAAAGGTTCTCAGCAGAAGGAATCATGAAGTGCTCTAAAATGTCCTGGTAGACAGCTGCAGTGACCTTGGACTTGAGAAAGCACAGTGGACCAACACCAGCACGTGACATGGCTCCCCAAATCATCACTGACTGTGGAAACTTCACACTGGACCTCAAGCAGCTTGGATTCTGTGCCTCTCCAGTCATCTGAAAAGAGGACATTGGACTACTGAGCAACAGTCCAGTCCTTCTTCTCCTTAGCCCAGGTGAGACGCTTCCGACGTTGTCTCAGGTTCAGGAGTGGCTTGACTCGAGGAATCCGACAGTTGTAGCCCATGTCCCGGATACGTCTGTACGTGGTGGTTTTTGAAGCACTGACTCCAGCTTCAGTCCACTCCCTCTGAATCTCCGCCAAATTTTTTAATCGTCTTTGCTTGACAATCCGCCCACGGTCATCCCTTTTGCTTGTGCACCTTCTCCTGCCACATTTTTCCCCTCCACTAAACTTTCTATTGATATGCTTGGACACTGCACTCTGTGAACAGCCAGCCTCCTTAGCAATGACCTTTTGTGGCTTCACCTCCTTGTGGACGGTGTCAATGACAACTGGACAACTGTCAAGTCTGCAGTCTTCCCCATACTGAACCAAACTGAGATACAATTTAACAACATAGGAAAACTTTGCAGGTGTTTTGAGTTAATTAGATAATTAGAGTGTGACACTGAGTCTAAAATGTTCATTCTCTGAAATAACTGATAAGTAAATGCTGATTTTCTTCACACTATTCTAATTTCTTGAAATACTGTTTTGGGGGTTTTCTGGAGCTGTAATTATGAAAAATGAAACAAATATAGGCTAGAAATATTTCACTTTGTGTGTAATGAATCTATAATCTATGAAAGTTTCACTTTTTGAATGGAATCATGGAAAATAACTAACTTTTCCATGATATTCAAATGTTTTGGAAAGGATCTGTATATATACAGTATATATATTCTAATTTTGTCATTCAACACACACACACACACACACACACACGTGTGTGTGTGTGTGTGTGTGTGTGTGTGTGTGTATGTGTGTTGATTGTTGTGATGATTGTAGTTTCATGGAGAGGGAGAGATTTACTTTTATATATATACCAACCAATCACATGGGTAGGCAACCACCGACTGAGATGAGATGAGAACGTCTGGGAACGAAGTTCTCACTAATACAAATAGGCTGTATGTGTTTATATTGAAGTGGACAATTGTAATATAATGTTATTACATTATCATAGCCATGTGATAATGGATAAAAGCCATTTTGTCAACTTATACCATTTTGTTAACTTATGTTTTTTTTTTTATAAATTCATCGTATAAAGACATCCAATACAGAAGGAAGATCACATTTCGCAATGACATATTTACCTAAAGTATAAGGAATCCTCATGAATCATCCGAAATACGAGGATGATTTAAAGTCAAGCATGCATGTTGGCAATTGTTATCAATGCAATGATGTCACACAATGACTGTGACTAATACAGAAACACATTAGGGTGATGCACATATTAAAGAAACAGAAAAAAGAAATATGAACAAAATGAAACTGTTGTAAGGGCTTGCATAAAAAAAACTGCATATGTTATCTCCCTGATATATTCCTTATCACTATAGCACATAGCACCTCTAAAGCCATATTATGATCTCGGGGGTGTTGTTATCTTTAATTCATTTCAATGGCGCTGTGTTGAAGAGGTGCCTCCTCCCTCTTGGGCTTCTTGGGTGCCTTCTTGGGGTCGTTCCTGGAGGATGGATGCAAATATCATACAACATATCAATACTGTTCACCACAACACCACACAGGTCTTGACAGGAAAGTGATAGGGAAGCTTCCAGCTTCAGCACCGTTCTGGGAAAATATGATAATGTAGATAATGTAGTGAAATAATGTCTTACTTTGACTTGACCATCATGACGACCGCTACGATGATGAGGATGAGGACGATGGCTCCGACCACAACTCCCAAAATGAGACCTAATGAATATATTTTTTATTAAGTTAATTACATATTATGTTATTAAGTTAATACATAATAAAACACAGTATATCTGAGAACTATGGTCTATAGATCATATATAAAAAGTTGCCAAATCCTGGGAACAACAATAGCGTTTGTTCCTGTCTGACCCGTGACATTGTACTCAACTGTTTAAATGTGATCTATGAATAAATGTGACTTGATTAGATTAGAAAAAACATACTTGTATATATTAAACTACAAGACAATTCAGTATATGTATACAAACATGCGTGAAAGACTCCGGTCTACTTACCAATCGGCGTGTCAACCTCGTCCTCATCTAACTCGTCGCCGTCCACTTGGAAACGAGACAATCAACAATCAATTAAAACTACGACCAAAAGATATGAGTGTAACACACGCATAAGCAACGTTTACCCAATACTACAATACAACGCAATATATTCACACTCACCATGCACACCATCACAAGTGTCATTGCACAGTTGCTTGGTCAGGAAGCGATTACCGTTTCCGATGCATCCCTTCCATAAGAAGAATTTGCATTTGTCATGAATGGGGTCGTAGCGGAAGCGCACGGTCTGTTGCCTACACACATCGGAGCCCTTGTTGAGCGGCAAGAAGCAGGCTTTCCTTTCTGCGAAGTAAGAGAAAATACACATTTAAAAAAGACTACCGCTATACTGCTGGTACTACGACCTACTCCTACCTCCTAGCTCAAAGTGCATCAAAATAGCCAAAGACATATACATATACAAGTTCAATTCCATTCTATTCTATTCCTTTCCTTTGATATGAAGGCAAACCAGTGTAACACAGTGGCCCCGGGTGGACATACAGTTTAGAATTGACAAGTGGTACTTCCGCCCAATAAGACACGTCAAATGAGCTATGAGATCATTAACCTCTGCTCCACATCACCCTGTCATCCCTATAACCTAGATAAGAGCTTTATGTGGTGGAGTACTCATCAGTTTTGCTTTTTATTTACTTTTTATTTCATTTATTTTAAAGTACATACATAAAATGATAAAGTGATGGCGGTGTTCTCAGCTCTGCACACATGGGCAATGTACTTGAGATATTTGGAATATACAGTATACTGTACCTATAGGCAGCAGGCAGAACTGTCTCACATGAAAATTAGTTTATCAAAGATGGAAGCGTAGATTTGCGGTATGTGATGCTTCCACATCTGCTATTTCATGTTTCAAAGTCTAAGTCGAGTCTATAGTACATAGGCCTACCATCACCTAAAATCAATAGCTTTTATTAGTATCTTCATTAAAAAAAAACAACTAAAAACTAAAAATAATTCATGGGCCAAGTATGCTATGGAGGATCAATTGTCCTTTCTTACCATCCTGAGGGTAGAGTGCTTCTGCCTGGCTGGAGCAGTTCCTTATGCACTCCTTCTCGTTGGTAAAGCGGTTCATGTTCCCGCCCACCCCTTTATATGTGAACGGGTAGCAGTTTCCATTGCTGTCGTCGGTAGTAAACCATACTCATATGGTCTGCGCCTGTGCCTTGGTCCGCCGGCAGATGACAAAATTCTGTGGGAATACAAAATATTATTTATGTAATATGCACTTTCAAATTGTCTGTCTAAATGTCCCTACTATTGAATAGAAATTAAAGAAGCCCTTTGTGTGTCCACATTCAAACATTCACCGCTATGTGAGATATGTCTTCTCTGGTAATATTTAACCACGGTGGAGATCGACTCCTTTTTATGACAGTAGCAGTAAAATGTGTCATTTATGGTGGCTTTGCAGCACACCCACTCTTTATAGATTAAGAGTTTTCACTCTTAACTCTGTCTAACAGTTAATGTTTAAAAACCAAACATAAACTTGAGTATTTCTATAAAATTAACAAAAAAAGTTTTGCCACATTAAACAGTTTTAGTTTTTTTTATTGCCATTAGTCATGTTCACTGTGGAAATAATGGGTCTAGCAATGAGTTCACACTACTCAACAATCACACTCAGACAGCAGTAAGGAGTTTTAAGAAAGCAGAAATTATGGCAGAGTTTCTGTATAATTATTAATAATGGGGAAATAAAATGTATGAAGTAGAAGACAATCTTTATTCACATCTCCTTTTCCTCATTGGCTTCAGGTACAAGTGTTTGCCTAATATTAGCAAATGCCCAACTCTAAAACCCTACTCATTTCATATTTTTCTGTGAATTTCAGTCAGTTAATTCAATGTAATATTCAACGAACATACTCAACTAGGGTTTTTTTTTTTAAATCTTATCGAGCATATAGGCCTATGTAAGGTTTGTCTGTTATGTTGTTATGTCTGTTATGTTGACATAGAAATAGGCGACGTATTAAATAAAAAACGGTTGAAATGTTCCCTACCTGGTGTATTTGAATGGATGGTGTGGAATGCTGCTAACAGAACTCCACACATGAGGAGTCGCTGCATGGTGCTGCTCCGCTGGGCTCTCAACAGGAGGAAATGGTGACTCCAAGCTAACAGAGGACAGTTGGCTGACAGTTATTGACCTTTGGACAGTTAGCGTTAGCGTCCTCCATTTTATAGCTTCGCATTTCATAAGCCGTTTGAAACACATTTCGTTCACATCCGCATGGACATCATTAGTGCTATCAAATGCACACAAAAAAGGAAGCAGCGTTATAACAGAGAAGTCATATTTACAGCAGGGAAACGTTGAGGCATTTTGAAACCCTGGAACAGATAACATATTAAATAGTAAAACGTCGGCCAATTTAAGAGTACATTTTTAAATAGGGCTTGTGTCAAGTAAATAGAATAATTGCATAAGCCCATATAGGCCTACTATATGGGCCTATGCAATTGTATGCAATCTGTTTTTCCCCCCATCCATCCACCCCACATCATTACATGTGTAAATGCAGTGGCAGTTCTAAACCCATTTTACTGGGGGCCCTGCAGGCTGGGGCCGGTTGTTTTGTCAGAGGGCCCATTTGACCCGGGAGAAAAGAGACACATACAGTGTTCAACCTTTCAAAATGTTTAGTTCAGTATAATGGCACAATAAAATAACAACATTAAATACTGTGGCGGTTGGAGAAATAAGAAGCAAATTGTCTTTCACAGTAATTTTATTGCCTAGCCAAACCATGAGACACAGACTTACTAAGCATGAAATTTAACGCTGGGGTCATCAAACCAAACAGTCAACCATGGTTTCAGTACTACGTTCCCCAAAACACTTACAACATTAATATATGACTACTAACAATTTAACAACACTGAACAATCATGCATAACACATTTAAATACGAAATAAAAGTCTGAACACAATGCATGCTGGGAAACAGGGAGGCACAATGCTAACTGCGTAGTCCCGTTGCTACACTGCCCCCACCAGCGTGTCGCCTGTCCTCAGTCGACAACAAAGTCATTATAGCGATGGGGAAGCCGTCCCCGCCGCCTACGAACAGGCGGGGTCGTAGGTCCCTGTTCCCCACTGTCCGTTTGGTTGGTAGGGCTTGTGGGTGTTGGAGGAACCGTGCTGGGTGAGCTGGATTGATCTGCATGTCCTTCAACCAAGGGGCGGTAAGGTGCCAAGCGGTCCCGATGCAAAACCACCACTCGCCCCGGGGCACACAGCTTCACACGACATCCGAAAGCTGCTCCAAGACCTCACAGGGTCCCACCCACTGGCTGGTGAGTTTGGGTGAGACTCCCCTCTTCCGAATTGGATTGTAGACCCACACCTTCTCTCCAGAAGTGAAGGAGCGACCCTGACAACGAGTGTCATACAAAAGCGGGCGCTTTTGCTGTGCTCCCGCTTGTTGCTGGCGCTGCCAGGCAAAATCGTGTGCCTCAGCCAGACGTTGTTGGATGTCCCGCAGGTACTCAAAGCCAGGTATCTTGGGAAGATCATTGCCAGGGGGTGTGCCAAAGGCTAAGTCCGCAGGGGTCCGCAACTCTCTCCCGAACATGAGAGCGGCCGGTGTGCATCCAGTACTTTCTTGTACTGCCTGCCAGTCTGGTCGGGGACCGCATACACCTCTGGCCATTTAGTAAAATAGTCCATGGCCACAAGGACGTAGCGGTTCCCGTTGTCCGTGATGGGAAATGGCCCAAGGATGTCTACACCGACCCGCTCTATGGGGTCCTTTCTTGGCGGTGCAGGCGTCACAGCAGTGCACAAAAAGTTCAGTGTCTTTCCTGCAACCGGCCCAGTAAAACCGTTCAGGGTCTTGGCCACCCCGTAGTGACCTGTGTGGTGGAAATATAGCATATTGACCATTTACAAGCAACATGCCTTCATCTGCATATCATTGAGAGCCACTGGCTAAGGTTGAGATGATTGGTCGATAGAGGACCCCTACTGTGAACAGCCACTGGCAGAAGGCATTGAGATGATTGGTCGATAGCTTCAATACTTGAAACAGGAAGACCTTTGATGTCAATTTCAAAGGATCTAGTAATGTTAATGCAAGAAACTATGTGCTGCTGTGATTGGAGCGTTCGTTTCAAGTGTTGCTGTGATTGGAGCGTCAAGTAACCCCTGTTGTGTTTACCCTGTTGTCACTGTAATGAAACCTTAAATGCATGTTATTCAGGAAACTAATACAATTAATGCGTCTGGAAGACAACATGAAAGGGGACTAATTGTTTATCCTTTGTCAAGCCAGGAATCTCATGCTGTGAAAATTGTGCTTAAAACTGTCATGTGAAGGTTGGTCTGGACTCACTCTGATAGAGGGGAGTCTGGTGGATGCATCCATTAAAACTCTTAATTCTTACAAGTATTTTGTCTGTTTTAGACTCTTTCGCCTTGGACACAATTATTATCGGATAATTGCCACGACACCTGCCCCCACCGAGCCGTGGACTGCCTGTAGCACCCGTTGGCGCCAGTCCTCTAACTGCCACACACTTCTTCCCCGGCCCGGCTCACGCCAGACCCGGTACAGCAGTCCATCACGCCGGGCCAGGGTGCTCCACTGGGAAAAGTAGGCTTTGGTCTCCACTGACAAGGCAGAGACAGCTTGCCAGGGGGGGCGTGCACTGGCGTCAACCCACTGTCCCACCCTGGCCAGGGTGAGATCCTTGTCTTGCGCTGCCTGAAATCCTAATGAATATATTTTTTATTAAGTTAATTACATATTATGTTATTAAGTTAATACATAATAAAACACAGTATATCTGAGAACTATGGTCTATAGATCATATATAAAAAGTTGCCAAATCCTGGGAACAACAATAGCGTTTGTTCCTGTCTGACCCGTGACATTGTACTCAACTGTTTAAATGTGATCTATGAATAAATGTGACTTGATTAGATTAGAAAAAACATACTTGTATATATTAAACTACAAGACAATTCAGTATATGTATACAAACATGCGTGAAAGACTCCGGTCTACTTACCAATCGGCGTGTCAACCTCGTCCTCATCTAACTCGTCGCCGTCCACTTGGAAACGAGACAATCAACAATCAATTAAAACTACGACCAAAAGATATGAGTGTAACACACGCATAAGCAACGTTTACCCAATACTACAATACAACGCAATATATTAACACTCACCATGCACACCATCACAAGTGTCATTGCACTGTTGCTTGGTCAGGAAGCGATTACCGTTTCCGATGCATCCCTTCCATAAGAAGAATTTGCATTTGTCATGAATGGGGTCGTAGCGGAAGCGCACGGTCTGTTGCCTACACACATCGGAGCCCTTGTTGAGCGGCAAGAAGCAGGCTTTCCTTTCTGCGAAGTAAGAGAAAATACACATTTAAAAAAGACTACCGCTATACTGCTGGTACTACGACCTACTCCTACCTCCTAGCTCAAAGTGCATCAAAATAGCCAAAGACATATACATATACAAGTTCAATTCCATTCTATTCTATTCCTTTCCTTTGATATGAAGGCAAACCAGTGTAACACAGTGGCCCCGGGTGGACATACAGTTTAGAATTGACAAGTGGTACTTCCGCCCAATAAGACACGTCAAATGAGCTATGAGATCATTAACCTCTGCTCCACATCACCCTGTCATCCCTATAACCTAGATAAGAGCTTTATGTGGTGGAGTACTCATCAGTTTTGCTTTTTATTTACTTTTTATTTCATTTATTTTAAAGTACATACATAAAATGATAAAGTGATGGCGGTGTTCTCAGCTCTGCACACATGGGCAATGTACTTGATATTTGGAATATACAGTATACTGCAGCAGGCAGAACTGTCTCACATGAAAATTAGTTTATCAAAGATGGAAGCGTAGATTTGCGGTATGTGATGCTTCCACATCTGCTATTTCATGTTTCAAAGTCTAAGTCGAGTCTATAGTACATAGGCCTACCATCACCTAAAATCAATAGCTTTTATTAGTATCTTCATTAAAAAAAAACAACTAAAAACTAAAAATAATTCATGGGCCAAGTATGCTATGGAGGATCAATTGTCCTTTCTTACCATCCTGAGGGTAGAGTGCTTCTGCCTGGCTGGAGCAGTTCCTTATGCACTCCTTCTCGTTGTTAAAGCGGTTCATGTTCCCGCCCACCCCTTTATATGTGAACGGGTAGCAGTTTCCATTGCTGTCGTCGTAGTAAACCATACTCGTATGGTCTGCGCCTGTGCCTTGTTCCGCCGGCAGACGACAAAATTCTGTGGGAATACAAAATATTATTTATGTAATATGCACTTTCAAATGTCTGTCTAAATGTCCCTACTATTGAATAGAAATTAAAGAAGCCCTTTGTGTGTCCACATTCAAACATTCACCGTATGTGAGATATGTCTTCTCTGGTAATATTTAACCACGGTGGAGATCGACTCCTTTTTATGACAGTAGCAGTAAAATGTGTCATTTATGGTGGCTTTGCAGCACACCCACTCTTTATAGATTAAGAGTTTCACTCTTAACTCTGTCTAACAGTTAATGTTTAAAAACCAAACATAAACTTGAGTATTTCTATAAAATTAACAAAAAAAGTTTTGCCACATGTAAACAGTTGTTAGTTTTTTTTATCTGCCATTAGTCATGTTCACTGTGGAAATAATGGGTCTAGCAATGAGTTCACACTACTCAACAATCACACTCAGACAGCAGTAAGGAGTTTTAAGAAAGCAGAAATTATGGCAGAGTTTCTGTATAATTATTAATAATGGGGAAATAAAATGTATGAAGTAGAAGACAATCTTTATTCACGTCTCCTTTTCCTCATTGGCTTCAGGTACAAGTGTTTGCCTAATATTAGCAAATGCCAAACTCTAAAACCCTACTCATTTCATATTTTTCTGTGAATTCAGTCAGTTAATTCAATGTAATATTCAACGAACATACTCAACTAGGGTTTTTTTTTTTAAAATCTTATGGAGCATATAGGCCTATGTAAGGTTTGTCTGTTATGTTGTTATGTCTGTTATGTTGACATAGAAATAGGCGACGTATTAAATAAAAAACGGTTGAAATGTTCCCTACCTGGTGTATTTGAATGGATGGTGTGGAATGCTGCTAACAGAACTCCACACATGAGGAGTCGCTGCATGGTGCTGCTCCGCTGGGCTCTCAACAGGAGGAAATGGTGACTCCAAGCTAACAGAGGACAGTTGGCTGACAGTTATTGACCTTTGGACAGTTAGCGTTAGCGTCCTCCATTTTATAGCTTCGCATTTCATAAGCCGTTTGAAACACATTTCGTTCACATCCGCATGGACATCATTAGTGCTATCAAATGCACACAAAAAAGGAAGCAGCGTTATAACAGAGAAGTCATATTTACAGCAGGGAAACGTTGAGGCATTTTGAAACCCTGGAACAGATAACATATTAAATAGTAAAACGTCGGCCAATTTAAGAGTATATAGTGTCAAGTAAATAGAATATCACGTGCATTGGGCCATGTTTCTTAGAGATGCCCTCCCCATGACGAAATCATGTAATAAACATGATGATACTGACCACGGAATATCAAGTGAGATAAAGAACCGCGATCGCAGGAGCGCCAGAGTGTTAAGGAGTAGAACCATTTTGTAGTTATGATAATAGGGCTTGCTGTCTGTGTGTAAGCTACACAGATCAGGACTCATTCGCGCACATGAGGTCTCCCCTGTACTTAAGTGCTTTTAATTCAAAGGGGCAGTAATCTGATTGCAATCTCGATTTTCATCACCCCCATCTGATACATTACATTGTGCGGTATTAATTGCCCTCGTTAATTCGCAGGTGCGGTGCTGCTTCGTAATCTCGAAGTGTGTTGAGCTGCCCGCGGTGAGGCTGGGTGGATATCAGAGGTGGTTGTGATTCTAATGTGGGCCGCGCAGAGTATCATGACGTCCCGGCCCGAGGCGGCGAAACCAGAAGGGCGATTCACTCCACTACATATCCTCAGTTAGGCTGCACACTGTGCTCCACATAATTGAGTTACTATATGTCAGCCTAATGTAGGCGTCAATAACAAATTACAACATACTCAATCCATTGCTCTGCCGGCCCGCGTCTTGGCAGACATCAATCATGGCAAGCAGAGATGCTACTGTCTAGCCTCGGAGTCCCACTGCCGTCTAACTTGCATAGCCCACCCACTAGAACGCGACAAGACTTACTACAGCGCATCGTGAGCGAGAATGTAATAGAATATAACTGGGGTGCAATTCAGACTAAACAGTTCCATATAGCCCATGTTCTCTGAGTTACTATCGTCATCGAGAATACTATCTCATAAACAGACATAATGCTTAAGCGATGTCTTATCATAAATCCAAGAAAATTAAACCAACTCATATATCTCATTAATAGATATATCCAATGGGCCCATAATTAACCACATTATTCAAAAGTTTCGAATGATATTAAGTAGTGCTCAATATCTCAATTGCCTATATTATTGTGCACAATTCCAGAAGAGTATAATTGAGCTACTATCAAAATTACTTAGGCTGACGTTCCAGTCTTCCCTGTGGTGATCCCGTGCCGCACATTGGTCCGCGGCCCAACCCGGGCGCACGTGCTAGTCCCGACACCTCCTGTACCCGCCGCGACTAGTCTCTCTACCGAAAACGGAAAGATTCAAGAAGTCCAATGGTGATATATATGGCGAATTTGGAAGGCCGCAGTCTACCACGTCCCGGCACTTGCTTCCATGTCTACTTCCACAACGAACTAAGACTGCGCCATTTGCTTTGCAATAAAACTATTAAGATAAACTACACGTCCTAGGTAAACTTTAAAACGGGTATTCACCCTGGTGTCACCCGACCAGCACAACCCTCACTTCGGTCTTGGGGCTCGAGTTGTAGCGGGTCTTCTCGATGGGATTGTGTAATGGAACCCAATGGTCTGTGGAGCCCTGAGAGATTCGAATCTGAATGTGCACACTTATCACCCAGGTCCTCGACCGGGGGCAAAGAGGTACAAGGAAAAGATGGCTGCCAGGGTCAGAGACTCGCTACACAACATGCCAGCGCACACCCAGGAGGTCCTCTAGACACGACACCAGTAATGGTCGCTAAAGTTGGGAGCCAGCACACCACACTGGCGACCCCCGCAGCGTCAAGGAGCCGCCATCCAGCTCCTCTCATTACTCGACGCACATTAGAAGCACGTCATCTCACGGAAAAGCGCTCCAAGACCGCAACCAGGTAGCCATGGAGTGTGGTGATCCCAATCACGCCAAATGTACACAGGAGCTAGTTGTGAGAGGGATCTGTGAAACGCCGGAGTTAATGAACTTGGGTTGGTCCTGTGATGTGGTAAGTCTCAAAAGCGACAACACCTTCCCTTACCTTCAGCAAAGACAGCGAGTCAGAGAGTGCATGTATGCCCGACCGCTCGTGCAGCAGATGAAGAGTGCACATACCACGAATAATCGCTTGGTCGCGTCTTGGTCTGTTGCCCTCCGCATTGTTGCTGGTCCTGTGGACCGCCGAGAATATAGTGCTAATGTGTCCCTCAGGCCGCAAGACGGATGTTTGATCGTTCGCAAGGCCCACAAAAATGGAAAAGAGAACTTTCTCAGCCCAAAGGAACAATCTTTGGAAGTATCGCTTTGTGTGTCTGATTTTGATGGGTTGTTGAAATCAGGAACACAATGAAAAGATATAACTTCCATCAGAATGAGCCGTCGATGATGGTGATTATGCTTATAACAGAACCTCAGTTGGTGCTTTTAATGATCATTTATTACAGTAGCTGCCTGTGAGGGTCCTTATGATTCTTTCAAGGCTACCAAGCTTTAAAAGTATAAAAGGGCCCAGAAAATGGTCTTGGTGGTGCTGTAATGGTCTTTTAGGTCCAGCTGTATTGATCCTAAGGCAAAAGAAAAACCATACAGGTCCTACTTGGTCTTATCTTTGCAACAACACTGCAAAGTAAAGTTTAAGTCCCATCACCACCTAAATACAGCCGATCAACCCTCAGACGGGAGTCAGGAGGACGCCTCATAAGGGATACACCCGGTAGCCTCGACTCCACGGCTGCTCTACAGATTGGTATCAGGAAATCGGGCGCCACATCAAGACCCGTGCTAGCACGTGAGACGCTACCGAACACGCTGCTATGTAGACTCTCCGCTTTCTCACTTTGGGCCGGGGGGCCATGGACAGGATTTCACCCGGACGAGCCAAGTGCACCCACCAATAAGGTGTGCCCGCAGCTTCGCGTTGTTTTCACGTCGCGACCGCCCTGCCCGAATGCCTAGAAGTTATCAGAGTTCCAGGAACGAGAGTCCTCATTTGGTACCAGCACTAACGGTAGCGGTTGACCTTGTGTGGTTGGAATAAAGGCATTAATTGGACCATACAAAAGCCAAATGCCTTCGATCGCATGCCGAGATCCGTCGCCATATCAATCTGACCGGCGGAAAGCTCCCGGGGGGAAGAAGATCCAGGATTTCTGATTGGCGAAAAAAAACGGAAGCTCAACACATACAAGTGATAGCAGTGCTTCGAACCCTGTCGCAGAATAGAGCATATAGCAACGCTTATGAAGATTTGGTCTTATGTGTAGATGGACCATTCTCCTTGACTGTCACAGCCCAGCAAACTGACAAGAACGAATTATATATGAGATAAATTGCGAATACAGAGATAGGTAGATTTACACCTATAATACGACAAATATCTGCGTGAGATAACAATCCTCATTGCATAGTGGTCTCATTATTCTAATCATAAGTAGTCTTCGAGAATAGATTTTAAATATGGAAACGCTAACACATACTGTGCCTTGCTGTCACTTGAAGCGCGTTCATCAGGTGTTCGAGAGTTGATTGTACTGTGACTCTTGGAGATAAGAGATCCCCAGACTTCACCCTCGTGATGTTTCCTAGTAGACCATTCGTCGCCCTGTAGATGAAACCCTTGAATGCATTGTTATTCAGGGAAAACTAATACCATTTCATGCGCGGTTCTTGGAAGAACGAACAACTTATGATAAAGGAGGAGACCCGCCTAATTTGTAGATCCTTGTCAAAGCCAGGGAATCTCATCCTGTGGAAAATTGTGGTCGCTTCAACAACAACTAGAATACTATGTGAGAGGCTTGTCCGCGGGTTTGACTCTCGGTCGGGAAATGGAATATGCACTCCTAAGTAACACTTACAGCCTATACATTTCAGTACAAATAGTAATACAGAGCGGATTGTTCTGAGATGTCTGCTAGAATGCCCTCGGCCGGACAACAGGAGATATACGATGTCTCTAATAACTTGACACATCAGATTAGTCCCAGAGGAATTACAACACGTGGCCCCCAAAATCCGGGAGAAGGCCCGGTTCGAGTCCAGTAGTGTCCTTTGGTGGGCACCGGTGGCGCATGATGCTCATCTCTAGACCTCACGCTACTCGCTCACGGACCGGTGGTCTTTAACCGGGTAGCTACTCGCCCGATCAGAGAGGCTAACTCGTATTTTAAATGGACATTTAACCAGTGCAACATTCCTATTGCGCCCCGTCCCGTGAGAGGACGACCAGGTGTATTAATGATCCTAATAACCACCCACAACTGGTGCGCGTGGAAAAACAATTAGATATAAGAGGTGACAATTTGCCTTCTCACCTAATGTAGCTTCGAACTCTAAATTCGAATGTTTAGTGAACCAATGTGAAGCAGCCCACGGTGCGCATTCTGCACTGCTTACTACGCTGGCGAATCAAGTCACGCTCTCAACTATAGGTGACTCCCAATCACGCTTCACACGAGCGACAACTCCGCATTCATCACAATCATTGTTGCCGTACTGCATGTGGCTGATGGGCCACTTCACGATCATGGGTGATCGAGGTGCTCTCCTTACAACTGCTAGATAACGCGCCAACCCGTCTCACTAACTTGGCTGCAGAGCAGCCTCCAGGTTTGTTGCTAACTGATGGTAAGCGTTATACCAACCACCCTGTGAATATAAGCTTCTATAAGCCTTTGCATAATCGACCCTCAAATATAGATCGGATGTGATCTATGCGACCTAACACATCACAATAAGGTACCGTCCGGTACAAGGGACAGCGGCCGCATGGGACCACAATAAAGCTCGTCTTCCAAAAAGGCTAGGGCGGTACCCAATTAGTTAACTGATATCCTCAAGTAGAGGTGTAATACCTCTCGTCACACCTAAATTTCAGACGTCGCTAGCGAAGGGGGTAGCTCTATCTCGTGATGTACCCGCCCAGTGAAATGTGGTCTGGATTTCCAGGCATTTATTCAGTGTACAGGTACATTGAGCAGTGAAATGTTTTTTCCGCTAGGACCAGATTGTTACCGCGCCATCGTGTGATTAGCATAGCTAGGTGATTAGCCCATTGTAGCTAGTAGTTAGCAGATCTTAGGCTTATTTTCATTGTAAACACATCACTAACGTACTCACCCTGCTTTACATGTGCAGTAGGACTCCACGATTTTGTCCTGACGAATTTCAATGTGGAGTTTGTGAGGCGTTTGTGTCTTCCGCATAGATCGCCAACACTTAGCATCAAGTTTTATGTTGTCGTCTGCTCCGTCCGAAATCCGAATGTCATGGATATATCCTTGTGTCAAATAGTTCAGCCTTTCTGTAGAACTCTCTTAGATAAAGTAGCGGCATTTGGCAAATAACATACAGCGATATTGAGAGAGAATCATCAGCAGGGGGGCGTTGTTCAGTGGACATTACTAACATGCTGCAGAGCTGTGGGAAAGCTTGTGGGGCATAGCAACAGTAACTAGGGGGGGCGGGACTTGCCGCTTGAATAGGAAAAGGTCCGTTGAACGCGGAGGCGGGAAAGAACGGCTGACTCACAACAACACGCAAGATGAAGCAGCTTTTATTTGAAGTATGAGAATCGTACATAGAGCCTTCTCAAAAGATCGCCACATCTCAGCTTTTTAAAAATACATCATATAAGTCAAATTATTCTAATACATTGTTATAAATTATAGCATGGAGACAGTTATACAATACATTACCGAGAGAGAGAGAGAGAGAGAGGGAGAGAGAGAGCGAGAGAGAGAGGAAGAAGAGACACCAAGAGATAGAAAGACATTAATATTAAGTAATGATGATTTGTAGCATTTAAAAAGGACCTGTTATTGAGATTAAATAGTTTGTATGCAAAACATGATGGAGTTCAAAGCAGCAGAGAGGGGGTCGGGGGATGAGAAGAAGAGAAAATGAGCTTTGGAATAAAACTATTATGAAGCCAAGAGGACGGGAAATATTGGGAACAGAAGCAAGCGCTCGTTAGGAGGTGAGGAGTAATGAAGGAGCATAAGGAATGGAGATAAAGACGAGTGGGCGGGGGGGGGGGGGGGGGGATGAAAGGAAAATGGCTTTACACAGCGAGGAAGAGGGCCCCCTCCCCAATGCATCTCCAAATCGTTTGCACACAGACAGCAGGGCGTGTGTGTGTGTGTGTGCGTGTGTGTGTGCGTGTGTGTGTGTGTGTGTGCGTGTGTGTGTGTGTGTGTGTGGAGAGTGGGGGGGGCGGGGAGAGAGGAAATAGCACATACGATGTACCATCTCTCACTCCCAGAATACAATATCACATTCCATTCCTTGCATACTTAACGCGTAACACTGATATATGAGATATATGAATACATGAGAAATAACAGTGATTTTTTTTTTTAATGGTAACCACCATAGGATTTTCTCGAGCTGTATCACTGACAAGCGAGTCCATTGACTTCATAAACACTTTTTAGCCAGTAGTATAAGTCATCACTGATCATAATATACATTGTATTGAGGAGAAAATCCTTTAGGTAGATAGCATGGCAAAAAAGAAAAAGAAAAATCATGAATTATGGCTCTTGAAAAAGGATGCAATTGACACAATGGCAGGCGTTGCTATTGTACCATTTTACCACATACAGAATTGAGAAAATTGCTTGTATATTGAGGTTGCCCTTTGCAGAAAGTATTTGTGTTTGAAGTTAGCATTTTTACACTTCCCAATAGACTCGGGAACTCCGTACGATGTAAGTCAACAAAAATCGCGGGGAATGATTAGGCTCCACGACTGCACTTTTGCTAAATAACGTTTTCATAAGCTCGGGACAGAACACGGCTAGCACAGCAAGACCAGGAATGCACTCTGCTGAGCCACACGTTCTGCAGGAACACTCACTCCCCACAGATAAGCTCCGGCCGACTTTGCGAGTGAGAGAGCGGGAAGATTAAAAGCGGTTTAAGCCATGTTTACACTTTTAATAATGTTCATGAAACGATGCAACGGGGGGGCTTCACTTCACTTCACGCTCGCTAACAATATACAGTGTGCGTGCGCGTGTGTGGGATTCTATATTCTTCCTCGCCTAGTCCACCACGCGTCACTCGACATCGCCTCCATCTCAACCTATCCTCTCTCCCCTCGAGGGCGCGCTCGGTGCTGGACCTCAAAAATCGTAGCTCTGCAGGGTCTCGATCCACCTTGCCACCTGGCCCTGGGGCTCCTTGAAGCTGAGCAGCCAGGTCAGGGAAGCGTGATCCGTCCGCAGAAGGAAGGACTGGCCGTAGAGGTAGGAGCGGAAATGATGAAACGCCACGATCACCGCCAGGAGCTCACGTCGGGTAACGCAGTAATTGCGCTCGGGACGGGTCAAGGCACGGCTGTAGTAGGCCACCACTCTCTCTCCCCCGGCTCCTTCCTGTGACAGGACTGCCCCCACTCCCACATTGCTGGCGTCAGTGTCCGCGATGAAAGCGCCGTTTCATCGTGGACACTGACGGATCAGGAAGGGCCAGAATGGGTGTGGTGGTCAGGGCGACACGGAGCTGGGCAAAGGCAGCTGCACAGTTGTCTTCCCAGTTGAAGTCTCGCCCCTTTTCGGTGAGACGGTGTAAGGGGCTGGCGATGGAGGCAAAGTCGCGGACAAAACGTCGGTAGTAGGAGGCGAGCCCTAGGAAACTACGCACCTCGCTGACGTTTCGGGGGACTGGCCATTTCTCGACCGCCTCCACCATGGCAGGATCAGTGGCCACGCCCTCTGCTCCCACCACATGGCCCAAGAACTTGGTCTCGCGCTGAAGGAGGTGTAGGCGCAGGCCAGCCCCCCGAATGGCTTGGAAAACCTGGCGGAGGTTGTCCAGGGCCAACTTGAAGTCAGTGGCATGGACCAGAAGGTCGTCAAGGTAGGTTCGGGGGATGTGAGCCAGCACCCTCTCCATTAGTCTCTCAAACATGGCGGGGGCGTTGCAGAGGCCGAAGGGCATCACACGAAACTGCCAGAGTCCTTGGCCAATGGTGAAGGCCGTCTTGCGTCTGGCTTCTGGTGCCAGCTCCACCTGCCAGTAACCGCTCCGTAGGTCAAATGAGCTGAATCACTGTGACCCTGCGATTTGGTCCAGGGCGTCATCAATGCGGGGCAAAGGGTAGGAGTCCTTGCGGGTCGCATCGTTCAGTCGACGATAGTCCACACAGAACCTCCAGGTGTCATCCTTCTTTTTGACCAGGATGGCAGGGGCGGCCCAGGGGCTGTTGGATGGCTCTATCACCCCTGCCGCAGCCATCTCCAGTATCAACCGCTCTGCAGCTTCACGCTTGGCAAGCGCTAACCTGTAGGGTCGCAGTCTAATGGGCGGGGCTGTGCCAGTGTCAATTGTGTGCTGCACCAGGCATGTCCAGTGGAGACCCGTTGACCAAAACACTGTTCTAATGCAGCAGCCAGTGTCTGGTGGTCTTGTTGTTCGGTTGAGCAACACCTTCAACTTCGAGTTTCCTTCGAGTGCCAGGGCAACGTGGGCAACAGTGTCTCGGGTGCTCCAATGGTTGTACATCGCCGCCAGTCTTACTTGAGCTAAGTATGGCTCTAGGGCCGTGATGCCAGCGTACCATGGGAGCTTAAAGGTGGTCCTTGGCGACGGCAGCATCACATCAGCATGGTGTTGTAGTGGCGATGGCCAGCGATGGAATGGCGATAGGTGATGGGACGGCGGTAGGTGATGGGATGGCGGCGGCCAGTGGTGGAACAGCGGCGGCGGCCGGTGGTGAAGTCCGGGTGGGCGGCGGCCTCTCGACAGTGTCTGCTTCAACGTTCACCAGACCATGGAGCCCCTCGATGGCAGCGGGGAGCGCTGGAACCGTCGGCCTGCTCTTCGCGGTCCATCTTCTCCCAGCTGTAGCCAATCGTCTCCTGGTGAAGGTCTGTCTGTAGCCGCGCAATTAAACCTTCGATCTCACCGAGCTCCTCTTCATAACTTCCATGAAACCATGGTTTCACTACTACGTTCCCCAAAACACTTACAACATTAATATATGACGACTAACAATTTAACAACACTGACCAATCATGCATAACACATTTAAATAAAAAATAAAAAATAAATCTAACGCAATTCTCAAAGTCTGAACACAATGCATGCTGGGAAACAGGGAGGCACAATGCTAACTGTGCAATCCCGTCGCTACAATACCATGATTGGTATTTGTTTCAGTGACAAAACAGTTCGTTACAGTTTTGTATTTAATTACAATAATGAAACAATAAAACACATTCCTGTTAGCTTTGCAACAAATCCATAATTGTATCATTATTGTAGACTCTTCACTCGGCATAGGGGGGGGGGGGGGGGGGTCCAAGCTCAGTGTTACAGGGCCACTGGTCCCCCGTTGCCCCCTCCCTAGAACCGCCCGTGTGTGTAAATGTTCCCACACTACTCCACTGTCAACCCCCACGTAGGCCTACACGTCAGTCAGTGTGGTGTCCAGCAGGAACACTCGGTGGTATCCTGTATACGTAATGTCGGCCTATGATGAGGACTGTTGTCCGCTAAGGTCAGCGGTCAAGACTTTAGCCAGTTGTTAGTCGTCGTGTCCGTCGCTCAGCAGCGTGGCGGCGTCCCAGCAGCAGCGTGGTGGGCTGGCGGCAGTATTTCCCGCGCCCAAGTGGCGGCTCTTGTGGTGGCGCGCAACTGGTACTTTGCAGCCGTGCGGTATGCAGCGTCGTGCTGTCACTCCAGCGCGTCTTGATGGAGTCTGCGTGGAGGCTGGTTTTGTTATTGGTGTGACGTCGTTAGTTTAGCGGTGATGAAACGGACACGATAAAAAGCCGGCTTTGCGCGCACACGCTCCAAGTCATATGTTGAGCGTCTTGCGCTTGACCGGCGAGAGACCACTGAGAGACCACTGAGAGACCATTGAGAGACCACTGAGAGACCACTGAGTGACCATTGAGAGACCATTGAGAGACCACTGAGAGACCATTGAGAGACCACTGAGAGACCACTGAGAGACCACTGAGAGACCACTGAGAGACCATTGAGAGACCACTGAGAGACCACTGGCATCAGCTCTCATTAAGATGCAGATCCCAAGCGTCACACTTGCTGCTGTGCTCCAAGTGACTTTCTTCGCAGTTTTGCACGGTAGGAACTTTTTTAAGCGTAATTAAGGCGTAATGGGCATCATGTGGGCATCTTTGACAGCACGACATGTCATTCAGACAAGACAAGTTAGGGATTTATTTTGAAGATGTGTTCAGAGAGCAGGGAACTTAAAAACGTTGTGGTCTAGATGTCTGATCCTACTCAGCTATTCTGAGAATTTTTTTTAAATTAGAAATGTAAGAAATTAAACTCGACAGCGGTTTGACGCTGGCACAGAGACAGCTCCTGCTGTTGTCATTGCATACTGATTAAATGGGACTGGTGTTGTTAAGTTTACATTGAGATTGTGTGATGATGTGATTCACTAACCTAAACATGCATTATTGGTCTGTTTCAGCGGCTAAATGGACATACATTGGTAAGTGTATGCTATTTGTATGTATGCATATTATATTTAGAATTGTCTGTCAGCCAGCATATTCCATCTTCCATTTGCTAGGTTTTCAATAATTATGATGCAATCCTCTGATTTACTATTATTAATTGCAATGCAATGTACTTTAATGATTTCAAAGGTAAAACATTGAGCATGATAATACTGTCAGTTAAACAATACATTGTTTAAAACAGTGACAGTGGCCTTTTTCTTTCTGAAAGTCTCTAAGCACACCTGTTGAACTTTCCCTTGACCACACTGCCGGGTCAAGGAGCAAGAATAATATTCATGTTTTAGAAGGCTGCTCTCACTTTTTCATCCCTGGTAATTTATGGTATAAAAAATACATTTGGGCGGTACACTGGGTGGCCGCCCCTCGCTGTTGGAGGTAGGGTGTGTATTTTATGAGATAAAATTACTTTTGATGCTATATTCTTGCGGGGGAACTTCCTCAAACGGCTTGCCCTGTGTGAGATATACAAACATTTCCCAGAATCCTTTGCAGTTGCAAATAATTAAGTAATTACAACCACACACATTGTTTCAGGTCAAGCTGAACAGATACTAAAAGTCAGCTTTAACGGTAGGCTATTCCAAACCATCAGAGGGTTACTTCCTAATGCAGCGTGGTAGATTTCATCACCGGTGACAATGAAAAGTGGGGTGACATCACTTGAAGTGTCCATCAATTCACTTGAAGTGTCACAATATACACAGCTGATTCATTTAAAACACCCTCACACCTCCTATAGGGGGGGAGTGGCAGTAGTTTTCCTGCTCCACTCTACATCTTCAAACCCAAGATGTGCTCATTTACAAACCCCTGTACAAACCGGCCAGTACAAATGATTATTCCAATATATATATAAATATCCTAAAAAATACAGTTATGACAAATACAAATATACAAATACATTCAGCGAAATTGGAGGGGCTGATATACCACACAGACGAGCACCCCAGGGCCCTGGATGAGGAATCCGGCATCTGGTTACCCCCACCCAGCCAGCTAGAGAGTTGAGAAACAACATGGCCGCTAGTTGAATAACGCCCACCGGGTGTGTTCTGACACACATTTAAACACCTGTTGATTCATTGTCAATTGTGCGTCACACACATGAAATCAAAACATCCCCCGAAATGCAGACAAAAAGACCACTTTGTGTGATGTGTGGCACCGTGGTCGACGTGCGTGCATGACTTCCAGTGTCTCTGTTGAGACACCCTCTGGCTGAGGTTACCATGATGGCCATCTGCACACGACTTGACTTGCATGCAGCAGTGGGCATTTCCGGTGTTGTGCTGTACTTTGGATTAAACCTCTCATTTGGCGTTCTGTCTGTCTGTTCTTACTAACAACAGACTGGATTTCTCCCTCCCACTGTCTCTCTGTGTCTCTGTCTCTCTGTCTCTGTCTCTCTGTCTCTCTGTCTCTGTCTGTCTCTGTCTCTCTCTGTCTTTCTCTCTCTCTCTCTGTCTTTCTCTCTCTCTTTCTCTCTGTCTGTCTCTCTGTCTCTGTCTCTGTCTCTCTGTCTCTGTCTCTCTGTCTCTCTGTCTCTCTGCCTCTCTCGGTCTGTCTCTCTCTCTCTCAGCCACATGTCTGTCACAGGCGGTCATACAGCGCATACGGTCCTATATAACATGAATCATATCGTACTTTACTGTGATTACAGATAAAGTTGAAAGCAGAAAAGGCCCGACTGATGTCACCTCCTTCTGCCTCCTCATGCTTTTATTTTTTTGTGTCATCTAAAGATGACACATTTTCAAAAAAAGGCCACGTGTTACTGCTTATGCAGTCTTGATTAGTGCAATTATTTCCAGTGCAGGTTGATTTGCCATTTAAGGGCATGTGAAAATATTGCGTCTAAAAATACTTGGCTTTTCGTTCGGTAGTTGTCATCTTTTCACAGCGATGGCCGCGGCCTAACGAAGTGTGTCTGACGTGGTTGCTGGCTGGTTGTTGCAGGGCCAGACGGAGAGCACCACTGGTCCAAACACTATCCCTACTGCGGTGGCACGTTCCAGTCACCAATAGACATCCAGACTGACCTGCTGAGGTTCGACCCCACTCTGCGACCGATCGAGCTGCACGACTACAACCTGTCAGCCGATGAGCATCTTACCCTCGGAAACAACGGGCATTCAGGTGAGTAGGATGTACAAGAATGTCAAAGTGAGAAGACATTGCAGTGTTGCCAGTGGGGCACTGTACAATATTACACTATAACACCTCTAAGCGTTATAGTGGAGTACTGTCACACTTGAAGGTGTTATAGTGGTATAGAGTGTTTGCAAGCGCACGCTAATTAGAATTTTTATTTTAGTTTATATTTAATAAACAAGCTTTATTTATGCGGTATGCATAATGGAATAAATAACACCATGTAATACATTATTAAATGTATTACATTGTTAAAAAGTGCTGACCAAGTGCTGACGAAAAACTAGATTT
Source organism: Coryphaenoides rupestris (assembly GCA_002895965.2). Lineage (NCBI taxonomy): Eukaryota > Metazoa > Chordata > Actinopteri > Gadiformes > Macrouridae > Coryphaenoides > Coryphaenoides rupestris. The sequence continues at coordinate 294,088 of PIJE02000194.1, forward strand.
CTACCATCCTATCTGCGGCTTGCCTATTAAAAGAAAGAAAGACAGAAAAAGCCGTTAATGCTGAAGGAGGGGCCTCTTCTCGTCTTCTTGACCTAATTTCTGGATCAAATTGAGGGAAAAATGATGAGGTTCCATTTTCCGCGTCAACCACTGCAATCTTCCATAATCACCGTCTCAGCTCAGCTCTGCTTTCACCCCGGAGTAAAAGTCTCCACGCTTTGTCCGGGAAACAGCACTGAGAGGTTACTCATCTGCTGACCGACTCGGGCGGACTCGACCAGAAAGACAAAGAGGCAACCACAGCTGTGATTTCCTCTAATTATATTGCACAATAACCTGTGTCCTTTATATATATTTACTTTCACATTTAATCGTTGGATCTCATTACAGGCATTTGGATAAAAAAAAACGAGGCAATACACAATATAAGTGACAAAAAAACGGACAGTACTCATTATTCTGTCTTGACAATGTAAATATTTCCACCAAAGTGACTTGTTCTTGTTTGGAGGTGAGGTACACAGTTGCTTTCACGACACACGAGAAAAACGCTTACGTAAGCTTTCTGTTCTCCCGTATTTTCCTCTTCAGGCCGGTTGAGGAGTAAGCAAACAGCTATACGTAGCACGCATTTAAATGACATCGTTAGTGGCCTCTTACACATGTATAATATGGGCTCTGCGACGCTCAGACGTGCTGAAGTCATGCAAAAACAACAACACCGCGACCGACGTCGGCGTTGCGTTTCTCGCCTCTTCTCGCCTCGTCATCAATTGGCACGAGCGCACAGACCAGACGGATGCTGAGGACCGCATCGTCCGCTATACCGTGTAATGTCACCGTGGAGACATTATCGGTGTGACTGATGTGTGTCTGTCATACCAGCGCGAGCTTACACAGGCAGTTTGTTTGCCCTTCTACTCCTCCAAGCATCGCTGACTTTAATGATGGCCGTCCAGCGAGAGGCACTGTACGCCACTTAACTGAAGCCATTCTATGTCTGAAGTGGAGGGTTGGAGAGCTCCAGGAAGTCTATTGAGGGTCTGCTGGCTTCTCCGCGGCTTAACTCTAATGACGGCCGACGTTGAGCTGGCATTACGCTCGCTCGGGTTACACTCCATTGTTATGTTGTTGTCTGAAACTGTCCTTTTGTGTTTTGACGTGCAGGGAAAGTTGACATCATGGTAAATCTGTGAGATCATAGGAGTTTTGACGACTCAGCACCTCTGAGTACGCACTGCAGTACCTCCTGCCTTCCTCTTGCACGTATCAGGAACAAACTTCCAGTACATCGGAGGTCCGCGTCAAGTCAACACAAAACATTTTTATTCATCCACATTCAACATTCTCTCACTTCTTATTCAAATGATTGCCCTCACTGGCATACTGTATGCTTATATTACTATTACCGTAAATCCTCTAATATTGGCCGGGGCCTTTATTTACTGAGCCGCAAAGAGCACTAGGCCTTTGTTGGAGGCAGGCTTATATTAGAGTCAGGCCTTTATTTCTTAAAATTAAACTCTCGTGGACATAATCCCGTCATTTACTTTGCAAAACATTGCACACATAAAAACAAAACAAAGAAAACAGTAAGATTCAGCTGCAAGTAACATTATGGTAACAAAACAGCACCGCAGCCTCACGGAGGGAAAATACACCCACTGTAAAATAAAACAACCCTGAGGTAGGAATAAACATTACTGTAATACGGTAACTGTCTCTTTAAAATTCACGTAAAACTTTCGTGTGGTCGGCGCCATGTTTGTTTTCTCTTCTCTGGTCGCTCTGTGTTACGTAGACACGTTGTGTTATGGGACATTCAGGCTTGCACAGGTCATTCAAACTACCGTAGTTACATTACCGTAGTTACATTACCGGTGTATAACACGCACCAGGAGTTTACCGTATTAACCGTCGGTTTTTTTCTTCGTTTTTTGACCCGGCCTGTATTGGAGGCCGGCCTTTATTTGTCCGTGTTGACCACGCCCCCCGACCATTAAGAGAGACCGGCCTTCAATGGAATACAGGCCACTATTAGAGGATTTACGGTATATTACTACTATTATACCTTTATTTTACATTTCTCTTTTAAATTATAGGAGGAAAGAATCGCCACCTTATCGTGGTGGGGGGGTTTTGGGTGCCCCCGTGACCCTGGGAGCTGTGTTGTCCTGAATGGACTTTTAATTTGAAGGGTACTATGTCAATCAACGTGCCTTGCCTACACGTGGTTGAAAATCGGTTGTCTCTCTTGTGTCCGTTGGCCTGCAGTGCAGCTGTCCCTGCCCTCCAGGATGTTCCTGTCCAGCCTGCCTCACCGCTACGCCGCAGCTCAGCTCCACTTCCACTGGGGCTCCACCAACGCGCCCGCCGGCTCCGAGCATCTCGTGAACGGCAAGCGCTTTGCAGCAGAGGTAACCGGGAAAAGGAGCACACCTGCAATGTCATCACCCGCGATCAATGAATCAAACTTTATTTACACTGTGCCTCTCGTGCAAAAACATCAGACACAGCGCTAAACAAGGGAAACGGGACGCAAACAACAATACAATCAATACTATTATATTATATTACAATTATAAAACGTTAGAAAACACTTTTATAATGTTTTAAATTAAAAACGTCACACTCTACTCCATTAGAAGAAAGATAAGCTGAAACGTTTTCAAGATTTGGTTTCAAATCTTTGATCAACAGATGTCATGTGTCGAGTGTGTGTGTGAGAAGAGAGAACCGAGAGACCATGGTTGTTGAGAGACCATAGTGAGAGACCATGGTTGTTCATGGGTCTCTGTGTTATCCCTCAGCTAAGTGCAGCCTACATATACATAAATGCTCTGTGAGTGAGCTGGGCAACGTTTGACTGGCAGAGGATCTGTCAGAGGGACCAGGGAAAGCCTTCAATCTCGCAGAGTGTGTTTCGGCTGAGGAGGCTCAACGTGCTATATTCACGGTCAAAGACGCTTACGATGGTGTAAGAAACATTTATTATCTTTCTTTTTAATGTTCGACCTTAACCAGTTAGTAAGATGAAGAAGGCAAGATAGTGTAGTACACACAATTATAATTGTAAGAACAATAATAATTTCATCATTGCAGCCCTTATTTACAAAAACAAAATGTATACTCACACATGTCCATGCATTCAACAGTTTAGCACGCGTCATAAAACGTTATTTTTAGTCACACAAGACGAAAACATTTCACAGCATTTCTGTCACGTCAACCTCAGTACAATGTACAAACAGCATAGAATAGACCCTGAGACACATTTAGAATTTTTCAAAGAAAACTTTCATGTTTGATGTTTCGAAGCCTCAAGCTCAATGCTAAGCACTTCTAGCACACACCCGAGCTGGGGATTTCATTTCATTTTTTTTGACATACATTAGAACAAATTTTGGACATACATAGATGAGAACATTTAAAAAAAAAAAAGCTATATCTGGGTCCTCCTCTCTTGTACTTCACTGTGGGAAGAAACTCAAAATCCTGCGCCTAACAACCTGTGTCCTTTTTTACGGCGGGACCAATCGCTGCGCTACGGAGGAGCCACATGTAAGGTGCTGTGGTTTGAACTGAGTATGTGAGTGGACACGTCTGCGCTCGCATCTTCTAAAGTCTTTCCAAGCTCCTGAAACCACAGCCTCATACTTTCCCTTGATGACGTGTTCCTACGGATGGATGGAAAGATGGAACATCAGGAATACTTCCCAGAAACAGTTCACATTGTAACCCCCCCCATGCCAAGGACATGGCACTCTCTTTAAATACGATTCCCGTACATTCTCTGTCCTGTATGCTGCCTTTGTGGTGCTGCAGGCTTCATGTACAATACAGTATGCTAATGACCCCACAGACGTCTATTTCTGTGCTGGATTTGACAGCCTACTGTTACATGCTGCCAGTAATGTATGAACAATTCTCCCCGCCTGTATGTATTTAACTGAACACAATCGCTTGCCTTGAGGTGAGCTTCTGGGACTTCTGGGTCTTCTGTGAATATCATTAACACAATGTTAGAATATATAGTTCGAATTTTATATATATATATATAAACTTTTCCTTCCAAATCTAGGATACTAATTTAAGAAACTTTTTCAGATTAAATATGTATCCGATCTCTTACTCAGAATGATGTCAGAACATGCCGACCCTTTTTCTAAACAAATTAATTTGAATAAAGTGTCTCAAATAGAGGAAAGACCATAGAGGGGAGAAACACCAAAGTGAACACCAAAGTAAAACAGTTGAAACACTGAGGTTTTGACACAGGTCTCTTTGCCGTTTACAGATGCACATTGTGCACTTCAACGCTGACAAGTACGCCAATATTTCCATGGCCGTGGACAAATCAGACGGCCTCGCTGTTCTGGGAGCTCTGGTTGAGGTGAGACACGATGCAGAGACCACACGACCGCGCTACCGCGACATGAGCATGGTGCAAAATGGCCGTGGGTATAAAAACGTGTGACGCTGACTCATCCTGACTCATACCCCCCTCAGGTGGGTGAGTTCAATCCGGCCTTCGACCAGTTTCTAAAGTTCATCAATGGTATCAAATACAGGGGTGAGTTCAATGTGACAGTTTTAAGCAATTCACGTTTGCAACATACACACGTTTATGACACTCCGACATCTCAGGCAACCTCTGAGATTGCTTCCTACACGTAGCTCCTGTTGGTCTTACGGAGAGACATTATTAAAATGGTGTGCCTCTCACCGGACAGATCAGAGAGTGAAAGTGCCCGGGTTCAACATCCGTGCGCTGCTGCCCGCCCGTCTGGACGAGTACTACCGCTACGACGGCTCCCTGACCACGCCTCCATGCTATCCCAGCGTGCTGTGGACGCTCTTCAGGACTCCCATACAAATCTCCCAAAGACAGGTGGTCCATCACAACCTGCACACACTACAATAAATATCCACTGGCACTGCTATTATTCACTCTTTCAGTCTTGGACGCTTTTATCCAAAGAGGTGTACAGTGATTCAGGAGCAGGTAGGGGTTCTTCAGGGATGCCTTGCTATCACTATCCTGCCCCCAAATGACACTAACTCAGGTTTTGTTTGGAAATGTTTAATCAGAGAGCATAGTGAAGTGAATGTAGCGTATAAGAAATAGACGACCATCTTGCTTGACGCTGTCTTTTCCTTCTCCCATCGGCAGTTCCAAGCCCTGGCGTCTGCTGTGTACTCCTCCCACGCCCAGGAGTCGAATTCTGTACCTCTGAACGGCAACTACAGGAAGCCCCAGCTGCCTGATAACCGAGTAGTGCTGGTATCATTTAAGGAGGGTAAGTAGCTAGCATGGTTCTACTGTATATGTTGGCTTTGCTTTTGATATTGAACCTTAATTACGGGCACCTTGATTGCTGGAATGTTCCCTTTTATGCCTCAAATTGGCTTGTGGGTTACTTTGAGTGTGGCTGTCATGATTACGTTTTCTCCTGCAAGAGGGCTGTCAATGATTTTAATATCTGCATGTAAATGTAAAAATAACAACACTTGGTTATCCCTAACCATCTCTAATTGTTATTGGCTTGGCGAGCTTGATGGAAATTCCTCAATAGGTTTAAATGAATGCATTCTATGAATGCTATGCAACCTGGTACAAGAATTTCCTTCGGGATTAATAAAATTCTATCTTATCTTATCTTATCTTATTCTGGTTGTATAGCAGAACTTAAATCTGTCTGCAAAGGTTTTATTTATTGGCTGTTTGGGGATCTGCATGCTGTCATCACCGTGTGAAGGTTTCTGGTGGGGCTCAGCGTTGCTTGTAGCAGGTCTGTTCTGGTGTGGCTGTATGGCAACCCTGCGCACTCTGCTGGCTTGTGGCTTTCATGAGCGGCGCTCCCAGGGATTTGGCGCATGCTTCTCAGTCGTTCTTTTTTTCCCACCGCTGGCTTCACTGTTGCTCTCTGGGCCTGGTGGCCAAAGACCGGGTCTTCCTGTGAGCTTTTTTTACCAAGCTGTGGTTGACCCTGTGTCTGATGCAGGCAGAGGACTGCATGGCACTCGGACCGTCACGTCGCCACTCCTGCGGAAGCAAATCATTCAGCAGCTGCTGGTGGGTGACTTAGCAGACCTGGCCGATGAAGGCCTTTACCAGCTGCTGCCCAGTGGCCCAGATAAGCCTCTGGCCGCTGGCAAGAAGTGGAAAGCCTTGAATGACAAGCACGGCCCCAGGACCCATCACGCCAACCCCAAGAAACAAGTGCCGCATCCTCCAAAGAAGAGCCGGAACAACAACCACTATGCCAGCAGTCTGGGGCTGATGACGGAGGAGCCGTTGTGCTACGTCTCACTGGAGCACCAAGTCCTCCATCAGGCCAAGCAATCCCACACTGAGGCTCAGCTGCTTCTGGCCCTGAGAGACCTGGTGTTCCCACAACTGAACCTCAGGAGCTACCTGGGCTGTAAGTCGGAGCTGGACTTCTCCACCATCAGACGCATCATTCGCGGGCGGCCAACGGACGAGGCTTTGGAACTGAACAACTCTCTGCGGAGAGCCGAAAAAGTGGGGCTGAAGAAGAAGTTCCCGTCCGGGGCATCAAAGCACGGCGGGGCGACGGCTAAGTATGAGGGTTTATCCAACGCCGCTGGGCCACCAAAGTCCCAGCCTCAGGGTTTCCCACATCCATGGCTTCTGCCCATGGAGTGGGAAGACTAGAGAGGGGATTCTGACCGTGTAACGCACATACCCTTCAGACACCGTTGTTCAGCCATTCTCCCAGCATTCCCCCTTTCCCGTCAGCGTCCCACCAGAAGTAAAGACACATGTTTTAAATGCAGCTATTTGAGATGTTTTTTGGACCAGAGTTTTTGCCAAACTATTTTAAATGATTACTAAATTATTAATTTTAGTGTGTACATCATGAGAATTTACCTATATATATGTGTGTTTGAAACTAAAAGACTAAAAGATTGTAACCTTGGCTTAAATGCAGCTAGATACCACTAATCAGGTTCCTTAATTATTATACTAAACAGAATAATTCCTACTGGGGCCACCCATGCTAAGCCTGGTATTATGAGATGCTGTGTATGAGAGCATCCACTAAATGGCATGTATTTTACAATTGGGAAATGCCTTGAACTGCTTTGCATAAAATACATATATTCTGATTACATGATCAATGAGGAGATACATTCTCCACAGCCAGCTTGTATATTTATATAGGTTTTAGAGCTAACAATACAGTTTGTACAACTACATTGTCTAGCAGGACAAGTATGAACACAATATTACAGCATTAGTGCCGCCTGGTTTGAGAACATATTCATGCATTGTGCTACTACTTCCACTTAAAGACATATTTAGAAGTGTCCCTGGATTCTGCAACTGTTTGTTTGTGCTGCTATTCTATTGCTTAGATTGTAATTTTAAATGAGCAACATTTGAATAAAAGACATAGTAGTATGCAAGACAGTGTATTTCTCTCTTGGTTTTTTGCATTGCATTATTACATTATGAGTATATTATAATGACTATGTATGTATCTATTCTTCAGAATACAGTCCCAGAGACTGGGCAGGCTTTCTAGACTTTTGCCAATGAATACAATATAACGAACGGGAAATCATATAAAATAATATGATATGAAAAATATGATATATCATATACATTATATGTATATTATGAATATATATATACATATATGATATACAAATATAGATTAAAGGGGTCTCAGAAAGCCATCTGTCTTCATGTGCTCTTGCTGAAATAAATCTCACAAAAAACATTTTAAAAATAAAAACAGGTGAAGGTAGAGGATTTGAAGGAGTTTAAGCAAGTTAATTCTAGTGTGTTCAAGAAGACAGAGGCTGAAGAAGTGTTGCGGCGGGCATCGTGACAGACAGAGGGGCCACATGCTGTGACAAATTGAACCGGAAAGTTCAAGTTCAAGTTCTCTCGGTTGAATCTCAACTCCATGTTGTTCTTCTGTCTGTTCTCCCCTGTTACTCAGATGGACAGTCTTGGATGAGCGTTGGTATGTCTCGCTTTACACATACTTTCATTTGATCTCCCACAATGGATACATCTCCTAACCTCATCATGCTATTTTGTCACATCCCCTCCATCACTAATGTCCACCACATGCTAATTCTGATCCATTGCTCGTCGACTGATTGGTTTGATTAGTGTTCCCATACTTTTGCAGGTGTGCTGGTTTTCATAGTGACAACTTTGACACTGGGATCTGTTATGATTGTGTCTTTAATATGCTGTTTATTAAAGCAAAGAAGGTAGGTAACAAACAACTAAAATAGCGTATATTATATGTGCTCCACAATCACATTGTGCCCATGTAGTGAGTAAATGTTAAAAATACATTAGGAATATGGTGTTGGCCGTATAACTTTCCTAAAATGCTAATACAGCTAATTAATACAAAAAGATATAGATATTAACAATAAAGATATTAACAATAAAAATATAATAACATCTAATAATAATAACACTTTCTATACTAATTATAATCTCAATCGAAATGTTCACAATGTATACAATGCAAGGTAACGCAGAATAAATTGGTATAGCACGAGGAAGGTTGTATTCCTACTTGTTCAGAGTCACTTGATAATTGTCGGAAAGTTTCAGCATCATGTGATTCAACAGCCAGCTGTTAAACCACATTAGAAAGACTTGTGGAGAAGAAATAATGAAGCTAGCTTTTTAGGGACATGCCCTTTGTAGTTGAGCATATTTAGCCCATGAATGTCTGAAGGAAGCCAGACTAGACAATGTGCCATCGTTTAATTTAAGAACACAGCATGACCTGTCCCATCATAAATTCACTTGGGTTTGGATTGCTATTTGAATAAAATCATAAAAGAAGTTGAAGTCATCCGAAGTCAGACTGATAATCAGATGTTTATTGCAATGTATGAAAGAGAACCCTGACTGCAAATTGTATTTGTAAGATTTATTCTGTGCCAAAATATTCAACTGATCTTAAAAAGGTATACTGGATTGCAAAAACATAACAGTTTGGTAGTTTGGTATACGAAATGATGAAGAAATAAAAACAAGTATACAAACACTGAGAAATAAGGGTTATCCTGAATAAGTCAATATTATATCTTATGAAACATAAGATGACATTATAATATCTATAGCTGCACTAGAATTGAGTGAATAACCTTTCATTTCAGACTAAGGTTGCCTGGATAAGAAAAACATGATGTAACTGATGCATTTACAGGTCTGGGACTTACTCAGGAGAGAACAAAGAGGCTGGGTACCAGACTGGAGACACATACGTGTATGGTGCAACTGTTTAGCTCCTCATCTTTATGAATCACCCGCAACAAGCTTCCACCACTGACCCCACTATTCCGTTATCATGTCTCATGTCTCAAATGAATGAATGACTGAATGAATGACTGAATGAATGAATGAATGAATGAATGAACATCTTATTTCGAAACACTGTGCCACATTCAAATCAAAATGTGAAGTTCTGATGCAACTCCGTCTACAACTCCGTCAAACTAGTCTGCCAAAGTACAGAGTCGGCCCATTCCTTCCCAATCACTTTTATTGCAGTGCAAACCGGGTGTTGGATGTTTGAGGATGTCGCTGTCATGCAATTTTATGGCATCGTGACATGCCGCTCCCCTGCTGGTTCATATGACACGGCACGTTGAGTTTCTCAAGGATGTCTCCTTCACCGTAAGCCTCCGGCCAGATTAGAGCCCTGCTGCGCTGAAACGGTGCCCCAGCCGTCTTTAGGGTCAGGCAGGCAGGCAGATGGCATTTGGTGGAGTGCTGCGACCGTCAAGTCCAAAACAATAGGCGGATAAGACTGATCAGACCAGTCCAATAATGGTAGTGTGGCCTAAGAGGGATGGGCTTTTGCCACAGTTTTCGCCAAACCGCTTTGTACTTACCGCGGCTCCTACTGTGATCGCTATAATCAAAGGGCGCTTAAGCTTGCATTCAAACACAACTCTACACCAGTTCCTTCCTGATGGCCCGTACGCTGAGAACAGGGCTTTTGTTTTCTCTGGTTGAGAAATGTGGGATTGACCTCTGAGGGAGGGCTGGGGGGGTCATGCCAGCCCGGATCACAAGTCCCTTCTCCTCCTCTCCTCCTCCTCCTGCCTGTGACCTCTGGCTGGGAACCAATAGCCCACCACGTCAGGCCCCCCTGTAGAGAGAGCACCTTATCAGCCCATCAGCTATGCTGCTACTGCTATGCTGTAGGATGTCTGGCATTCATTGTTTGGCCGAGTATACAGGGAGGAGATGCAAATGATGGAACAGATGCGTTTCATTGGCACAGTGTTGTGTTGCATCAGACTCCATGCTTGTTATTGCTGCTTGATGCTATGCACTTTCAGTGTTGTGTGTCGTGTCACAATATTCTGAAGAATAGAAATGAGCAATCCTTATGTCAATGTCCATGTGTGTCAATACAGCGATGTCCTTGTAAACTATGTTTGTGTACATATAATAATGTATTTATTTATTTATTTAACTTTGTTATGTATTCCTAATTGATAAAGTAATTGCCGTGTTTTATGTGTGAATAAATATCTTTATATCTATAATATACGCAGAATCTAATAATAAAGCATGCTGGGAAAGCAAATATTTGTATTTGATTCAAGATTCAAGAAGTTTAATTGTCACATACACATACAGGATGTGCAGTGAAATGAGAAAGTGGCGATGCCCAGTGGAATGTGCAACAGAACAATACAATACAATACAAGTAACACAAATTGGAGGGATCGGAATATCCACATAGTTACAGTATTTACAGCAAAAGGAGCGGCAGTAATGATAAATATAAACAAATAGGCATACAAACAACAGCATGTAAACAAATAGGCATATAAACAACAAGGCAATATAAAGAACAAAAGTATAGAATAACAAAAAGTATAGAATAAAGTGAGTGCAGACCATGTATGATTGCATGTATGTCATAGGTTCTGTAATAAGTTATGTAGAAAAACTATGTGAGTGCATGTACTGTGTACTAACTGTGTGTGTTGTGTGTGTGTGTGTGTGTGTGTGTGTGTGTTGTGCATGGGAGGGGCAGTGAGGGGGCTGGTGAGGAATACATACGCAAACACATATTTTACAATCCTACTTATTTTATCAATGTATGTATTTCACGATCAAAGCCAGCCCACCACGTGTAATTGACGGGGACTGACAGACGCAGCACTGCCATCGTGCGGCAGCTCTGTGCCATTACAATAATAGTGGCCATTAGAGTGAACCATTAGAATGATAATCATTTCTCAAAGCAGAATACAAGTCAAAGTAACACATTCCGTCGAAAAATATACAAAAATGCTCCATTGCATATCAAAAAGTGTATTATTTGCAACGCGTTTTGTAAATGTGGTACCACTCGACTATCCGTACGCAGCCTGTCAGCGTCATGACTGCAGCGCGCATGCTCGGCTCGGCTCTGCTCGGTTCGGCTCGGCTCGGCTCTGCTCGTCATGTATCACCAACCTGTCTTAAAGAACAGGAGAACTCTGCTGGAGAGAGCAGAGAAGTTTATATCCGAAATCTACTTCACAGACTGCAATCTCCGGGGACGGTATTGATGTTGATCTCACAAATCAGAATCTGAATGATAATAATAATAACCCCCTGTTTTGTATCCAGTGTGTTACTGCTGCATGCACTGTAAGAGACATGGCAGGCTCTAAGGCTAGACGGTGTGTGTGTGTGTGTGTGTGTGTGTGTGTGTGTGTGTGTGTGTGTGTGTGTGTGTGTGTGTGTGTGTGTGTGTGTGTGTGTGTGTGTGTGTGTGTGTGTGTGTGTGTGTGTTTCATGCAGACTTTTGGGGGACTCTTGTCCACTGGAGACTCTGGCTTCATTCCTGTCTCTGAAGAGGATCCCCTTCGAGGAGGCTGCCAGTCAGAACTTTACCCCTTATAAGCTTGGCGACACCTTTGGACCAACGTGAGTGCTCACTGAATGGCATGTTTATTTATTGCCCTCTCTTAAAACCCACTGCATTGATAAACGAAGTAGATTAACAACCAACAACCAACGACCAACAACAACAACACCTCTTTTAGATGGTGCACCTGTTGGTTCAGAGTGACTCTGAGAATACCAGAGTCCTGGAGAGGGAAGGAGGTCCATCTACTGTGGGAGGGTGATGGGGAAGCCATGGTTTGGAGGGATGAGCAACCAGTCCAGGTATACATGTGTGTCACACACACACACACACACACACACACACACACACACACACACACACACACACACACACACACACACACACACACACACCAATATTGTGTCTTCTGCGTTTTGAGTTCAACAGTTGACTGACTGACTTGCAGGGCTTAACTAAAGAGGGTGAGAAGACAAGTTACATCCTGTGTCTCGGAGATGAAGATCCACACAGGTGAGAGGGCTCGCACAATCACAATATGTTTTATCTAAGTTATTTACGTCTGAAGCCAGGTTTTAGCCTAGCTTCCTGTCACAACAACACTTGGTGTGTCTGTGTCTGGGTAGTAGCGTCACCCTCTACGTGGAGATGGCCTGTAATGGATTGTTCGGAGCCGGCCAGGGATCCATGATTGCCCCTCCGGATCCCAACAGGAAGTACTCCGTTCAGAAGGCTGAGCTGGTGGTACTCAACCGCGACGTCCAGGAGATGCTCACCGATTTTGAGATGCTGGTTGACATTGTGAAGGTAGACTCCCGACTAAGACACTCATTTGTCTTATTATTACAAAAGCCAAATCGTTGTATCTAGAAACCCATGCCGGCTGCGTTCTGTGGTCATTGTCTTCTCCGTCCCTGGCCCGTCCCTGCAGCACCTGGGGGAAGGAGAGCAGCGGGGGTTCCAAGCCCTGTTCACCGTCAACGAGATGGTGAACCTCTGTGATCCGGCCGAGCCCAGCTCCTTCTCTAAAGCCCGCAGTCTGGCCCAGAGCTTCTTCAACCAGCGGAACGGAGACAGCCAGCACACGATCCACGCCATGGGCCATTGCCACATCGACTCTGGTCTGAATTCATGTGGTCTAGTGGGAGGCGTCATATAAGACCCATTATACTGTCTTGGCAAATACCTTTAAGTTTGAATCACTGAGTGCCAGTAACAGGCGGTGGTGGTGGTGTGTCTGCAGCATGGCTATGGCCCTACGAAGAGACCATCCGCAAATGCGGTCGAAGCTGGGTGACCGTTGTACGTCTCATGGAGAAGAATCCAGAATTTGTGTTCACGTGCTCTCAGGTATGGTTTTTATGAATAATGATATGATCTTCTTATGTTTTCTGCATACCACCAGTTATGTCCATTGTGTTTCTAGGGGTTTTTTTTTACATTCTGTATGTTGCTGCTATTCTTGGTCAGGTTTCCCTCTTGAAAGAGATATTTGATGTCAATGGGACAAACTTTGGGAAAATTTCTGGTTAAATACATTTTTTTATTTATTTTTAATAAAAATTGAAATTATAAAGGAGCTTAACTTTGACTGTAGCTCTTTGTTTAAACCGATATGCAGGCTCAGCAGTTCCAGTGGGTGAAGAGTTGGTACCCAGGACTCTACACCCAGATTAAGTACTACGTCAGCAAAGGACAGTTCATACCGGTCGGAGGCACATGGGTGGAAATGGCAAGTATCCCCTATAAAATACACTATGTAACCTGCCTTGGTACACTGTACTCAACACAATATCTAGGTGTCGCAACATACAATCATCACAAATACCTTTTTAACCTTTCATCAAATTAGACTGAAAACCCTGAACAACATTTAGAGTTTCATTATGAAGCAATTCCTGAGATGAGAGGTCTAGCAAAAAACCCCAGATCAAACATTTTATTATGTATTTATTTTCTCGTCTGTATGTATTTAAGATCCGTCGTCTGGTGACGGTTAATTATTTTCATCACCAAATGTAAACTACACTATGTTACAGAACAATCTGTTATAAAGCCCCATGTTAAATTAAATGGTACTGACAATTCAAAAGTTACAAAATTCAAAATTCTAATATTTCAAGCCACAAGAGCTTGCTCGATACAGTGAGTGGCCACTAGGGGGCCCCATTTGCCCATTTTCCACCAAGGCATTTTCAGGAGCCTAAAACGAACCAGTTCTTCGTGTTTCGACAGCCAAAGAACCGGCTCTCGGCCAGGAAAACTGGTTCGTTCTTGGCCCTTTGCTGGGCCAGACTAAGAACCGACTACGTCAGTGGCTGGGGGCGGGCTTAGCAAGTCCGCCAAAAACTTTCTGAGCTCCATTTCACAACAAACCCCGACAATGGAAGTGACTACTCCGACACAACCGCACCGATACCACTTTGGCAACGCAACGTTAACCTTGTAATATTCTTAGCCAAGGAATATAGAGAGATGCAACCGAGTTGGCGTTTATGGATGTTTAATAGCAACTGCGCATTGTACCGAGCATGGGCGTAGAATTTAGTGGGGACGCTGGGGACATGTCCCCACCAATTAACGGAGCACCCCCCCCCCATCAGAACCGCGAATTAACAGAGCACCCCCCCCCCCCATCAGAACCGCGAATTAACGGAGCCCCATCATAACCGCGAATTAACAGAGCACCCCCCCCCCATCAGAACCACGAATTAACGGAGCCCCCCCCCCCATCAGAACCGCGAATTAACCTGTTGATACAAATCTAGCGCTCACTAGGAGCCTAAAGACCCAAGCAACAGTGGGTGCTTTTTGAATCAAGTTTGCCAAAAGAAAACAAGCCACTTGTGCACCTTAATATAGGAGGTGAGCTGACAGGTGAACTTAATTAAGAGCTAACGAGGATGACCACACTGTGATTGGCTGTCAGTGAGAAGCTCACAGCCAATCACAAGAGCGATGGTCATGTTTTATGTTCTTCTTTGCGCTGTGTACGATGTCAATCCAGTAGTATAATTAATACATTTATTTTATGTGTTTAACAACCAGATGTGTTATGTTTTTAATTTCCCACCTCCCAAAGATGTGCAATCTACCTAAGGTTACATAGTTATACTTGAATAGTATACTGAATAGTATAGGCTACTGTGTGCGTAGTATAAATCGTCAAATGAGGAAGAGGACATTTTCAACCTCTTAGTCATTATTCCATCCGGTGAATAGTGCACTCCCCGTGCACTACTCATGAGATACTCATGAGATGAGCGTTACCTGCTTGTATTTAATGCCGATTAACTCCTACAACTCTACTGCCAGCTTAGGTCATCCTCTTTGTATCAGAATGCCTTTGGTTTCAGTGTTAAAAAATATCTTCACAGTGTACAGTTTATTGACAGAAAGTTGCTTACATGACGCACGTTAATTTTGGGGGGTGAACAGGGCTCTCCATGGAGAGAATTGTGACTACAAGTTTTCAATGGGACTGTGGGACTGTCTTGTCTGTCTCAAGGATGGGAATCTGCCCTCTGGTGAGTCCATGGTCAGGCAGTTCCTGGAAGGCCAACGCTTCTTTCATCAGGAGTTTGGGATCGACTGCAAAGAGGTGACATGCTTGCCTGCCACTATCAGGCATATTAGGCCTGGCAGGTCCTTGAAAAGTCCTTGAATTTGATGTTTGAGAATGTGTGGGAACCCAGGTGTGTTTCCAACAGTATGTGTGTGTGTGTGTGTGTGTGTGTGTCCCTCAGTTCTGGCTACCAGATACGTTTGGTTACTCCGCACAGCTACCTCAGATTATGAAGGGCTGCGGCATTGCTCGCTTCCTCACTCAAAAGCTGAGCTGGAACCTCGTCAACGCATTCCCTGTACGTAACACCTCAACCCGGCCGTTACACACACTTGAACGAGAACGGCAAAAAGCTTTTTCTGTCATTTAAGTCATCTTTCTCTCCCCCCTCCTCCCCTCCGCTCTGCCCGCTCAAAGCACAACACCTTTTTTTGGGAAGGTCTGGACGGCTCCCAGGTCCTCACCCACTTCCCACCGGGAAACTCCTACGGGATGATGGGCAAGGTCGAAGAAGTAAGCTGAGTTTTTTTCACCCCACGTCGTCATGTTCATGTGGCTCACAACCTTTTTTGTGTTGTGTTTCGAAAGTGTGCTCATCTTGTGTTTCTGCCCCCCCATACCCCCACCCCTAGCTGGTTAACACCGTGAAGAACAACAAGGACAAGGGCCGAGCCAATCACAGCGCAGCTCTGTTTGGTTTCGGTGATGGCGGGGGCGGGCCCACGCAGCTGATGCTGGACAGACTGAAGCGGGTCCAGGACACAGATGGTCTTCCCAAGTCAGTTCCCTGATTCAGAACACAGGGGGCCAGTCTAGACATGGAACACATCACGCACACTGTTAGATGCGCATGACGATGCGAGATGTCACTTCCTCTCTGTGGGATCTGACATGATGACACGTCAGGGTGTGCGTGAATGCAACCGAATACGGCGTGGTGGGATTTCATGAGTCACTTCCCTCCCCCCCATGTTTTTATCCCAGGGTCCGAATGTCAACCCCTGACCAGTTGTTTTCCCGGTTGCTCGCTGACTCAGCTCTGCTATGTACGTGGTCGGGAGAGCTCTTCCTGGAGCAGCACAATGGCACCTACACCACGCAGGCACAGGTGGGTTAGCTGGGCCGCGGCCAGCCTCCTGGCACAATACCGGAGGTGGGGGAAGTTACAACAGGCTCTGGAAGCCGCAACAAAGGAGGGAGACACACAAACTCAGTACTAACAAACCGAAATGTATTAACCAAGTTCACACATGAAAAGTACAATGAGGTGTGGAAGTCAGAATCAGTGGTGTAAGAGTGTGCATGAGTGCAGTGGCAAAATGTGAGGCGTGGGGCGAAACAAAAGAAAGCAACACAACCAAAGCAATCCGAGCTTGGTGAGGGTGAAGGGACCGACCCCCTGGCGTCTGGGAAGGCTTCAGGCTTAAATAACTGTTCCCCACTGAGGACACTGGCCCAGTTAATTCCAGGACCTCAGCTCCACACAGCCAAGGACCTGTAGTACACACAAAGGACACACAGTACACACAATATACCAAGACAACAGGCTCTGGGGCCGTAACGGGGATGAAACCCGTCACTCTCCTGGCTTCACTAAAACCTCTGCTGTCAATGTCACTCACCGAAATGACTTTGTGACACCGATCCTGCTGAAGAGCACTTCAAGCACAAATGTAAACGATAGCCGTGGCACTTTGGCGCCTAGATTCGATTGCACAGCACAAGTACAGTACAGCGAAAAGAAGTTGGCATCTAACCAGAGTGCAAATGAGGCAGTAAAGTGCATAGTAATATACAGTGTACAGTGGTTAAATAGGATATAGAACAGTCTACTAGGTATAATATATAGGTGCATATACAGTATGTTTATGTACAGAGATACAGTGTAGTAATAACTTAATGGAGTAGGTATGGGATATGTGCAGATAGGTATATAAATATTCCGGTAAGTATGGTTTCAATGGCACACCTGGTAGAAGTTCACACAGAATTTGAGGGGACAGGTGGGCTTTCCTCAGCTCTCTCAGGAAGAAGAGCGCTGGTGAGCCTTCCTTGACCAGTGAGGCGGTGTTGAGGTCAAGAGAGGTCCTCGGAGATGTGGACCCCAGGAAATTGAAGCTGGAGTCACGCTCGACTCCCGCCCATTGATGAGCGATGGGGGCGCTGCGCCCAGCTCTGGTCTTCCTGAAGTCCACGATGAGCTCCTTGGTTTTCTTGGTGTTGAGGGCCAGGTTGTTGTTCGGCGCACCACGCCACCAGCTGCTGGACCTCCTCCCTGTAGGCTGCCTCATCGTTGTTTAGAGGCCCACCACCGTTGTGTCGTCTGCGAACTTGGAGTTGGGTGCCATGTATAGGAGTGCAGTCGTGGGAGAAGAGGGAGTAGAGGAGGGGGCTTCAGCACACAGCCCTGCGGGACGCCGGTGTTCAGGATGAGGGTGGAGGACATGAGATTGTCTAACCTAACAGACTGGGGTCTGTTGGTTAGGAAGTCCAGTATCCAGTTACAGACAGATGGGTTAATGTCAATGTTCTTGGTTTTCCACGAGGTCACCAAGTTTGGAGTGAGTTTGGAGTGGGATGATGGCGTTGAATGCTGAGCTGAAGTCGATGAACAGCATTCTCACGTGGGTGTTGCTCTCATCCAGGTGGGAGAGAGCAGAGTGAAAGAGCTGAGGAGGATAGCGTCTTCGTGTCCGCTGTTTTCTCACGGTAGGCAAATTGGTGTTTTATCCAGTGAGGGTGAGAGACCAGATTTGATGTGAGCCAGGACCAGCCTCTCGAAGCACTTCTTGATGATGGGGGTGAGTGCTACAGGGTGGAAGTCGTTGAGGCTCGCTGCACAGGAGTGTTTTGGCACTGGCACAACGGAGGTGGTTTTTAAACACGCTGGCTGAGCTAGTGACAGGTTGACAATGTCAGTGAAGACCTCGGTCGGCTGCTCAGCGGCAGTTCCTGAGCACGTGACCGGGGGATGCCATGAGGACCAGCTGCCTTACGTTGCATTTGTTCTGCTCAGTGCTGCCACACACGTCTGTGGGGGAGAGGGTGAGGGGTTGGTGGTCAGCAGGGAGAGTAGCCCTGGTGGGCAGCTCGTGGTTGTCCCCGGTCGAAGCGGGCATAAAAGTTATTGAGCTCGTCAGGGAGGGATGAGTCAGTGGTTGGAGGGTTTGTAGTCCGTGATGGCCTGTATGCCCTGCCACATGCGTCGGGGATCAGAGTTGTTGAAGTGATCTTCAACCCTCCGCTTGTGGTTGAGCTTGGCCAGCTTGATGCCTTTGTTCAGGTTGGCCCCTGGCTGAAACAGTAGGCCTGTTCGTCGCCAGACCTGAAAGCAGTGTCACGTGCCTTTAGGAGTAGGCGAAACCTCTCTGTTCATCCACGGCTTTCTGGTTGGGAAATGTTGTGATCTAATGTGATGTAAACTCCTTGTAGATAAAGCGTGGGAATCGTGGAGTGCGAGGTGCTGCTCCATGACGTGGAGGTGGCCAGCAGCCTGGCTCTGTGGCGGGACAAGGCCTTCCAGTACCCTGTGGAGCGGCTGCGGAACTCTGGAGGTATTCTAGCACCTTAACTCAACCTAAATACAGTACTATGGAATGAGCTGTTGGAACTTCTTCATCCATTTACATTCATTTATTTCTTCTTCTTCTTTGTTTTTTACCTTCCAGACTACTTCTTCTCAACCAGTTCCATGACGTGATTCCCGGCAGCTGTATTGAGATGGTGGTAGAGGATGCGCTTGATATTATCAAGGTACAACAATGTTGTGAAAATGCGTTTGTGGTGGGCTTCTTCACAACGGCAGCCATTTTCACTCTGTTGGGCGTCCTTGAAAGGAAAGAACGCTTGAAGGGTGAGCTTGATTAGCCATTTTGCCAGTTGGTACAGTCCACTGGCTAGGCTGGTAGTCTGATCTCATCAGCATACATGTAGGTGGACACTCCCACCTGTGATGTCGCTTCATCAGAATGAAAATTTCAGTCACGGGACAATTTCGAAACTGCTTGTAATGGCTAATCACACTCACGCCTGGTGGCTTTTAATCATTCATCCATCTTAGATATCCGCCGTGTTGGAGGAGGTCTTCTGCGTGACGCCTGCAGACACCTCGGCTCCAAGGGGCAGACGCGTGAGTCCTCTGCGATGTTCAACTCCCTGCCTTGGGATCGACATGAAGTCATCGAGCTCCAAGATGGCGCCGGTCACCCTTCCCTCGGTACCTTCTCATTTAGGATATATATTAACCTTTACACGTTTCCAATCCACTGTACATTCGACATAATCCGGTCTTCTCCTTTTCCTCTGCGTGTTGCAGCTTTAGTGAAAGTTCCTAGCGTGGGCGTGGCTGTTGTCAAGGACACGGCGCCGGTGACTCCAGTGTCTGTCATGGTTCAGGTGAGGGGGGCGGGGTTTGTTGTTTTGGTTGAAGCGACTTGACAGGAAAATGATGAAGTCCACTTGCATCACAGGCCGATGGCACTGTCCTCATGGAGAATGGGATTTTGAAAGCGATCATAAACCAGAATGGCTGTTTGGCATCACTGTGTTTGCTGGAAGGCAACAGGTAAGGTATTAATATTTTATTATTATTATTATTATACCCAGTGCATGCTGGAGGCGGTTTGCAGCCGAGTGTGAAGCGGTCGGTATGAGAGTCAGCACCTCCAAGTCTGAGGCCATGGTTCTCTGCCGGAAAAGTATGTTTATGTACAGAGATACAGTGTAGTAATAACTTAATGGAGTAGGTATGGGATATGTGCAGATAGGTATATAAATATGCAGTTGGTGAGTATGGTTTCAATGGCACACCGGTAGAAGTTCACCAGAATTTGAGGGGACAGGTGGGCTTTCCTCAGTCTCCTCAGGAAGAAGAGACGCTGGTGAGCCTTCTTGACCAGTGAGGCGGTGTTGAGGGTCCAAGAGAGGTCCTCGGAGATGTGGACCCCCAGGAATTTGAAGCTGGAGACACGCTCGACCTCCGCCCCATTGATGAGGACGGGGGCGTGCGCGCCAGCTCTGGTCTTCCTGAAGTCCACGATGAGCTCCTTGGTTTTCTTGGTGTTGAGGGCCAGGTTGTTGTCGGCGCACCACGCCACCAGGTGCTGGACCTCCTCCCTGTAGGCTGCCTCATCGTTGTTTTTGATGAGGCCCACCACCGTTGTGTCGTCTGCGAACTTGATGATGGTGTTGGTGCCATGTATAGGAGTGCAGTCGTGGGTGAAGAGGGAGTAGAGGAGGGGGCTCAGCACACAGCCCTGCGGGACGCCGGTGTTCAGGATGAGGGTGGAGGAGGTGAGATTGTCTAACCTAACAGACTGGGGTCTGTTGGTTAGGAAGTCCAGTATCCAGTTACAGACAGAGGGGTTAATGTCAAGGTTCTTGGTTTCCACGAGGTCACCAAGTTTGGAGATGAGTTTGGAGGGGATGATGGTGTTGAATGCTGAGCTGAAGTCGATGAACAGCATTCTCACGTGGGTGTTGCTCTCATCCAGGTGGGAGAGAGCAGAGTGAAGAGCTGAGGAGATGGCGTCTTCCGTGCTCCTGTTCTCACGGTAGGCAAATTGGTGTTTATCCAGTGAGGGTGAGAGGCCAGATTTGAGGTGAGCCAGGACCAGCCTCTCGAAGCACTTCATGATGATGGGGGTGAGTGCAACAGGGTGGAAGTCGTTGAGGCTCGCTGCAGAGGAGTGTTTTGGCACTGGCACAACGGAGGTGGTTTTAAAGCACGCTGGCTGAGCTAGTGACAGGTTGAAAATGTCAGTGAAGACCTCGGTCAGCTGCTCAGCGCAGTTCCTGAGCACGCGACCGGGGATGCCATCAGGACCAGCTGCCTTACGTGCATTTGTTCTGCTCAGTGCTGCACACACGTCTGTGGGGGAGAGGGTGAGGGGTTGGTGGTCAGCAGGGAGAGTAGCCCTGGTGGGCAGCTCGTGGTTGTCCCGGTCGAAGCGGGCATAAAAGTTATTGAGCTCGTCAGGGAGGGATGAGTCAGTGGTTGGGGGGGAGTTGTTGGAGGGTTTGTAGTCCGTGATGGCCTGTATGCCCTATGGTGTAAGAGTGTGCATGAGTGCAGTGGCAAAATGTGAGGCGTGGGGCGAAACAAAAGAAAGCAACACAACCAAAGCAATCCGAGCTTGGTGAGGGTGAAGGGACCGACCCCCTGGCGTCTGGGAAGGCTTCAGGCTTAAATAACTGTTCCCCACTGAGGACACTGGCCCAGTTAATTCCAGGACCTCAGCTCCACACAGCCAAGGACCTGTAGTACACACAAAGGACACACAGTACACACAATATACCAAGACAACAGGCTCTGGGGCCGTAACGGGGATGAAACCCGTCACTCTCCTGGCTTCACTAAAACCTCTGCTGTCAATGTCACTCACCGAAATGACTTTGTGACACCGATCCTGCTGAAGAGCACTTCAAGCACAAATGTAAACGATAGCCGTGGCACTTTGGCGCCTAGATTCGATTGCACAGCACAAGTACAGTACAGCGAAAAGAAGTTGGCATCTAACCAGAGTGCAAATGAGGCAGTAAAGTGCATAGTAATATACAGTGTACAGTGGTTAAATAGGATATAGAACAGTCTACTAGGTATAATATATAGGTGCATATACAGTATGTTTATGTACAGAGATACAGTGTAGTAATAACTTAATGGAGTAGGTATGGGATATGTGCAGATAGGTATATAAATATGCAGTTGGTGAGTATGGTTTCAATGGCACACCGGTAGAAGTTCACCAGAATTTGAGGGGACAGGTGGGCTTTCCTCAGTCTCCTCAGGAAGAAGAGACGCTGGTGAGCCTTCTTGACCAGTGAGGCGGTGTTGAGGGTCCAAGAGAGGTCCTCGGAGATGTGGACCCCCAGGAATTTGAAGCTGGAGTCACGCTCGACCTCCGCCCCATTGATGAGGATGGGGGCGTGCGCGCCAGCTCTGGTCTTCCTGAAGTCCACGATGAGCTCCTTGGTTTTCTTGGTGTTGAGGGCCAGGTTGTTGTCGGCGCACCACGCCACCAGCTGCTGGACCTCCTCCCTGTAGGCTGCCTCATCGTTGTTTAGAGGCCCACCACCGTTGTGTCGTCTGCGAACTTGGAGTTGGTGCCATGTATAGGAGTGCAGTCGTGGGAGAAGAGGGAGTAGAGGAGGGGGCTCAGCACACAGCCCTGCGGGACGCCGGTGTTCAGGATGAGGGTGGAGGACATGAGATTGTCTAACCTAACAGACTGGGGTCTGTTGGTTAGGAAGTCCAGTATCCAGTTACAGACAGATGGGTTAATGTCAATGTTCTTGGTTTCCACGAGGTCACCAAGTTGGAGATGAGTTTGGAGTGGATGATGGCGTTGAATGCTGAGCTGAAGTCGATGAACAGCATTCTCACGTGGGTGTTGCTCTCATCCAGGTGGGAGAGAGCAGAGTGAAGAGCTGAGGAGATAGCGTCTTCCGTGCTCCTGTTCTCACGGTAGGCAAATTGGTGTTTATCCAGTGAGGGTGAGAGACCAGATTTGATGTGAGCCAGGACCAGCCTCTCGAAGCACTTCTTGATGATGGGGGTGAGTGCTACAGGGTGGAAGTCGTTGAGGCTCGCTGCACAGGAGTGTTTTGGCACTGGCACAACGGAGGTGGTTTTAAAGCACGCTGGCTGAGCTAGTGACAGGTTGACAATGTCAGTGAAGACCTCGGTCGGCTGCTCAGCGCAGTTCCTGAGCACGTGACCGGGGATGCCATGAGGACCAGCTGCCTTACGTGCATTTGTTCTGCTCAGTGCTGCACACACGTCTGTGGGGGAGAGGGTGAGGGGTTGGTGGTCAGCAGGGAGAGTAGCCCTGGTGGGCAGCTCGTGGTTGTCCCGGTCGAAGCGGGCATAAAAGTTATTGAGCTCGTCAGGGAGGGATGAGTCAGTGGTTGGAGGGTTTGTAGTCCGTGATGGCCTGTATGCCCTGCCACATGCGTCGGGGATCAGAGTTGTTGAAGTGATCTTCAACCCTCCGCTTGTGGTTGAGCTTGGCCAGCTTGATGCCTTTGTTCAGGTTGGCCCTGGCTGAACAGTAGGCCTGTTCGTCGCCAGACCTGAAAGCAGTGTCACGTGCCTTTAGGAGTAGGCGAACCTCTCTGTTCATCCACGGCTTCTGGTTGGGAAATGTTGTGATCTAATGTGATGTAAACTCCTTGTAGATAAAGCGTGGGAATCGTGAGTGCGAGGTGCTGCTCCATGACGTGGAGGTGGCCAGCAGCCTGGCTCTGTGGCGGGACAAGGCCTTCCAGTACCCTGTGGAGCGGCTGCGGGAACTCTGGAGGTATTCTAGCACCTTAACTCAACCTAAATACAGTACTATGGAATGAGCTGTTGGAACTTCTTCATCCATTTACATTCATTTATTTCTTCTTCTTCTTTGTTTTTTACCTTCCAGACTACTTCTTCTCAACCAGTTCCATGACGTGATTCCCGGCAGCTGTATTGAGATGGTGGTAGAGGATGCGCTTGGATATTATCAAGGTACAACAATGTTGTGGAAATGCGTTTGTGGTGGGCTTCTTCACAACGGCAGCCATTTTCACTCTGTTGGGCGTCCTTGAAAGGAAAGAACGCTTGAAGGGTGAGCTTGATTAGCCATTTTGCCAGTTGGTACAGTCCACTGGCTAGGCTGGTAGTCTGATCTCATCAGCATACATGTAGGTGGACACTCCCACCTGTGATGTCGCTTCATCAGAATGAAAATTTCAGTCACGGGACAATTTCGAAACTGCTTGTAATGGCTAATCACACTCACGCCTGGTGGCTTTTAATCATTCATCCATCTTAGATATCCGCCGTGTTGGAGGAGGTCTTCTGCGTGACGCCTGCAGACACCTCGGCTCCAAGGGGCAGACGCGTGAGTCCTCTGCGATGTTCAACTCCCTGCCTTGGGATCGACATGAAGTCATCGAGCTCCAAGATGGCGCCGGTCACCCTTCCCTCGGTACCTTCTCATTTAGGATATATATTAACCTTTACACGTTTCCAATCCACTGTACATTCGACATAATCCGGTCTTCTCCTTTTCCTCTGCGTGTTGCAGCTTTAGTGAAAGTTCCTAGCGTGGGCGTGGCTGTTGTCAAGGACACGGCGCCGGTGACTCCAGTGTCTGTCATGGTTCAGGTGAGGGGGGCGGGGTTTGTTGTTTTGGTTGAAGCGACTTGACAGGAAAATGATGAAGTCCACTTGCATCACAGGCCGATGGCACTGTCCTCATGGAGAATGGGATTTTGAAAGCGATCATAAACCAGAATGGCTGTTTGGCATCACTGTGTTTGCTGGAAGGCAACAGGTAAGGTATTAATATTTTATTATTATTATTATTATACCCAGTGCATGCTGGAGGCGGTTTGCAGCCGAGTGTGAAGCGGTCGGTATGAGAGTCAGCACCTCCAAGTCTGAGGCCATGGTTCTCTGCCGGAAAACGGTGGAGTGTTCCCTCCAGGTTGGGAGTGAGTTGCTGCCTCAAGCGAAGGAGTTCAAGTATCTCGGGGTCTTGTTCACGAGTGAGGGCAAAATGGAGTGGGAGATGGACAGACGGATTGGTGCAGCGTCTGCAGTGATGCGGGCGCTGTACCGGTCCGTTGTGGTGAAGAGGGAGCTGAGCCGGAAGGCGAAGCTTTCGATTTACAGGTCCATCTACGTTCCAACCCTCACCTATGGTCACGAGCTTTGGGTAGTGACCGAAAGAATGAGATCGCGGATACAAGCGGCCGAAATGAGTTTCCTCCGCAGGGTGGCTGGGCTCAGCCTTAGAGATAGGGTGAGGAGCTCAGACATCCGGAGGGAGCTCGGAGTAGAGCCGCTGCTCCTCCGCATCGAAAGGAGTCAGCTGAGGTGGTTCGGGCATCTGATTAGGATGCCCCCCGGGCGCCTCCCTTTGGAGGTTTTCCGGGCACGTCCAACTGGGAGGAGACCCCGGGGGCAGACCCAGAACCCGCTGGAGAGATTATATATCTCGTCTGGCCTGGGAACGCCTCGGGATCCCCCAGGAGGAACTAGAGAGCGTGGCTGGGGAGAAGGAAGCCTGGGGGGGCCCTGCTTAGCCGGCTCCCACCGCGACCCGGCCCCGGATAAGCAGACGCAAATGGATGGATGGATTATTATACCTGCAATCGTACCGTTGACTCTCATTCATTGTCTGCCTTGATACCCTGACATCTTCAGAGAGGCCATTTCTGATGGCTGCCACGGCAACCAGTTTGTCATGTTTGACGACGTGCCGCTGTACTGGGACGCCTGGGATGTGATGGACTACCACCTGCAGACCAGGTGCCAGCCTCTCTACTATGAAATGTGTCTACCAGCCTCCTCAGCATAGTGATTGATGGACTCTTTAACGCCAGTGTTGCAGTGTTTTTCTTTAAATTGCACCTTTTTATTGCTTATTATTTGTTTGTTGTACAGTATGTATTTTTCTTTTTATTTTTAGCATTTATTTTAGAATGTCTTCTATGTTATTACGCTCTGTTTAATGTTCAATCTTAGGCACCAATTGCCTAAGATTGCACAAAAGCACATTCCTTGTTTGCAAAAACAGTTTCTGTTTTGGCGCCCCTACAGGAAGCCAGTGCAGGAGGTGGTCACGCCTGTTCAAGTGGTGGCCCCCGGGGGCCTCCGTGGCAGCGTCCGGTTCACCCTCAGAATCAGTGACAAGAGCACCATCACACAGGAGATGGTGCTGGACGCCATGTGTCCCTACATCAAGTTTAACACGCAGGTACTGGTGGCCCCTACACACTGCCTGCATGGCTTTCAAAGTAGTCGTTGGATCGCTGTGCTGCACACACTACACAACCGTCTTATAATCAGGCTCTTGAAGTCATTGTGGGTTTCACGCTACACACTCTGTCAGCGTCAGAGGGTCACACATGACAAGATGTTTCACAAGGAGGAATCCCAGATGAGTCTCGCTTCTCCGATCTACGCTCAGTGCTACAATATGCATCCGGGCCATTTATCTGCAACTTCCAAAAACTGGAAAAGTCATGTGAATTCAGCATAAGCTGTATCCCAGCTTTCGTCTCGGAGAGGCAAACCACCATAATGTCAAGCTCACTGCATTCATGTGGATTTGACCTATGAGGTTATCCTTTGAAATGCAGAGATAATGTGGTGGAAATGATCAATACTCTGACATTCGTAAGAGGGAGATCAGGAAGACCAAAGTTTGAAGGTTAAAGACTTTAATTGCCATAGCCAATAGTGACAATAATCCTGAGTCAAATCTGCAGAGAAGACTGAATTCACTCCTCTTCAACTCTGGCTTATATACATTGTCACATGGTCATCTTACACATTCCAAAATCCCATTATGGTAACTACAACAGAGTACTATACACAGGTGCTCTCCTGTACCCGGCTCATTATAGAACCCTATTCTGATTGGCTTACGTCCATCTGTTCAGTTCGGCTCCTGTCCGTCTCTAGACGTCCGCATACCTCGTCACTCTATGTATGTTTAGACGCAAAAGCCTTCAACGTAACCATTTTGGGAACCTCAATATAGACATGGGTGGAGTGTGTGTCTCTAGTTGTTCTCTGTATTTCTCCACACTTAATTCACACACACAGCATATTGACAAGACATTCTTAAGAATATACTGGAAAATATCTCCTATAATAAAAGGTCAACGTTGCACACACAACACACACTTGCTGGTTATTACTACAGGTGGAGTGGGCGGAGTCACACAAGTTCCTGAAGGTGGAGTTCCCGGTGCGTGTGCGCAGCCCCAATGCTACGTATGAGATCCAGTTTGGCCACCTGCAGAGACCCACGCACAGGAACACCTCCTGGGACTGGGCCCGCTTTGAGGTGACAGGCTGGGGGCTGGTCAACGTCAAGTGGCTGGGGCCAGTATGATGACAAAGTCCCTTTGAGGCGGCCAGTGTGATAACAGGCCACGTGAAAATGTTTGACTTATAATAAGCTGGTTATGTTTAATCCATGTAAAATCCCAGGAAAACATTGGATATTTGCTGTTTAGCCATGTCCTGTTAAAATATTTATATAGTTATGCAGTGTATCTTTGCCGCCAAAACATCTTGTGCAATTTGCTCTGTTTAAAGGTATGGGGTCACAAATGGGCAGATCTGTCGGAACACAACTTTGGAGTTTCTCTGCTGAACAACTGCAAATATGGTTATTCCATCCATCAGAATGTCATGACTCTATCTCTGTGAGTTGTTCATCATCATTGCACATAACTATTAATTGATAGCACTACACGGGCCTTATCAGTGTGTTTCCAGCATTCTCCCTTTTATCAGTAGCAGTTCTGGTCTTCCTCAAGATCAGAACAGTTTGTTGGCAGACCAGACAGCACAGCTGGTTAGGATGTCAACACACTCCACAAATCTGGTCACTTAAAGTTCATAGAGCAAGATCTTAAGTGACCAAACGCTGTCTTTCCTAGACTTCGAGCACCCAAGGCCCCTGATGCCAATGCTGACATGGGCACTCACCTCTTCACATACGCCGTCATGCCACATGCAGGTAAGTTGCACATAATGCCACTTGTGTCCGATATCACAATGAAGGCAAAACAAACACATGCATATGGTTACACGCTGGGCTGTCAGGCTTTCGGTCCAATTGTGGTCCGTGCCTTTTGGTTTCCGTTTCAAGAAATGATGAACAAATGCTCCTTATAAAGAAATGGGCCATCCTACCCTTACCTCCTGCTTATTTGTGAACCAAATACCTGCCCCTCAGCTGCATAAAAAAATGTAATACAGCCTCTTAGGAGTGAACTGGTGCTCTGCTGCTGCTGTCTCCCATAGGATCCTTCCAGACAGCTGGCGTCATCCAAAGTGCTTACAACCTCAACTTCCCCCTGAGGCTTCTGCAGACCACCGCCGACGCAGCCCCCTGGAGTGCCTTCTCTGTCGACGCCCCCGCCGTTGTCCTGGAGACCGTCAAGCAGGTAGATGAGTGTCGCACTCGCTCTCTCCTCAAGCACGCCGCCCCTCCATTAAGGCAACGTGAATACTCTTCATTACGCCACTTACATTTTAGCTTTTTAAGATAAGACGTCTCCTCTTTGTGTGTCAGATGGGTAGCCGTCTTAGGTCTGTAATGTGTTGCTTTTTTTTTTTTATCTGGTGAATCACCGGGTTTCCGGGTCAAAGTGGACAGGAAATATAAATCAAGGTCAACGAATCATATTTCCCATGTACCACAGAATGAATACACAGACCATAATGAGATTAAGGTGTTGACGTGACAAAAATACACTGATTACGAATTGAGGTCACGTCAAACATGGCCTGTGTAAGAACTCCCGTACTTCTCTCCCCCAGGCTGAGGACTCCGGAGGAACACTTCTGGTTCGCTTGTATGAGTCACACGGCAGCAGCGTAACCACAAGCCTGCGTACGGCCTGGCCCCTGCAAGCGGCCTGGCAGTGAGTACCGTATTTTTCGGACTATAAGGCGCACTTAAAATCCTGTAATTTTCTCAAAAATCGACAGTGCGCCTTATAATCCGGTGCGCCTTATGTATTAACCTCGAACCGATTTTATGTGGTACACGGCGCTCAAAAATCTGTCAAACCGCACCGCTTGATGGATTGTCGGCGCATTACGGCTACCGCGTAGAGGACTGCGCGGGCCTGGAAAGTAGGCCCTAGCCCGGCCCTGGCCCGAGAGAGTGAGGCCCCAGCCCGGCCCGGCCGCCACATTATTAGAACTCTCAGGCCCTTAAGCCCGACATGTTTTTAACCTCCCATATTTGCGACTAATGTCGCAAGCTAGACTTGTTGCCCAGATGCGACAAGTCTAGTTATAGACGTCCGATCTTATTTGAGCACTTTAAATGGCATAAGTGGTTATATTTAGTTTCATTTCAATTTTAAGTTATTTTAGGAAAATGTTTGAAGCATTTTGTAGGCAGTTAAATAATTTTTTTTATTTTCTGAAGTGAGTGACGAGCAGCTGCGCGGCGATTAACAGTTGATCCATTCGCTACATATCAGATCAATGTTGAATAGGCTACTACAAATTATATCCCAGTGAATAGGCTACAAAAAACAACTCAACAGTTAAAGCGTATATCAGTGTTTATTATTAAACGTAGCCTATAAAAACCATTGGAACAATAAGCACACGGAAGTGCGGAGAAACAGTTACGCTATTATTAACAGAGAAAACAGCTTGTCTTACCCGAGTATGCCTTGACTAAAATAAAATTGACCAAAACAGGCCATTCCAATAATAATAATAATCAAGGGCGTATTTTTGTTTTGGACATTGGTGGGGACATCACAGATATTGCGTCAAGGATGCGCAATTACGCAACCGTGAGGTGTGGATATTGGTGGGGACATGTCCCCAGCGTCCCCACTAAATTCTACGCCCATGATAATAATAAAAAAACGTCCAATCACACAAAAACAGTCAGCCGCTTAACATGGCAACATGTCTTTTTAAGTCACTTTGCATCATGAAGGAAAAGAATCGCATCCACGGTTTCAGGGGCCAGTCCAGTCCTCCTCTCCTCTATTACTCTTCCAGCGGCGCTGAACGCACGCTCACTGCTGCTGCTGCTGGTAATAAAGCCTCTTTGAATTTAATTTAATTTAATTGAGAGAGAGAGAAAAAAAAGCCAGATCCCGGCCCGTATCAGAGCTAATGATGGGATAATTGGCCCGAGGCCCGACCCTCGGGCTGTCGGGCTTTCGGGCCCCGGGCTCCATTGCAGGGCTCTAATCCGGTGCGCCTTATGTATGAAAATAGACCCGTTCATTGACAGTGCGCCTTATAGTCCGGTGCGCCTTATGTATGAAAATAGACCCGTTCATTGACAGTGCGCCTTATAATCCGGTGCGCCTTATAGTCCGGAAAATACGGTATCCCTCCTATCCATAGCCGGTGGGAGTTACAATGCTCGTGGGACCAAACAGAAGCTCCAGTTATACATGATGAATGGCGGGTGGGTGTTGGCAGCAGTTCACAGGGATATTTAAAATGTTGGGTTTCTTTTTTTTATCCCCACTTTTTCCCAGTTGTGATCTTCTGGAGCGACCTGACCACACTCAACCAGTACAGATGACATCAGAGGGACTCACTCTGAATTTCAGCCCCCATCAAATTAGATCTCTCCTCCTTGTTCTGGAATGAGTGTGGCTGTGATGGGGGGGGATCTCTGACTAGGTTTACAGATGGGATCGTACCAGTCACATGATTATTCAGTTCAGACTGGAATTCCATTCATTGATTGATGGTAGTATTTAGCAACCAGCTCATTTCAGGAAAGACTAATCTATGATGTAATGTTCCCTGAAGGAAGGGAATTGTACCGGCACTTGGATCAAATGGATTATTAAAGTGCTGTACGCATCAATGATTTAGTTGCAGCACTTAATCTACTATATTCAGATGTAAAAATAGCACACTGCAAACAGTACACTGAACTGCAGGCTTTTGTAAAATTAAAAAGATGTAATTGTTCATGAATGTTTTTCACAATAAAAATGTTAACACGGTAAAAAACAAGGGTTCCATAATGATTCCTGGTCCCTTGTGGTGATCTTATTGGCTGGACAGTCTGGATCTGAGACTTCGTCTCTTTGGTTCTGCAACAGAAAGCACATTGAGTTATGCACGGTCCAATCAATTAATGTACGGCTTTTGGCAAAGCCAGTTTCCACTCAAACCATTGGTTTCTTACCAGCTGCTGTGTCTGCTCCACTGGTCTTTCTACTACGCCGACATCTTGTATTATTTTGCGTGCCAGTGACTTGCTTTATCGTTTTTTTCCTCGATCCAATCTCGCCCTTTTCCGCTTCCTGCTGGACTTGCTTTGTCGTCATTTTATTTGTAGAGCTAATTACAGCCACCTGGGGGAAAAAATAATAAGAATATGCATGTTGCTTGTAAATGGTCAATATGCTATATTTCCACCACAACCGACGCTCCCCATCCAACCTGATGGAGCTTGAGAGGATCTGCAAAGAAGAATGAGAGAAACTGCCCAAAAATAGAAAGAGAAAAATAAAAATGTTAAAATAAACTACCAATTGAGGGTTTGTAGTTTTTGTACCTTTTTCTTGACTGTGTGATCGTGGTCTTCTTTCTTTGTCCTCTTTTTAGCTTTTGTTGACTTGCGCACTAATGTGTGAGAAGGCAAACAATTGGTTTCACCTCTTGCAATCACCATCCAAACATTACAACCCATCCTTTAATACAACATATACAGTATATGGCCAACTTATTTGTAACCCTTACCCTTGGGTGCCATGGGGCCTGGCTCGCCCTGCAATTTCAACACAATTCGTTAGTTTGGCTTTTGTCTATTGTCAAGGACAAGCCACGGGTTCCCACAACTCACACTGAACCACATCGTCCTGCCATTGTGGTCCCTGGCATTTGTCATTCCTGCCACGTAGTAACACTGCAGCCAAGCTTGGAACTCAGAGTAGTCGGCCTTCTGGGGGTCGTAACCTTTCCCACCTTCAAAAAAAGGGAATGGAAGAGTGGCAGTCCATCAAATGAAGGCACAATGAGCATATCTTTTTAATGGTGTGTTGACCATAAACCACACCAATGATAATAAGAGGGTGTGTGTGCTTGCACATAACCTTGGAGACTTGGAGCATACCCATGTTCACTACCTCCAAAGGAACGATGTGGCACAACCTCAGCAGATCGGGAGATTTAGCCTGGATTTTCCCCGCCTTGTCTGAGGTCTTTTTGAAAAATGAAAGCGTTGCCAGCTTAGTCCCTGCAGTGTAATTAGTGGATCTTGACGTTGACAGAATGTGTGACGTTCACCTTTTTGTCCGTGGTCTCTTCTTTCACAGAGACATCCTCTGCAGGGGGAACCTCCGGCTGAAGGCCTTCTAACACAGACCTGGCTTGCACAAAGGGTGGAATGTTCAATCTGATAAAAGAAAAGGGAAGCGTATTTTTAGTTCGATTCTTAAACAAAAACAATAATGAAAGGGCTGCACACCCTTTCATTGTTAATTACAGAGCTGTGCAAGGACGAGGGAGTGTGTTATTTGTATAGCCCACACAAGACAGTCTCAAAGGGCTTTACAGGTCATATGATTATGGGTCATGTTGCCCCCCCTAAGGGCAAGAAACAACTCCCTTAATTAACAAGGAAGAAATCTGGAGAAGGAACTCAAAGAGTGGGGGATCTTCCAGGGATGGTTTGGAGTGCAATGGGCATTACAAAAAAAAGGTAAAAAAGCATAATTATAAGCGACAAAATATTGTGAGAGCAAGTCCTTATGTATGCATGCAAGAGTTACCGGAATAGAATCTCTGCCCGCAAGTAATTCCCAATGCCGTTGAAGTACTTCTGGTTTAGCAGGGCCTCACAGATGGGCCGATCGAACGCGCGGTCGGACAGGTTCGAGATGACATTTTCTCTGAAAGAATAAACAAAACACCATTGTTAGTGTCAGGGTTAAAAGAACAGCAGAGTGCGGCTTAAGCTGCACGCAATGTCTTCATCACCACCACCACCACTAACCTGAAGCTCTCGTACTCCAGCATGACGCAGGGCCCGCGGTCCGGCTGCCAGCTCCCGTTGACTTGCCAGCTGCCAAACCTGCGTGCGTCCACAAAGCTCAGCACTCTGCGGGGCTTTTCGTTGGAGGAGAAGCGCAAGTGCGCGTGCTTCGGCAGCTCAACCTCGGGTGTGAATCGGAAATAGCCCGACATGCCAAAGCGGAAGACGACGTCCACGGGTCGCTCTGCGCTCCCCCCCTCTTCGCGCTTCACGGGGGTCAGCGTGAGCTTCACTTCCTTTCCCCGGGAAGCGGCCCGAATCCGGTATGCCTCGCAGGTGAAGGCCACATCACAGTTCTTGCTGACTGCTGATTTGGTGACGGGGCCTGTGAACAAGACTCCCTCACACACCCTGTTCACAAACAGACTGGCCAGGTGCAGCTCTGGGCCTTCAGGCATGTTGGTAGACCAGTGGGTGGTGTAGAAGCTGACAAGATTTCTGTAAGAATAATAAACATTATTCACCATAGGGATGTGTGTGTGTGTGTGGTGTTAATTTAATACTACTACTATTACTAAAAATAATAATAACAAAATATAAAGACACGACAATGGGGAAATTGACCTTCACAAAATAGCAAACTTTGCATTAGTTTTTCTCAGTTGCTAAAACACATTTCTTGAAACCTCCACCCATTTTCTCAAAACCTTAAACACAAATCCAAAAATTCAAACTACATTCACAAAACCCCAGCCTTGACAAGACTCCACAGTTATTGCACCCGGAAAGTATTCACATCGCTTCACTTTTTCCACATTGTTATTTTATAGCCTTATTCCAAAATGGATTAAATAATTTTTTTCCCTCACAATTCTACACACAATACCCCATAATGACAAAGTAAAAAAGGTTTTTTTTTTATTCTTGCAAAAAATGCTATATGAATAAATGCTAATTTATTAAAAATAAAAACAAAAATATCACATGTACATACAGTAAGTATTCACATCGTTTACTCAATACTTTGTTGAAGCACCTTTGACAGCAATTACAGCCTCAAGTCTTCTTGAGTATGATGCTACAAGCTTGGCACACCTATTTTTGGGCAGTTTCTCTCATTCTTCTTTGCAGATCCTCTCAAGCTCCATCAGGTTGGATGGGGAACGTCGGTTGTGGTGGAAATATAGCATATTGACCATTTACAAGCAACATGCCTTCATCTGCATATCATTGAGAGGACCCCTACTGTGAACAGCCACTGGCAGAAAGGAATGCAAGATAACTAATAGAAGATAATAATATATTATCCTAATATATAACAAATACAAAAGCGCTCGAAGGGAAAAATAATTATAATAGGAGGGGTATATAATAATAATAATAATAATAATAGTAATACTAATAATAATAATAGTAATACTAATAATAATACAATAATCGATCGAATAATAATTAGTAGGGTACCCGGATCTAAAATGGGAAATAGTAATTCGGGAGTGACCAGGGCCGCCGAGGTAAGGTTGGAGAAACATGGTGAAATGACACAATATTTGCGGAAAAAGGGTTTTCCAGAAATGGGGAGTTTATGTTTGGAGAATTTAAAGAATTAGAAGATGTGTTACTAGAATCGGAAAAGAAAAAGAAAGTGCAAAAACGTGTTGGTATGCATTTCATTTGTGGAAAAGAGAGGGTGAGTTAAGAAAGAAAAATCAAGAAGGGCCAGCGAGTGTAGAGAGTGTAGGGAACTTTAATCTGTGTCACCCGAACTACAGATCTGGACTTGGACCGGACTGCCCCACGCCTGCGAGTGCTCCACTGTCCGCCGCCTCCGCCGCCAGCCAGCAGCAGCAACAGCAGCAGCCGCAGCACCCAGCCTGTCCCCTGACATGGAGGAGGTCAAAACCTACACAGGAGATGACCACCCGCAACCAAACGCGGACCCGGCGATCGGTCCAGCTGGCTTACGCACCAACCAAAGCACCAGCAGCCGCGGGTCGATCGAGGGCTCAGATGGACACATGCAAGGACAGAAAGAATGGACAGTTCCCCGTGATTCAAGTTCTGAACCCGCAGGACGGCATATGTCTTCCGCGGGTGGAGGACATGACCAAATGTCTGCCGGACCCGTCCGTTGCGGGGGGAGAATCGCTTGCCACGGCGATCGCTGAAATGGTCCAGCAACCCGAACTATCCATCACAGAAGTGGGTCAAGTCTGTGTGAGCCGACTAGGTTTGCGATGGGGTCGCATGCAGGGCGACAGGCCTGCAAGAGACCAGACTCCGCGTTAACGAGGCGCCATCGCGACGCTCTGAACGCGTTGGATAAAAGTTTATCGGCGTTTGTAAAGAGACATTGTGTTGGCAGGCGTACCGCCAGACTCACTGTAGTGAGTCACGCCAGCCACGCAGGAGATCTTAGAGAGAAACAGATAAACAAGTACGGACAGAGGGGAGAAGCGGGAGATACAAAGCTTCAATTCGCCAACTAGAAGCGCTGACAAAACCCGGGCCTACCCGCCAATACAGAAATAACCAAAACGGGACATTCAGCGGAGGTCGAGGACTTGGGAACCCCGAGAGCTGCTGTGGAGCTTAATACCCGAGGGGCGGAGGTGGACGGATGCATTCGCGTGGGGGAGCTGGTCCGGTCCAAGAAGGTCGTATGAGCACTGACACACTCACACACACACCACACACAACACAAACAAAATGGAAAATAGGGATGAAATCTAATGTGTTGTTTAGGACTGAGTGTTATTTGCACCGACAGGCCTCACGATCACCTCCGATGCAAGCCGATCCAAGTGTAGGCTACTCGGGTGTGATACGCGCACCAGAGTGTTCTTATACGTGGGACTTGTTGACAGAGAGATCAGGGGAACAGCTGACATACTGATAACAGATACACACTCCTCCCTATAACTCCCCCGACAAGACAATGAACACAATGTATTAAGACACAGTTCGTAAACTACACCTCGCTATACATGACACTTCCGCTTATGAGGTCATTGACATATAATTTGTACCCCAAAACTTTTTTCTCCCAAGGGTTTTTATGGGGCGGATACGGCGTGATCTTTACTCTTTTCTTGCAATTGGGCCATTAGAACAAGAAAGGAGAAGTTCATCAAGTCGTACCCAGTAACAAAGGACTCAGTCTCTGATTAGAACCACTATGTGGTCAGAGTAACCGACTCCTGAGTTACACTATATAAGGTATAACGATTGATTGATTGTGTGATTATTGAATAATCAATGAGGGAGTATGGTCTTTATGCCAATTGTTTTCGCTGTCTGAATATCTTATCTTGCCCACATATTTGTATATTTAACTGTTATTGCACATACGTTAGTTATTTATCAATCTGTGGTTTTTGTACTGTATCGCTATGCAACCTGGCACAAGAATTTCCTTCGGGATTAATAAAGTTCTATTCTATTCTATTTTATCACTGCATGCAGGGTCAGCTAGAGGTACAATATATGTCCACAAATGATTTGCACTGTACTGCCGGAATATCTAATGAGGGGCGGTTACCAGAATTTGAAGAATTATGGTTTAATGGGGAAGTTTGCTTTGGAATGAGAAATTTTGCATGTTGAAAGTTGACAAGTTTTATGGGGTTGCTGGAGCAGAACCACATGGGTCCCTGGCAAAAACCCCCGACATTACATGGTCCGAACTGGGGTCATGGGTGTCTGGGGGGACACACGTGATTGGAGAGCAGATGGCCCAGAGTGACAATACACCCAATGGGCGACAGCAGGGAGGAGTTTATACTCCCACAGATGACGTTGGAGGACCACGATTGGCTGGGGTCCCGTCCAACCTGTGGACTAGGAATAAATACGACGTGGGCCGCATAAAAGATGTGGAGCCCTAGTGGTGACTCCCAAATCTGCTTACAGGCCCAGGCAACCCCAGTGCAGGTTACGCCAAGAGGCGATAGATGGTATCATACCTGTGTTCAACTCAATGTTGGATGCCGGTGTGATAATTCTGTGTCCTAAATTCACCATGTAGTACCCCAATGTTCCCTGTGAAAAAGGCACCCGTTTCAGGACAATCAACCTCATGGCGGTTTGTCCAAGATTTAAAAAAGGTAAATGATGCAGTACATCCAAAAACACCCATTGTACCAGATCCGCACACCCTATTAACACAGGTACCTGAGAATTGCAAATCGACTTAGAAAACGCGTTCTTTAGCATACCGGTGGATCCAACAAGCCGATATTGGTTTGTCTTCGTTTGTTTGTTTGTTTGTTATATCGCCCATTGTCTTCTCCAGTTAGGGCGTACTGCTCCCTTTCAAGAGCATCCGGTGGTTTGTGGAATACCAGAACCACTTCTGCTAACTTCATTCTTGACAATATTACATACTCAGTTGCGAAGAGTGTATCTTTCACTTTTCATGTTTATTTTTGTTGCAAGTTTGGTCTTAAATTTCATTCTAGGTGGCATTAAAAATGTCTTAAAAAGTCTTAAAATTAACTTCTTGATACCTGCAGACACCCTGTAGTTGCAGTTGCTACGTTTACAGTACTGTAGTGGGCTAACTCAGGAAACATCACACCTAACAGCATCATGATTCCTGTCATATCACCACGTGTTGTTGTCCATGCCTAACATTGTTTTGCAGAGGTGTACAGGGTTAAACCCAGCCACCCTGCTGCCTACCCCCGAAGATGGGGAGCCACACGACTGTGTGACCACCATTAATGAACAGTGCACACCACGTGTGGAAGACAGGCGGTGTGGCAAAAATGTGTAATGGAATGGAATGCCTCTGTGTACTGCATGTGTACAGGCATTCAATTCCATGCCACATTTTCGCCACACCACCTGTCTTAGTCTGTCACCTGTCTAAGTGAATGTCTGCACAAGCTCCGAGTCTGGAAACATTGCTTTAAACACATCATCAATTCCGGTCATTGGATCGGTAAGAGTGGTGGCTTGTCACCGTCCTCAAGACCCAAAGTCACTTCAGCTCTCAGTGTAGGCGTAGAGCCACAGCTAGTTCGGCGGTCGGGTGCAGATGTCGATTTAGCTAACGACGACGATGTTGCCTGCGAATGTGTTGGAACATCGCTGACGCTAGCTGTGAAAACTGTGCAGAACGGAGCAATTGGAGTCTGCTGGCGTGCTCTTGAATATTGTTTGTGCTTCTCACTTTGCATATGGGATTCTACCGCCCTGAATCCCATTGTACCAAGCTTGAAACATTTGCGACATACACTGCATCGTGCTTCGGAGACATTACCGGGCCACGGTTTTTAACCATGTCGAGTATTCGCTTTTCTGCCATTTATCGTTAAACTTGCATTTACACTGAATCCGAAGCAGACATTTTGCAGAAAGTCATCTTGTCAGAATCGCTCCTGCTGCCTTTTTTATTTTTTTTATAAATATGAATTTAAGATTATTTAAGACTGTTTAATGACCCGCGGACACCCTGTTCATGCTAAGTCTGTTGCGTGTGAGGACACGGTCAATAGTTGACAGAGACACACTGTTGATTCCATCAAAGTTGACATTGTCTTCAATCACTCTCTGCTGGATTTCACAGAGTCGGATGGCATTACTTTGAAGGACCGTGTCAACAATGAGTGCTTCTTGTTGTTGGGAGAAAAGAGCAGTCCTTCCACCCCCATTTGGTCGTCTTTCAATTCTACAAAGGGGAATATGCACTTACAAATGTATACAGCCAGTAAAAATAGTATTGTAATGAACATTACAGTACTTACAGTATAGTATACTGCATGCCAAATGTTGTACAGCAAGAAACAATTACCTGTTCTCTTCTCTGAATGTCCTGATGATGCTGGCCACAGAGAATCTGCTCAAATTGGGTTGGACTCTTTGTCCTGCTTCCTCCCTCATTGTCATCCCATGAACAACAGCATGGTGTACAATAGTTGCCCGGATGTCATCAGTAATGATGAAATCTTCCTCGGCCTCTTCCTCGTCCACCACCTCTCACACGAACTCTTCCTCTCTGTATGTTTCCGTCCATTGTAGATAGATGGACTCTGAACTGACTTTTATCCTGCCCAATTGGTCTGATCACATCATTAGAAACATGCGTGTTCAAGTTTGAGTTGTGTGTGTGTAACAGACAACTGTGTTGGAGTCTGCTGCCAGTGTTTACAATTTTGCAACACAGAAGTGTATCACAGTGTGAAATGTGTTTAGTGGCTCAGAATGTGTTTAGTGACTCCCAAAAGAGTGTTTGATTCGAAAAATGAGTTTAGGCCACTGAGAATTTGGTTCAGAGAATGGGGTTTAGTGTTTTAGCAACTGAGGAAAAACTGTAACAGCCAGCAACTTACCGTGCAACGCAAACGTCCACCACACTCTTGACAAGCCTCACACAAGCCTCTTGAAACAATGATCAGGACGTTTTAACGCACATGATCAACGAATATTGTGTCCATTCGTAACAATCCAGGCGCCGTTACCGTCACTAAACGCCAACACACACGCGTGGGACTGCGACCAAACAAACTTTCATAACGCGGAAATATCGCGAGATTTGCATAATGACGTCATTGAGCGTTTTATAGAATAGAATGTGCTCATTGTGAACTCTGTAGCGCTCTCTTCGAGACACTTGTGCTAAAAATGCGTTTGTTTTGTTATCCACCGACAACAGGAAAGAATATGAGAAACAACGGATGATGGGAAGTGAAGGAAACATTGAGCTTTCAGTTTTGTTTTATTTTTATAAGTTCAAATGAATAAAAAAAACATTTACATGGTTTCATTCAAAATATTGATTAAGGCATAACATTCCAAACAAAATAATTGCCACTTGACAGAGATAGGCTATAGCGCCATGGAGAACAATACACTGTGGAGTTCATGAACAAAAGTGAATTTAAAATAATCCAATATTTGAGGCGACCTTTCTTCACTGTAGTGCATTCATCATAGCTTGTGCTTGTTTTAGCTCTGTGGAGAAAGACACACATCACATTAAAGGACTCCTATTACCACCGGGTGTGAGTGTGATTAGCCATTCCAAGCAGTATCTGACATCACAAGTGGGGGGGTCCACCCAGATGTATGGTGGATAGATCAGCCTACCAGTTGCTACAGTCCACTGGGTAGGCTGGTAGGCTGATCTACCCACCATACTTCAAGGTTGACACTCCCACTTGTGATGTCAAAAACCAGAGATGACACCGGTTTTTAAAACCGCTTGGAATGGCTAATCACGCTCACACCTGGTGGTATAATATGTCTCCTTTATTTAAGCAAAAAAGTAAACAAAAATTTTTTCAAAAAAGAGACCTCACGTTCGAGACATTACAAAACAAACCCGTAAGCAAGACCCGGAACTTGTCAGCGGAAATGGACACGACGGTGGTTTCCGTGGAGCCGGACTCTGCTTCTTGTGCCTGCAGCTTCAGATGCACCTCTGGCTCGTTGACTTCCTTTAGCTCACTAGAGCTCAGCACATAGTCCACCCGCCAGGACACCGAGTCCAGTCGGCTCACTGGAACACACATCACAGTGACTGACGGTCCCTGAACATTACTGCCAGAAAAGTATATCTTTTTTTGTTAGCATCCTTTTTCCCCACCGATGTATAGAATACTTACATCTCAGGCTCGTCTCCCGAAGTTTGTCCTGCAATGCGCTGTGCTTGTCTTCATAGGATTTGCACAGGCCTGTGGTGTGCTCTAAGGACAAGGCAATGAAGACATACTGCATTAATCCCCATGCAGGGAAATTAACAATGAAGCCAACATCCCAACTTGCCAAGAGCAGTAAAGCAACTCCAGTTTATGGGGCCTTGCCTGTCTTATGGGCAGGGTAGGAGTGTGATCTTGCTTGTCTCTTGTGGACAATGCGAAAAACTCATAACTTGTTTATAAATGATATTGTGAAGTAACATTTATACACAGAAGTTATGAGTTGCATACATTCTTAATTGGGTTTTTTTAACATAATTTTTTTTTTTTAACATCCATTCATTTACACCAGGCGGTGCGTGGCCAAGGCCAAACGGATTATTAAAGACAATAACCACCCCAGCCACAAACTGTACACACTTCTACCGTCAGGCAGGCGATACCGCAGTATCAAGTGCTGCACGAGCAGACTCAGAGACAGCTTCCACAGTCAGGCCATCAGGCTGCTGAACAAGTTCGGCATCAATGTTAAGAGCTAAGTGCTAGTGCTAAGTGTTACTGCTAGTGCTAGTGCTAGTGCTAGTGTAAGTGTTGGTGCTAGTGTTAGTGCTGGTGTTAGTGCTAGTGCTGGTGCTAGTGCTAGTGTTACTGCTAAGTGCTAGTGCTAGTGTTACTGCTAGTGCTGGTGCTAGTGTTAGTGCTGGTGTTAGTGCTAGTCCTGGTGCTAATTGTTGGTGCTAGTGTTGTGTTGACTGTCTGAGAAGGTATTCTGTGACATTCTGTGAATGTCAGCAAATAACAATGTATGTTTTAGTACATTGATTTATATGTGTACTGCTCACCTGGATATTTTGTTGTATATTCCATTTCATTTTATTTTATTCTTATTTTACACAGAATTTATATTTATAGTTCTATTTCTATTTTGCTAGTCCTACTTCTATTTTGTAGTTCTATTTCTATTTTGTATTCTTTTATAATTACTGTCGGCTGTCGGGCGTTTTGCACAAAAGGTTTTTCACTCACTGCTTATACTCACGTCTAAATTGTGACAATAAAAATACTTGAAAAAAAAATACTTGAAACTTGATTTGCCCAAAAAAGGATTATGTGTATCATACTACTAGCTGTGATTTCTCAAGTCAGACGAGTACACAAGAACAATGGAGTTCACATTGTTCTGTACGCTGGTACCGACCTTCTTACCTTTTGGCAGGCCTAGTTGCTGTAGTTCACTGGATAGACTTTCACTCTCAACATTGTGTTTAGCTGCACTCGACAGAATGAAGCTGAGCACTGCAACGCTGGCTTTCACATCTCCACTCTCTGCAATGCGGATAAGGTAGATAGAACTTTATTGATCCTGAAGGAAATTCTTGTGCCAGGTTGCATAGCAATAGAATAAAACAACAGTAGAATAATACAAATACTATAACAGATTTACTGAATGGGCTACTTGCTTTTCTGTAGTGTGGTGCACAAAATAGCACAAGAAGATTACTTACCAAACTTTGCATCTGCAGTGAGCTTTGAAACTTTTTCATACTAAAACGATGAGACAGGTCAGGAGTTATTGATGACAATAATGTGTGTGCACTTCTAACTGAAGGAAAGTCAGCTCGTTTTCTCTACTTACATCAATGCCCTCTCCAAGCAGATCTTTTAGTACTTGAGCACAGAGGAGTTTCATCTTTACACTTGACTATAATAAGGGAAGAGAGGGAACATTTATAGTTCTTGTTTTTTTTTTTTTAAATAATGTTGACTTTGCAGAACACGAAACCAACAACAACAACAACAACACTTACAATTTTCGCCAACGTGCTGATCTCGGCAAGAACCCAGTCCGGGCAGTCCAAATCACCACAAAAACGAAATCGCTGAAACCCAGAATTAAGACATAAGAGGATGATTGAGCATTTATGATTTATGATTTATGATTTATGATTCATGAGCAAAAGCGTGTGGTGAGACACGTCGTTTAGCTTGCAGTTCCAACCACTAGGGATGGATCCTCTCGTATGAGGTGGAGAAGCAGTAACACATAACAACACACACGCAGTGTATTTGTTGGCTATTGGGATACAAACGACGAAAACAACGAGATATTGTGATCAACTATACTTGCCA
Source organism: Coryphaenoides rupestris (assembly GCA_002895965.2). Lineage (NCBI taxonomy): Eukaryota > Metazoa > Chordata > Actinopteri > Gadiformes > Macrouridae > Coryphaenoides > Coryphaenoides rupestris. Next base: position 336,794 of record PIJE02000194.1, read on the forward strand.
TGGTTGTCTTGCTGTCAGCTGACTTCACGGACTGCGGAAGTAAATGTAGGCTTCGTTTTCTGATTGGTTGGTTCAAGAGAGAGAGGGCGGGGCCTGGTGGTCTTAAGGACACCAGTGATTCGTTCGTATAATTTTTTTTTTGATTCATACCTTGATACCTTGATACCATAGATACGGGAAATAATATGGGCATACATTGCCTGTTAGTATTCCGATCTTCCTATATACGTATTTAGTATTTGATCACAGGAAATTGGTATTGGCTTCCATCCTGCAAAATGTATCTCAGATTTGATTTGTAAGAGTTCAGAGATTGACTCGGCTATCACATATTGAGGGAGAGAGTTCCAGTCATTACAATTCTCTGGCTGAAGACATTTTTTCGGAGCTCCATCCCTGCTGTAACTTTTGTAGAGCTTGTGACTGTGACCTCTGGTGCAGCTGTACTCTGGGACTTTAAAGAAGAGCAGTGGGTCAATCCTGCCCAAGGCATTCAATATTTTGTAACACTGACATGTCCCTCTTCTGTCGTCCTAAAGTCAAGTGATGGGTAAATTTAGGGCTCTTAATCGTGTTTCATTGGGTTGATGTCGTAGTCTTGGTATTAGCTTTTGTTGCTCTTCTCTGGATTTCTTCAACTTGGAGCTTGTCCAGTTTGAAAGCCCGGGGTGCCATATTACATTTCCATATTCAAGATTGGTCTTACCATAGACATAAAAGGGATGGGCACCGTCGTCTCATCCAGGCATTGAAATGTAGCTCTTATTAGTCCCAGCATTTTTGAGGCCTTGTGACTGCCTATGCAAGCGTGCTTCTGACATTTTAAACTCCCATCAATGATGACTCCCAGGTCTTTTTTCCTCTCTAGCCTCTGATAGTGGAACACCATTCATTGTGGAGACAGCTTTTGGATTTGAGTTTCCCAGATGGAGAGACTTTACATTTGCTTTCATTGAATCCCAGTTGCCACACTTGGGACCAATGTACCAAGCGTGGTCGAGTGTCTTGCTGATAAGCTCTGGTTGTTCGTCCTGGACAGCAGCTTCGATGTCCTCCCTGCGAATATCTTGTGCTGTAGTTAGTGATCATATCTGGCAAATCATTTATAAAGATAACAAATAAAACTGGGCCGAGTACACTTCCCTGGGGAATGCCGCTAAGTACAGACCATGACGATGGCTTGCCATTGACGATAACTCGCTGTTTCCGATCATGTAGAAAGTCCCTGATCCAAATCTTTAATGATCCTTCTATTCCGTATGCTTCTAGCTTTGATATTAATCTTTGGTGGGGAACAGAGTCAAACGCTTTTTTGAAGTCTAAGTATATGGTGTCTAGTGGTACTCCGGTATCAAGTAATTTAGTCCAAGCTTCAAGGCTGACATGCTATCATATTAGTTAGTAATATCCATCATATTATATTATTATATATATATATTTATACTGATGGGCTGAGGATCTAAAAGTGTATATTTGTCATGATGCATCATGAAGCCTATTTAGAGAAAGCGCAATAAAAAAAGATCCTAGGTGCCCATGTCAGTCAGTTGCCCGTTATTAACGGTACAAAATGAAAACAGTACAAAATGAAAAGAAAAACATATATAAACAAAATCTTTACTGAAATATACACTGATATAAAACTGAGTATTTGAGTGTGCTAAAAGCAGTATCCTGGTACAAAAAGAGAAAAACGTTCAATGACTTCTCATTTGTAGCAAGTAACACACTCTAATGTGGAGTTAACACAGCCCACCAGAATAAGAAAGGCAATTATTTTACGGATGTTTAGTGAATTATTCTGCTCCTAAAACCGGGAGTTTCTCATGAATGTGCGTTTGTTGAGGTGTGCATCGGCGATTATGGGCTATTTCTTTCCGGGGACTGGCATGTCAAGCAGACACTCCCTCACTCAGACCGTAGGTGATGTGTGTAATTTGCAGACGCTCCCTCACACAACAGGTGACACACACACACACACAGCACAGCCACGGTAGCCTTAGCAACCATGAACAATGGACTAGCCAGGTCATTAAAATCACCAAGGCGTTATAATGACTATTATTATGATGATGATTATTAAGCATAATATCTTGAATCCGGGACCATCCGAAGTCAACCTTTGTAATCAATGAAAAACAAACAAAAAAACCAGAATATATATATATATATATATATATAATATTGACAGAAGATGAAGATTGAAAATGTCCATTTTTATTTTAATATCCCGCGGTGTGCTATAACAGGAAATTGTTCCACCTCCTAAATAGCCCACCAGTTAGCTCCGTAGTTACGCAGAGGCGGAGGCGGAGACAGTACGCAGCAGTGCACCTTGTCGTTATAGCGAACCACAACATGATCGTTGTTACAGACGACAAACATCATGCTTCTCACTTACCTGTCCATCGCTGGGAATCTCCACCTGACGTTTTGTATGATTTGGACAGAAATACCAAACTTCGGACTGACAGGCGTACCGAGGCGTTTATTAAACGGAGGTAAGGTCTATATGCCGAGACTATAATTCGTACTGTTCGTAAGTATAACGAGTAGTAGTAGCCCTATTTCAAGTAGCCTATAGGTGTAATGGATTTAAGCAACACAAGTTAACTTACGCATTGTCGACTACCCCGGTTTAGACATTTACAACGTCTTAAAATCTAATCTAATCTAATAATCTTTTGATTTTCTTTTAATATATTAATTATCCAAAAGGTCGACTGATTTAACATTGTATAGGTCTATATGCTACTAGAATATTGTTGTGTGTAATCGCAGGCATTATTTCTTCATGTACTTTCTTTATAGATACACTCAGTAATAAACTTCCATATCCAGCACATCAGAATCATACCGTATTCTTTCGACACGAAACCAAAGATGTCTCATTTGACAGCAACATGCCTTCATCTGCATATCATTGAGAGGACCCCTACTGTGAACAGCCACTGGCAGAAGGCATTGAGATGATTGGTCGATAGCTTCAATACTTGAAACAGGAAGACCTTTGATGTCAATTTCAAAGGATCTGGTAATGTTAATGGAGGAAACTGAGGTGATCAGATCAGGGTGTCTGTCACAAGTAATCTCGGTGTGTGCCCTGTTGTCACTGTAAGGGAAACCTTAGAAACTAATATGATTAAGGCGTCTGGAAGACAACATGAAAGGGGGCTAAGTGTTTCTCCTTTGTCTAGCCAGGAATCTCATGCTGTGAAAATTGTGCTTAAAACTGTCAGGTGAAGGTTGGTCTGGACTCACTCTGATAGAGGGGAGTCTAATGGATGCATCCATTAAAACTCTTAATTGTTACAAGTACTTTGTCTGTTTTAGACTCTTTCGCCATAGACGCAATTATTATCGGATAATTGCCACGACACGGTGCACAGCTATTTTCAGGTTTGGGCCGCATAAAAGATGTGGAGCCCTAGTGGTGACTCCCAAATCTGTTTACAGGCCCAGGCAACCCCAGTGCAGGTTACACCAAGAGGCGATAGATGGTATCACACCTGTGTTCAACTCAATGTTGGATGCCGGTGTGATAATTCTGTGTCCTAAATTCACCATGTAGTACCCCAATGTTCCCTGTGAAAAAGGCACCCGTTTCAGGACAATCAACTCATGGCGGTTTGTCAAAAAATTGAAAAAGGCATAAAAAAAAACACCCATTGTACCAGATCCGCACACCCTATTAACACAGGTACCTGAGAATTGTAAATGGTTTACAGTCGACTTAGCAAACGCGTTCTTTAGCATACCGGTGGATCCAACAAGCCAACATTGGTTTGTCTTTGTTTGTTTTTCATATCCCATTGTCTTCTCCAGTTAGGGCGTACTGCTCCCTTTCAAGAGCATCTGGTGGTTTGTGGAATACCAGAACCACTTCTGCTAACTTCATTCTTGACAATATTACAGACTCAGTTGCGAAGAGTGTATCTTTCACTTTTCATGTTTATTTTTGTTGCAAGTTTGGTCTTAAATTTCATTCTAGGTGGCATTAAAAATGTCAGTCTTAAAATTAACTTCTTGATACCTGCAGACACCCTGTAGTTGCAGTTGCTACGTTTACAGTACTGTAGTGGGCTAACTCAGGAAACATCACACCTAACAGCATCATGATTCCTGTCATATCACCACGTGTTGTTGTCCATGCCTAACATTGTTTTGCAGAGGTGTACAGGGTTAAACCCAGCCACCCTGCTGCCTACCCCCGAAGATGGGGAGCCACACGACACACGGCGATATTTTCAGGCTCTTACTCCAGTGCGGTAAGACAGGCGGTGTGGCAAAAATGTGTAATGGAATGGAATGCTCTGTGTACTGCATGTGTACAGCATTCAATTCCATGCCACATTTTCGCCACACCACCTGTCTTAGTCTGTCACCTGTCTAAGTGAATGTCTGCACAAGCTCCGAGTCTGGAAACATTGCTTTAAACACATCATCAATTCCGGTCATTGGATCGGTAAGAGTGGTGGCTTGTCACCGTCCTCAAGACCCAAAATCACTTCAGCTCTCAGTGTAGGCGTAGAGCCACAGCTAGTTCGGCGGTCGGGTGCAGATGTCGATTTAGCTAACGCGATGTTGCCTGCGAATGTGTTGGAACATCACTGACGCTAGCTGTGAAAACTGTGCAGAACGGAGCAATTGGAGTCTGCTGGCGTGCTCTTGAATATTGTTTGTGCTTCTCACTTTGCATATGGGATTCTACCGCCCTGAATCCCATTGTACCAAGCTTGAAACATTTGCGACATACACTGCATCGTGCTTCGGAGACATTACCGGGCCACGGGTTTTAACCATGTCGAGTATTCGCTTTTCTGCCATTTATCGTTAAACTTGCATTTACACTGAATCCGAAGCAGACATTTTGCAGAAAGTCATCTTGTCAGATTTATTAAAGAATTTTTTTATTTAAGACTTTTTAATGACCCGCGGACACCCTGTTCATGCTAAGTCTGTTGCGTGTGAGGACACGGTCAATAGTTGACAGAGACACACTGTTGATTCCATCAAAGTTGACATTGTCTTCAATCACTCTCTGCTGGATTTCACAGAGTCGGATGGCATTACTTTGAAGGACCGTGTCAACAATGAGTGCTTCTTGTTGTTGGGAGAAAAGAGCAGTCCTTCCACCCCCATTTGGTCGTCTTTCAATTCTACAAAGGGGAATATGCACTTACAAATGTATACAGCCAGTAAAAATAGTATTGTAATGAACATTACAGTACTTACAGTATAGTATACTGCATGCCAAATGTTGTACAGCAAGAAACAATTACCTGTTCTCTTCTCTGAATGTCCTGATGATGCTGGCCACAGAGAATCTGCTCAAATTGGGTTGGACTCTTTGTCCTGCTTCCTCCCTCATTGTCATCCCATGAACAACAGCATGGTGTACAATAGTTGCCCGGATGTCATCAGTAATGATGAAATCTTCCCTCGCCTCTTCCTCGTCCACCACCTCTCACACGAACTCTTCCTCTCTGTATGTTTCCGTCCATTGTAGATAGATGGACTCTGAACTGACTTTTATCCTGCCCAATTGGTCTGATCACATCATTAGAAGCATGCGTGTTCAATTTTGAGTTGTTGTGTGTGTGTAACAGACAACTGTGTTGGAGTCTGCTGCCAGTGTTTACAATTTTGCAACACAGAAGTGTATCACAGTGTGAAATGTGTTTAGTGTCTCAGAATGTGTTTAGTGACTCAGAATGTGTTTAGTGACTCCCAAAAGAGTGTTTGATTCGAAAAATGAGTTTAGGCCACTGAGAATTTGGTTCAGAGAATGGGGTTTAGTGTTTTAGCAACTGAGGAAAAACTGTAACAGCCAGCAACTTACCGTGCAACGCAAACGTCCCACGACACTCACAAGCCTCACACAAGCCTCTTGAAACAATGATCAGGACGTTTTAACGCACATGATCAACGAATATTGTGTCCATTCGTAACAATCCAGGCGCCGTTACCGTCACTAAACGCCAACACACACGCGTGGGACTGCGACCAAACAAACTTTCATAACGCGGAAAATATCGCGAGATTTGCATAATGACGTCATTGAGCGTTTTATAGAATAGAATGTGCTCATTGTGAACTCTGTAGCGCTCTCTTCGAGACATTTGTGCTAAAAATGCGTTTGTTTTCTTATCCACCGACAACACGAAGGAATATGAGAAACAATGGATGATGGGAAGTGAAGGAAACAATTAGCTTTAAGCTTTGTTTTATTTTTATAAGTTCAAATGAATAAAAAAACATTTACATGGTTTCATTCAAAATATTGATTAAGGCATAACATTCCAAACAAAATAATTGCCACTTGACAGAGATAGGCTATAGCGCCATGGAGAACAATACACTGTGGAGTTCATGAACAAAAGTGAATTTAAAATAATCCAATATTTGAGGCGACCTTTCTTCACTGTAGTGCATTCATCATAGCTTGTGCTTGTTTTAGCTCTGTGGAGAAAGACACACATCACATTAAAGGACTCCTATTACCACCGGGTGTGAGTGTGATTAGCCATTCCAAGCGGTATCTGACATCACAAGTGGGGGGGGTCCACCCAGATGTATGGTGGATAGATCAGCCTACCAGTTGCTACAGTCCACTGGGTAGGCTGGTAGGCTGATCTACCCACCATACTTCAAGGTTGACACTCCCACTTGTGATGTCAAAAACCAGAGATGACGCCGGTTTTTGAAACCGGCGTGGAATGGCTAATCACACCTCACACCTGGTGGTATAATATGTCTCCTTTAATTAAGCAAAAAAGTAAACAAATATTTTTTCAAAAAAGAGAGAGAGAGACAAGACCTCACGTTCGAGACATTACAAAACAAACCCGTAAGCAAGACCCGGAACTTGTCAGCGGAAATGGACACGACGGTGGTTTCCGTGGAGCCGGACTCTGCTTCTTGTGCCTGCAGCTTCAGATGCACCTCTGGCTCGTTGACTTCCTTTAGCTCACTGGAGCTCAGCACATAGTCCACCCGCCAGGACACCGAGTCCAGTCGGCTCACTGGAACACACATCACAGTGACTGACGGTCCCTGAACATTACTGCCAGAAAAGTATATCTTTTTTTGTTAGCATCCTTTTTCCCCACCGATGTATAGAATACTTACATCTCAGGCTCGTCTCCCGAAGTTTGTCCTGCAATGCGCTGTGCTTGTCTTCATAGGATTTGCACAGGCCTGTGGTGTGCTCTAAGGACAAGGCAATGAAGACATACTGCATTAATCCCCATGCAGGGAAATTAACAATGAAGCCAACATCCCAACTTGCCAAGAGCAGTAAAGCAACTCCAGTTTATGGGGCCTTGCCTGTCTTATGGGCAGGGTAGGAGTGTGATCTTGCTTGTCTCTTGTGGACAATGCGAAAACTCATAACTTGTGTATAAATGATATTGTGAAGTAACATTTATACACAGAAGTTATGAGTAGCATACATTCTTAATTGGGTTTTTTTAACATCAATTTTTTTTTTAACATCCATTCATTTACACCAGGCGGTGCGTGGCCAAGGCCAAACGGATTATTAAAGACAATAACCACCCCAGCCACGAACTGTACACACTTCTACCGTCAGGCAGGCGATACCGCAGCATCAAGTGCCGCACGAGCAGACTCAGAGACAGCTTCCATAGTCAGGCCATCAGGCTGCTGAACAAGTTCGGCATCAATGTTAAGAGCTAAGTGCTAGTGCTAAGTGTTACTGCTGGTGCTAGTGCTGGTAGTAGTGTTAAGTGTTGGTGCTGGCAGTAGTGTTAAGTGTTGGTGTTACTGCCAGTGCTAGTGCTAGTGTTACTGCTAGTGCTGGTGCTAGTGCTGGTGTTGGTGTTAGTGCTGGTGCTAATTGCTGGTGCTAGTGTTGTGTTGACTGTCTGAGAAGGTATTCTGTGACATTCTGTGAATGTCAGCATATAACAATGTATATTTTATTACATTGATTTATATGTGTACTGCTCACCTGGATATTTTGTTGTATATTTCATTTCATTTTATTTTATTGTTATTTTACACAGAATTTATATTTATAGTTCTATTTCTATTTTGCTAGTCCTACTTCTATTTTGTAGTTCTATTTCTATTTTGTATACTTTTATAATTACTGTCGGCTGTCGGGCGTTTTGCACAAAACGTTTTTCACTCACTGCTTATACTCACGTGTAAATTGTGAAGTGACAATAAAAATACATGAAAAAAAAATACTTGAAACTTGATTTGCCCAAAAAAGGATTATGTGTATCATACTACTAGCTGTGATTTCTCAAGTCAGACGAGTACACAAGAACAATGGAGTTCACATTGTTCTGTACGCTGGTACCGACCTTCTTACCTTTTGGCAGGCCTAGTTGCTGTAGTTCACTGGATAGACTTTCACTCTCAACATTGTGTTTAGCTGCACTCGACAGAATGAAGCTGAGCACTGCAACGCTGGCTTTCACATCTCCACTCTCTGCAATGCGGATAAGGTAGATAGAACTTTATTGATCCTGAAGGAAATTCTTGTGCCAGGTTGCATAGCAATAGAATAAAACAACAGAGAAATAAACAGTAGAATAATACAATTACTATAACAGATTTACTGAATGGGCTACTTGCTTTTCTGTAGTGTGGTGCACAAAATAGCACAAGAAGATGACTTACCAAACTTTGCATCTGCAGTGAGCTTTGAAACTTTTTCATACTAAAACGATGAGACAGGTCAGGAGTTATTGATGACAATAATGTGTGTGCACTTCTAACTGAAGGAAAGTCAGCTCGTTTTCTCTACTTACATCAATGCCCTCTCCAAGCAGATCTTTTAGTACTTGAGCACAGAGGAGTTTCATCTTTACACTTGACTATAATAAGGGAAGAGAGGGAACATTTATAGTTCTTGTTTTTTTTTTTTAAATAATGTTGACTTTGCAGAACACGAAACCAACAACGACAACAACAACACTTACAATTTTCGCCAACGTGCTGATCTCGGCAAGAACCCAGTCCGGGCAGTCCAAATCACCACAAAAACGAAATCGCTGAAACCCAGAATTAAGACATAAGAGGATGATTGAGCATTTATGATTTATGATTTATGATTTATGATTCATGAGCAAAAGCGTGTGGTGAGACACGTCGTTTAGCTTGCAGTTCCAACCACTAGGGATGGATCCTCTCGTATGAGGTGGAGAAGCAGTAACACATAACAACACACACGCAGTGTATTTGTTGGCTATTGGGATACAAACGACGAAAACAACGAGATATTGTGATCAACTATACTTGCCATGGTTGTCTTGCTGTCAGCTGACTTCACGGACTGCGGAAGTAAATGTAGGCTTCGTTTTCTGATTGGTTGGTTCAAGAGAGAGAGGGCGGGGCCTGGTGGTCTTAAGGACACCAGTGATTCGTTCGTATAATTTTTTTTTTGATTCATACCTTGATACCTTGATACCATAGATACGGAAATAATTAGGCATATATGCCTGTTAGTATTCCGATCTTCCTATATACTATTTAGTAAATTGATCACGGAAATTGATATTGCTCATCCTGCCAAAATGTATCCAGATTTGATTTGAAAGAGTTCAGAGATGAGTTCACATATTGAGGGAGAGAGTTCCAGTCATTTACAATTCTCTGGCTGAAGACATTTTTTCGGAGTTCCATCCTGCTGTAACTTTTGTAGAGCTTGTGACTGTGACCTCTGGTGCAGCTGTACTCTGGGACTTTAAAGAAGAGCAGTGGGTCAATCCTGTCAAGGCCATTCAATATTTTGTAACACTGTGACATGTCCCCTCTTCTGCGTCTAAAGTCAAGTGATGGTAAATTTAGGGCTATTAATCGTGTTTCATAGGGTTGATGTTGTAGTCTTGGTATTAGTTTTGTTGCTCTTCTCTGGATTTTTTCAACGTGGAGCTTGTCCAGTTTGAAGCCGGGGTGCCATATTATATTTCCATATTCAAAATGTGGTCTTACCATAGCCATAAAGAGCATGGGCACCGTCGTCTCATCCAGGCATGTAAATGTAGCTCTTATTAGTCCCAGCATTTTTGAGGCCTTGTTGACTGCATATGCAGCGTGCTTATGACATTTTAACTCATCATCAATGATGACTCCCAGGTCTTTTTCTTCTCTAGCCTCTGATAGTGGAACACCATTCATTGTGTAGACAGCTTTTGGATTTGAGTTTCCCAGATGGAGCACTTTACATTTGCTTTCATCGAATCCCAGTTGCCACACTTGGGACCAATGTACCAGCTGGTCGAGGTCTTGCTGTAAGCTCTGGTTGTCGTCTGGACACAACCCTCGGAACAGCTTCGTGTCATCTGCGAATATCTTTGCTGTACTAGTGATCATATCTGGCAAATTTAGAAAGACAACAAATAAAACTGGGCCGAGTACACTTCCCTGGGTAATGCTGCTTAGACCATGACGATGGCTTGCCATTGACGATAACTCGCTGTTTCCGATCATGTAGAAAGTCCCTGATCCAAATCGTTAATGATCCTTCTATTCCGTATGCTTCTAGCTTTGATATTAATCTTTGGTGGGGAACAGAGTCAAAACGCTTTTTTGAAGTCTAAGTATATGGTGTCTAGTGGTACTCCGGTATCAAGTAATTTAGTCCAAGCTTCAAGGCTGACATGCTATCATATTAGTTAGTAATATCCATCATATTATATTATTAGATATATATATTTATACTGATGGGCTGAGGATCTAAAAGTGTATATTTGTCATGATGCATCATGAAGCCTATTTAGAGAAAGCGCAATAAAAAAAGATCCTAGGTGCCCATGTCAGTCAGTTGCCCGTTATTAACGGTACAAAATGAAAACAGTACAAAATGAAAAGAAAAACATATATAAACAAAATCTTTACTGAAATATACACTGATATAAAACTGAGTATTTGAGTGTGCTAAAAGCAGTTTTATCCGACCAAAAAGAGCATCCTGGTACAAAAAGAGAAAAACGTTCAATGACTTCTCATTTGTAGTAAGTAACACACTCTAATGTGGAGTTAACACAGCCCACCAGAATAAGAAAGGCAATTATTTTACGGATGTTTAGTGAATTATTCTACTCCTAAAACCGGGAGTTTCTCATGAATGTGCGTTTGTTGAGGTGTGCATCGGCGATTATGGGCTATTTCTTTCCGGGGACTGGCATGTCAAGCAGACACTCCCTCACTCAGACCGTAGGTGATGTGTGTAATTTGCAGACGCTCCCTCACACAACAGGTGACACACACACACACAGCACAGCCACGGTAGCCTTAGCAACCATGAACAATGGACTAGCCAGGTCATTAAAATCACCAAGGCGTTATAATGACTATTATTATGATGATGATTATTAAGCATAATATCTTGAATCCGGGACCATCCGAAGTCAACCTTTGTAATCAATGAAAAACAAACAAAAAAACCAGAATATATATATATATATATATATATAATATTGACAGAAGATGAAGATTGAAAATGTCCATTTTTATTTTAATATCCCGCGGTGTGCTATAACAGGAAATTGTTCCACCTCCTAAATAGCCCACCAGTTAGCTCCGTAGTTACGCAGAGGCGGAGGCGGAGACAGTACGCAGCAGTGCACCTTGTCGTTATAGCGAACCACAACATGATCGTTGTTACAGACGACAAACATCATGCTTCTCACTTACCTGTCCATCGCTTGGAATCTCCACCTGACGTTTTGTATGATTTGGACAGAAATACCAAACTTCGGACTGACAGGCGTACCGAGGCGTTTATTAAACGGAGGTAAGGTCTATATGCCGAGACTATAATTCGTACTGTTCGTAAGTATAACGAGTAGTAGTAGCCCTATTTCAAGTAGCCTATAGGTGTAATGGATTTAAGCAACACAAGTTAAGACTTATGCATTGTCGACTACCCCGGTTTAGACATTTACAACGTCTTAAAATCTAATCTAATCTAATAATCTTTTGATTTTCTTTTAATATATTAATTATCCAAAAGGTCGACTGATTTAACATTGTATAGGTCTATATGCTATTACAATATTGTTGTGTGTAATCGCAGGCATTATTTCTTCATGTACTTTCTTTATAGATACACTCAGTAATAAACTTCCATATCCAGCACATCAGAATCATACCGTATTCTTTCGACACGAAACCAAAGATGTACTCTATTTGGGAGGCACTGATGTAGTGCTGGAGATTGATGTGGACAGTAATAATGTTATTGGGGTAGGTATTTTTAATTCACTCAGTGTGATAAAGTGCCTCTATTTTTAATTGCTACACTTTAGTGTCCTTTATATTGCTCTTATTCATTAAATATGCATGTCATGATACATTTTCTTTAACTTTAGTAGGGCTATATTGTACTACTGATGTTTTGCTATTGTTTGGGGTGGGAATGAATGTATGTGTACTGTGTAGCCTTGATTTAGGGTTCTAACAGGGCCGCCGCATTATGAACCAAGGTGTGTTTTGGAGAAAAGCTACAAAGCTGTTGACAATGGCCTGTCAATGGCATCCCATTTGCAAAGCCCCACTGTTGGCAAACAAAAGACACCCACATGTCTCTGTCTACAATCTTAGCTCAAGTAAAGCTGAACTGTGCGTGTGTGTGATTGTTTTTGTTTTTACAAAACCATACAAACAATTGCAGGAATTTCCATTAAAGAGATCGACTAATGAAGAGTGTTCACAGGTTGGTTGTAACTAGATCTTATTTTCTGAGGGACTTCCACAGTGACATTTTTCAAGATATCTGCTTAATAATGGCGCGAAACATACACATCTCTTCATTCTGCAATTACTGTGCTATAGGGAACCTGCGGAAATGTCATTACGGTCATTCAAGATTTCCAAGATAGCCTGTTTGTCTGTGGAACCAATGGATTCAAGCCACAGTGTTGGAAACTGGTCAGTTCTATCATGGCACACAGGCACAACCTCCACATATCACCTCCCATGACATCTGGCTGCCATTTCTCACATGTCAACACTTTACAAACATTTAGTGGTGTGCCGCGCGCGTGTGTGTGTGTGTGTGTGTGTGTGTGTGTGTGTGTGTGTGTGTGTGTGTGTGTGTGTGTGTGTGTGTGCGCACGCACGCAACCTTCTGTACGATAATGGCAGGGTTGGAGTGTTGCTGCTTTCCGGTCAGCCCAGACATTCATCATGCCAGTCTTACTATGTGGTGTCTAGCTGATTACAATGTGTTCTGTTAAATGCGTTAGTGGGCATTTTCTGTTACACTGGTCATTTCCCGGTCTTCATAAAAAAGTGTGTTTTGTTCGCTTGATAGTATTCCCAGGTACACAATCTGTCCAGTAAAATCGTGGAGAGCTACGACGGGACTGGGATTTCACCGTATGTTTATACACAGAATTCGCTGTCTCTGACAGTAGGTATGTGAAATACGCCCTTTGCATAACCACAAGACACTACAAAATTATTGTTATTATTGTTGATACTGTTACAACTGAAGAAAATAATTGCCATGGGTACAAAATCATTTCTAAAGAAAGGTTATGACTGTCTATCTTAGAGGGGGATTTATATGCAGCTGCCCCTTCGGAACGTGATGGAAGTTCTCTACAGTTCAGAAGAAAAGCAGGCAGCAGAACTCACGTATGGATGTATGACAAGTGGGTGTTAGGTCAGTATACAGCATATTTATATACTTCTTTTATGGCTCCATGCAACTCAAAGTTGTATTGGTTGGGTGGTCGAGTCTGCGTTGACCTCCTATTTTTGGAGGGAAACTTACAATCTACATCTTCATTTCCTCATGTCTTCTTTCACTTGACAAAAGTTCTTTGGTAAATAGTTTGGGACTTTATTCCCCCCCCCCCCCCCTCCCCATCTCTTCGTCGGTCCTTACAGAGCCCACCTTTGTTGCCGCATCCTGGGTGAAGCGGAAGCAAGACCCTGACAATGAGAAAATTTACATTTTCTTCCGGGAGAAGAATTCCGACAACAGTCCCGAAGCCGACCCTTGGGTTACCAGAGTGGCCAGAGTTTGCAAGGTAATGGGGCCGATCGAAAGTCACACATATTGCTCGAGCAAGCACAAACCTGATAGTGACGTAAGGCGAGCTTGTGGAGACATTATGAGAGACAGAATCATTATCACTGCGGCCTTGATCGCATATGAGAAACACCAGCTGCTGGTGGGAACAAAAGCAGACAGGCGCAAACATGAATACAGCTGGGTTATAGATTGCAGCTAGAACTCACAGTCCTAACAAAATGTACAATTTGATTGCAATAAACAAAGCAGGGTCACTACATGTTTTTTATCAATAATCTTTTATTGATAAAAAAAACTATTTGTAGTTAGAAATCATATTATTGTCAGCATTGCTCTATATACTGTATCCATTGCACACCAGTGTATTTTTGTATTTTTAAATAATTGTTGTCTTATTGTATCCATTATAGTTATTACAGTGTAATATTAATATTAACACCATTAAGGTCCATGTAACATTAGATATGGCACAATATCTTCCCACTTTTCATTTCTGTTTTCCAATGAAATTGTGCACTATTATTGCATTATGGGATCTCCTGAAACGTGCTTAGCTAAGGCATGAACTAAGCTCCACTTAGCTTTTGTGCCACACTATCTCTGGCCCTGTAAGGTTTTCCCTTCCAATGAATGTTTTATATGTTGTCATCATGTCATGGTAGATGACCAAGCAGGGAGCTGGTTATTTATTAATCCGGTTCGAACAGAGTGCTGTGAAAGCATCGATAGATCCACCAAGGACACTGATAGCCTCCATGAGAACCTGAGCCCAGCCTTGAGAACTCAACCAGCGCTTTCCCGTCACTCTCTTGTGCATTCCCACTCCCACCACGTGCACACACATAAAATGGGAGCTTTGTGTGGGATACTGCTAACACAGCGCCTTACACTCCCTTGCACTTTCAGTCCACGCGTTCCATTTGCTATGTTTTTCTTTGCCCTCGTGTTACATGGGCATGTGGGCTAGGCGAGCTTTGTGTGGGATACTGCTAACACAGCGCCTTACACATCGTGTATTCAACACCCTTGCACTTTCATTCCATGTGTTCCATTTGCTATGTTTTTCTTTGCCCTCATGTTACATGGGCATGTGGGCTAGGCTACGTGTCCTTGACTGTTGACATTGTCCGTTCCACTGCCATTTGTCCAGGTGGATGAGGGCGGCTCAAAGAGATTTTTCCAGAACACGTGGACGTCTTTCCTGAAGGCTCGGCTCGTATGTGGCTTTCCCAAGGAGTCCCTCTACTTTAACCACCTCCAAGATGTGTATGTGTTGCACGCAGAAAACTGGCGTGACTCAAGAGTCTATGCACTCTTCACAAGCAGCTGGTGAGATGCCTATGCTATGCCTTTATTGACAAAACATTCATGGCTTGGGACACGGTGTTGTATTTCATCTGGCAAATAATGCATACGTAACCCTTCATAACTATTTCATGGTCCGCTTGCTAACTCACAGAATTAATTTGTCTTTCAGGAATTCTACAGCAGTCTGCGTCTATACGATGGCAGAGATCGATGACCTATTTGAGAAGTCGGCCTTCAAGGGCTACGAAGGAGACATCCCCAACCCCAGACCAGGAACTGTAAGACGTCCTTTAAGGCTGTTCCATACTCTGCGAGACGCGAGAACAAAGTTCTCGAACCTAGGGCCCCGCCCACAAAATGACGTCATTTTGTTCTCGCAGACCTAGGTCAGGTGTTCTCGCAAGTTGTTCTCGACACATCAGCCGGGCATTGACTCTAAATGAGAAATATAAACATGCAGGGAGGGGATGGATGGCTGGATAAGAGGCCCACTGCTGTGTGTGTGTGTGTGTGTGGGGGGGGGTTTGTCAGAATGCTGACCTTCCAATCCTGCTGTGCAAACACTTGTTTGATGTTGAATGATATTTTGAATGCCCCCCCTGTGGAAGAAAATTTATTTTAAGTCTCATTAAAATGGACACATTATTCTTGGAAGTTGTAATGTGAGTAAGCTTTCATTTTCTCTTTTTCTTTATATTTTACTGACGTAAGAGTTGACGTGCATCCGCTCTGAGTCCAGGCACAGTACGGGTCCCTGGAGAGGACACACTCTTCACAGGAACTGTTGAAGGCCTGACACTGCGTGAGGTCCAAGATAAACACACCTTCTGAAAAACCTACTATCAACTTTTTCTGGAGAAAGAAAAGAAAAAACAATGTTCAATTCATGAAACACCCATCTTAGTTAAAGCAGCTATTTGTAATGGTTTATATATTAAGAAAACTAAATAATAAACACATACACACGCTCAAATACCTTCTCAGAGGCCAGTATCATTGATTGAATAGCCGAACGGTTGGAGAGTTGTGTCTCTGAAATGATGAAAAGTTCAGAGCCCAGCTCTAAGCATTTATGGATCGTACCTGTGTCTGTAGGAATACAAAACACACACACAACAACAATGTGTGAAAAAGTTTTATTTTTCTAACCTAAGACTAAATATAATGCGCCGAAGGAGAAGGTTAATTTCCATACTGACGCGACATACCAGTGGCTAGTAGCAGAATGTTGTACATGCGCTGGTCGGCCGCCTGTGTGCGGTCCACGGCTAGCTTGGTGTAGTTGTAGTTGCTCACATGGAAGGGAGCGAGGCGGTGCAGCGAGGAGTTTATCCACTCGTTCATCTCCGAGTGATCCTTCACAATATTTAGCGTTGTGTATGGCAAGCCCCGGCTGTTTGTCACACACTGGGCGATAACGTAATCACAGGAGAGCTGCAGTTTAGAGTGGCTCGGAAATCATGAACAGCAAACAACTCAACCTCAAATGACCCATAGCTTACACTCAATGTAAGCACTTACATTGAAATGTAATGGTTTTGTCGACGTTTAAGACAAACTAGAAGAGAGAACATCTTAGGCAGGAACAAATGCTTTGTGGTTGTATTCTTCTTTGCAAAGAACCCTGACTCATTGGGTACAAAATTAGGAAATTTATTTAAAGGCTGTTCCATACTCCGCGAGACGCGATAACTTTGTTCTCGCATCTAGGGAGAACAAGAACAAAGTTCTCGCCGCCCTGGACATTTCATACTCCGCGAGGACTCAAGTGCAGATTATGACAGGACGTGTTATATAGATGTTCGTACTTTCTCACGGCCTCGGCCAGCTGATCCTCAAAACTATCAATTTCTGTACAAACTTCCGCGCCGGCGTTTTTAACCACGCCCACTTCCAAAATTGACCAATCACACAATAGTTCTCGGACACGACGCGAGAACAAAGTTCGGCCCGGCTGATGTGTCGAGAACGTCTTGCGAGAACACCTGACCTAGGTCTGCGAGACGAAAATGACGTCATTTTGTGGGCGGGGCACTAGGTGCGAGACGAGACGTCTCGCGGAGTATGGAAAAGCCGTTCAGTGAACGCTGCTGCTTGGTTCATTAACTGTCATGCCCTAGGCTCAGA
>PIJE02000194.1:356032-553539 GCA_002895965.2 Coryphaenoides rupestris
AGAATCACTGGTCTCACCAGGGTCGGTGTGGTAGTCCGTATCGTTAGCAGCTGTGACCGCGCGTAGACAAAGGGAGCTCCAGGGTGTAGAACCACCGCGGAGGCGCCATCCCGTATAAGTGTTCCCAGCATGAGAAATACGGCGAAAAACGTTCCAAAACTTAGCTGGCCGTAGAGTAGCACAACTATGGACTGAAACAAACTCAACTAAAACATTACTCTAGGACGAGTATCACACGAAAAGTAGGAAATAGTGAGGAGCTATGCTGCGTGGCTGCGTGTCGTACGCGATATTGACCCCTCCTGAAAACATGAGTTTGGGTGTGGGTTTGTTACTGCCAAAAAAAATTTCATGGGGCAATATATCATCAGAGTTTCCGAGTTTCCACACCCAACCACACCCTTGTTTTGCGCTGTGTGAAGTAGTAACCAGGAATAAGGGCGGAAATAATGGTGGAAACATTTCAATGTTTATGTCCCAGCAACACACCCATCAACAAAAACAACGTAACTGTTTTGCAGTCTGTTTTGTCTCATCGTGGAGAGTACTTGTCTTGTGTCTGTCTATCGGAAAGGAAACTTTATCTATTTAATTTTGTCCAACCAGGAATATAACCCATGTCTCAATAAAGCAGAAGAAGATATTGTTGGCATGGAAATTTCCTAATTTTGTACCCAATGAGTCAGGGTTCTTTGCAAAGAAGAATACAACCACAAAGCATTTGTTCCTGCCTAAGATGTTCTCTCTTCTAGTTTGTCTTAAACGTCGACAAAACCATTACATTTCAATGTAAGTGCTTACATTGAGTGTAAGCTATGGGTCATTTGAGGTTGAGTTGTTTGCTGTTCATGATTTCCGAGCCACTCTAAACTGCAGCTCTCCTGTGATTACGTTATCGCCCAGTGTGTGACAAACAGCCGGGGCTTGCCATACACAACGCTAAATATTGTGAAGGATCACTCGGAGATGAACGAGTGGATAAACTCCTCGCTGCACCGCCTCGCTCCCTTCCATGTGAGCAACTACAACTACACCAAGCTAGCCGTGGACCGCACACAGGCGGCCGACCAGCACATGTACAACATTCTGCTACTAGCCACTGGTATGTCGCGTCCAGTATGGAAATTAACCTTCTCCTTCGGCGCATTTATTTTAGTCTTAGGTTAGAAAAATACAAACTTTTCACAACATTGTTGTTGTGTGTGTGTTTGTATTCCTACAGACACAGGTACGATCCATAAATGCTTAGAGCTGGGCCTCTGAACTTTTCATCATTTCAGAGACACAACTCTCCAACCGCTCGGCTATTCAATCAATGATACTGGCTCTGAGAAGGTATTGAGCGTGTGTATGTGTTTATTATTTAGTTTTCTTAATATATAAAACCATTACAAATAGCTGCTTTAACTAAGATGGGTGTTTCATGAATTGAACATTGTTTTTTTCTTTTCTTTCTCCAGAAAAAGTTGATAGTAGGTTTTTTCAAGAAGGTGTGTTTATCTTGGACCTCACGCAGTGTCAGGCCTTCAACAGTTCCTGTGAAGAGTGTGTCCTCTCCAGGGACCCGTACTGTGCCTGGACTCAGAGCGGATGCACGTCAACTCTTACGTCAGTAAAATATAAAGAAAAAGAGAAAATGAAAGCTTACTCACATTACAACTTCCAAGAATAATGTGTCCATTTTAATGAGACTTAAAATAAATTTTCTTCCACAGGGGGGGCATTCAAAATATCATTCAACATCAAACAAGTGTTTGCACAGCAGGATTGGAAGGTCAGCATTCTGACAAACCCCCCCCCACACACACACACACACACAGCAGTGGGCCTCTTATCCAGCCATCCATCCCCTCCCTGCATGTTTATATTTCTCATTTAGAGTCAATGCCGTTCAGCCGGAGCCGACGGGAAACCGCATTCACCTCCTCGCCCACTGCCCCGCCCGCCTCCCCGCCCGCCTCCCCGCCCACTGCCTCGCCACCGCCGGCAGTCTCCAGGGCGGTGCACACGGTGCCGCTGGGCGTTCCCTTCTACCTGTCATGCCCGATAGACTCTTACCACGCCACCTACACGTGGCAGCACGACGAGCACAGCAGCAGCAGCCCCTGTCTGCAGATGGGCCCCAACTGCCTGCACCTCATCCCGTCCATGGAGCCTGGCAGCTACGGCCGCCACCAGTGCATATCCCAGGAGCGGGACCGCACCAGAGTGGTGATGGAATACCAGCTCGCCAAGCAAACCATGCCGCCCACAACGAAGCTCGACTCTGGCGTTCGTCAGGCCAAGAACGCGGAGGGAGCTGGGGCGGGGGCTGCGTCGCTTGTGTCACGAGTTGAATGGGTCGCCATGAGTGTAGCGGTGGTGGTGACTGTTACGCGGCTTTGAAATAATAAGCTAACCCGCAGAACAGCAGCTTAATGCGCTACCTTCGCTAAGCACGTTGCGCACACTGACCAGTAGTAACTGACTGGCTGTGTTGGGGGTGTGTCGGGTCAGGTTGACCACAAGCACTTTATATTTCTGTTAATATGTGTGTGTGTGTGTGTGTGTGTGTGTGTGTGTGTATATGCCGGTACATATTCTTTCTACAAAGACAATGTCATTTATAGAAGGGTTCTTCAAGGTTTACATAGTACTTTAAAGCATTATATATTTGTCCTATTTGTATTCTATTTAACACTTTGTTGGCAATAACGGAACTACTACCTATACCTAGTTACCTAGTTTCTCCCCAGCTTCCTGTCAGCTCACTTCCTATTAGACAAGGGACTTTGTAGAAGTTAAGTCCTGGGCGAGGGCGAAGACAGGATTAAGATCTTTAACCTAATCGGCTCTAATCGAGTACTGTCTCTCTGCAGTACATTTCATTCAATAGTTAATGGCACTTTATGACACCATTCAAACAATCATTCTCATTGACATATCAATGATAAATAGCAAATAAATAGCGTACAATAAATATATTGTACGCTATTTGGAGGACTATTTGATAGAATAACTAAAGTTAGCTTAAATGGGAATCGAACAGGTTATGTTATCTTAAATTGCTTAACCGAAGGATAAATACATTTGACCTTCTCTCAGTCTTGTGAAAAGAGCTAACCCTGACTACTCAGCCTGCTGTGTTCCTACTTGGTTCAGCCGTAGAGCTACAACTGACATGGCATTGGGAGGCACCGCTTTCTAAGCTTATATATAGTCTAGACTCTACTGGCCGTAAATCTGCTGTTGGCAAGGACTGGTGGTCAGCTTTATGGCTGGCTTACACGGCAATGACGCAATGAACTCGCAGGAAGCTTTTAACAACAACACCCTGGAAAATGTGGGTTGTGTACTGAAAACAACTTAACTATGGTGTCATGTAAGGCCTAAAACCCCAGCTCTCGTAACCCAAAGCCATTGCTTGATGGAATCAGTTTATGGCATCATTATTATATTATATTTCACATTAAAAATCCATTATATATTATATACTATTTTAGATAAAACATAAGTTCTATTGAGATAGACAACCTTCAGCCACTAGATGTCGCCCCCATTCCATTCCATTCCATTCCATTCCAGTGGTTGCTAATTTGTTGCACAAGCGACATGTTTCATGGTCAAGTGGAGTGAGACAGAAGCAGTCGTGTCAAGTGATCTTCCGTGGTGCAGTGATTAATACATTTTTAATTTGCAACATGTAGCTTTTGCATTAGCTGTAGACGTAGGTTACTTTGTGCAGTGGTGTTTCAAAGATTCATGTAACGTCATTTATGTCATTTTTTTTCCTTTTTTCCACACTAACTGGCAACTTACTAAGACTCTTGCGTCTAGTCTACGTTTTGATCAGTTTCAAAACAGCATAGAGCCTATGAGAAGTTAAATGATTATAAGTTAAATTGTGAAAGGCTTTTATATGAATGACTTGTAGTCTTAAACATCGTAAATGTTGAATTGTTACTACTTATTTGTATTATTTATTTTAAGCAGCTGTTTCTGGTTGTCTAACAGGACCTGCATATTTAATGAGCAATAAACCAGTAATAACTACATTTCCTTTAATGACACGATTGAAGCGGTAGGGGGCGGCAGAGGGCTTTACTTAACGTCCAGATCCCCAAATAAAAGAGGGACAAACAGAAAGATGCACGTTTGTCTACCAGAGGACGGCACTAGGTCTATCTAAGCAGAATATTTGTAAAATAAAAATAATATGGTAGGCTACTGTAGCCAACGAAACTGCAATTGTTCCATCAGAAACATGTGGGGCCTATATGTTCTTCGTGGAATTGCAGATTGTTGCCATTCAGGCTTATCTACAGCAGATTCTTACGATTCTTACTCATGTCAAATGTGGCATGAGATGTTTTATAAGATATGACAAAAATGTGTTATGTATGCCGACACCATATGGGCCAGGAAACGGTTTTAAATAAGGTGTTGTGCAATCAAGCTTTCAGTTCCTGCTGTACTTGTTATTTGGACCGTCTCCAAATAACGCACCACTGACAACTACAAGCAAACGCTTTGCAACCATCAACACATTGCAAGTAGCGCACACTCACGCCTATGGGTGCTTCACAGACACATTATTTCCAAACCGAATGAATGAGGTGCAAGATTAGACTTGGCTTGACGGATCAATAAATTAAATATCATATTATGAATTATGAATGATTTTTCTTTGAAGGCTGGAGGATCCGGAGCTTCTGTATCTTTAACGGCGAGGATGAGGTATGGGAGAGGCTGCGCGTTCACAAGCTCCTCTCCTCTCTTGCTGCGCGCTGGCGGGGACGCGCAGTGGAGCTGACTCTGCGGAGAGCGGAGAGGAGCTGTCCGACCGCGCGTCTCACCGGGACAAACATGTTCCTTCCACCGCCTTTTATCAATACTCGCGTGGTCTTCCAGAGTAATTCAACATCAGGATCCATGAAATACGAGGACGCAGTTTTCTGCAGCCATTAAACTTATTGTAAAATTACTTCAACTTCAACAGTGTGATTTAGGATAGGCTGTAAGACGCTGGGACTGCAGGTGTCTATCAGGTAATACCATTCACTTCACTTTTTAATTTGTGCGCTCAACTGAAGGGAACCCAAAGACCTCCTGAGTGATTTTGTGAGGTGGCCGCAAACCACTAGGTCTGCTCACGACAACACTAGGCTATTTGACATTGAGGTCCGTCCGATGCATTGGTCATGTCTGGCAATGTATTTTCCATGCTGTTGTATTCATCTCAAATATATATTTATATATATATTGCTATCTGTTAACAACTTTGATAGGCCTACATTTACTTTATTATCTACAGTGGGTTTATTTCTCCCCACAGAAATGTGATTTATTCTTGAGGGTTAACAATGGATGCATAATATTATAAAACTGCAGCGTGTCTTGCATTTGAAAGCATTCTAGTCTCACGTGGTGGTTACACATTATAACATCTGGAAATGTCATATTTGCAGGTGGCGAAAATGGCGTTGAGGCTTCTGCAGCTCGTGGTTCTGTGGACAACCCTGGTTGGCACAGCGAGGGCTTGTCCAGAACAATGCAATTGCCTGGATAAATATGGCCTCCAGTTTGCGGACTGTGCATACAAAGATCTGTTATTGGTACCTGTCGGCCTGCCTCTCAATGTGACCACCCTCAGTCTCTCTGCCAACAAGATCAAATTGCTGAAAGCTAAAAGCTTTGTGAATGTCACCCAGGTCTCGTCTCTTTGGTTGGCCCACAACGAGATCGTCACCATAGAGACCAACACGTTGGCCCCCCTGGTGCAGCTGCGTAACCTGGATGTTAGCCACAACAAAATAGTACATTTTCCATGGGGTGATCTACAAAATCTCACAGTCTTGCAGCTCCTGAAGATGAACAACAATGAGTTGTTTCACCTGCCCAAAGATGCCTTTTCCACACTCAAGGATCTGAGGTCCCTGCGCATCAACAACAATAAGTTAACCACCATTGCGGCGGGCACCTTCGATGCCCTCACATCCATGTCTCACCTCCAGATCTTTACGAACCCCTTCACCTGCTCTTGTAACCTAGAATGGGTGAGGGACTGGGTTGCCAACACCAAGATATCCATCCCTGACCAGAACCAAATCCTGTGTGCGGCCCCTGAGGACCTGAAGGGTATCATGGTGACGAAGATGCCCAAGCTGGACTGTAAGCCCCCCACTGCCATCATCACTTACCAGCCCAACATCGAGAACACAGAGATCTACGAGGGATTCATGGTCATCTTGAACTGTGAGACCAAAGGGAACCCCAAACCAGACATCACCTGGGAGGTCAACGCGGGAAGTCAGAAGTTTCAGTTCACCATTCCCTCAGCCATGGAGGACAACGGGGAACCCATCAACGACAAGGCGACCAACTCACAGTTCCTTGTCTTTCAAAATGGCACCCTGATTATTCCCCGTATGAGCAAGAAAGAGGATGGGAACTACAGCTGCTCTGCAGCCAATGATTTAGGGAAGGCAGAGAGCAGCGTGAAGCTTACATTGGCTGGCACACAAAAACATGCCACTAACTCCATGCTGGATACCACAGGGGCGAAAAGTCCAGCTGCTACCAAGCCTGTAAGGCCAAAAACCTCAGGAAACAATGTGATCAACTGGCTAAACTCTGATGGCAAAACCAACGTTTCTCCAACTGGCTCCTCAAGCAAACCTGGTTACCCTGATCAGGTGGACGACAATGGAAAGGAAAAGACGTTTGCCGGCAAGTGTGGAGTAAACGATGGCAGTGAATACATCTCTAACCATGCCTTTAACCTTAGCTTGGATGATCTCAAGCAGTATACGTTTGATTTTGGTGTTATCGCTTTAGAGGTTTCAGAAACGGAGGCAAAAGTACAGCTTAACCCTCTTCAACTGCCGAGCAGCAAGTCAAACCTTCACCTCAGTCAAACCCAGAACCTGGAAACCGTGAATAAAGAGCCGTTCAGTCTTTACCAATCGGCAGCACAAAACGCCCCTCTCGATATGTTATACTTATGTGTAAACACTGCCAATGGACACTCAATGGTTCAGTGGTCCAAAATAGCAGAAGGTGTCAATGCCTATCGTTTCCATGGTTTGCATCCTGGTACCAATTACACTCTCTGTCTAACCTATGGAGGGCAGGACTGTCAAGTGCAAGTTGTCTTTACAACCAGGAAGAAAATCCCCTCTCTGCTGATTATCGTGGTCGTCAGCACTTTCCTGTTGGCTTTGGCCACCGTTCCCTTGCTGGGAGCCACCTGCTGCCATTTATTATACAAGTATCAAGGGAAGACGTACAAGTTAATTATGAAGGCTCAGAATCCGGATCAGATGGAAAAACAAATAGCGGGAGACTTTGACCATCGGGCCTCTTTTGTGGAGTCCGAGAAACACGCGGAGCCCAGCGAGTTGGGAGAGGGAGAGGCGGAGGAGGAGGAGGGGGAGGAGGAGGAGGAGGCGGCGGACGGAGAAGACGTCGACGCGGAGCGGGAGATCGAGGGAAGCGCGGCGACGGAATCCATCCCCGGCTCCTCATGCAAAACGAACCCAGAGGAGTTCGAGATGGGCTCGGAGTACAGCGACAGACTGCCGCTCGGAGCCGAGGCGGTCAACATCTCCGAGGAAATAAACGGTAACTACAAGCAGCCGAGTCGCTGAGCTCTCACGTCCAAAAAAGTGTAAAACGTCCATCACTTTCGAGACATCACACATTGGTGGGTGGGTGGCAAGTGTGTGTGTGTGTGTGTGTGTGTGTGTACACCATTGCTTCACGTAATATGATCATCAAAAGCCCCTGAAAAGACGGCCATATAGCCTTGTTTAATTTACCTCAAAGTAGGCCTATGCTGGGATGGGATACGGAATTAATTGATGTGACATTCGTAGCCGATCATTACTTAAGCACATGTGTTGTTGACCAGACGTCAGAAAAAGGGAAAAGAAAAAAGGACACAAGAACCGTGATGGGGTTTGAATAGGACGTATGCGTGTCGTGTATGTGGTGGTCCTCGGTGCGCTCCTTTGTCCTGACCGCAGAAGGACAAGTCATTATAGTCCAGGCATGTGATGTTATCTTATTGAATCCCAGGTATTACCCCGAAAATGTTAAGTGTAACGTTGACTTTAACCTCTTACTCAACCGGTGCTTCAACTTATTCTACACATTTCTACCGTGAGATCTAAGCCTGTATCGGTGTCCCCTTTTTCTCTCTCTTCTCGGCGACGTGTCCGTTGGCATGTTTCCACCACGTGTGGTTTTTTCTTAGCGTAGGCCCAGTCTGTAGGACTGTACGTGTAACGTGTCGAACCTGTGATGTAAGACCATGTGAACTGAATTCTCTTTTTTACGACGGTAACGTTTATATTGGGGGGTGAATATCAACGGGATACACCGACCTGTCATTTTAATGCATAGTGAGTTTTTGTGAAATGTTGTAACAAAATAAAAAAATACAAAAAATCCATTCACCTTTTAAGACTTTTGATATAATTTTATGTACGTGGAAATAAAAATAAAAAACATGAAAAGAAATCTGGATTTTCTTTTTTACTGACTGGCTGGAAGAGAGGGAGAAAAAAAAATGAAGACATAGTGAGGCCTCCTTATTTATAATATAATCCGATTTAAACAGGATTAATAAAATGTAAAAATGGAACTCATTCTCAGGTCTCATGCGATTTTTCTGTTACCCCAGAATTTTAGGGCGGAAAAAAGATAGGCTTTTATATTTTGTACTTTATTTATTTGTCTTTTATTTGGCCTTGACAGACAGATACGTCACAGTGCCCGAGTAAGACGAAAACGTGGCTTGGTTTTGAATAAGACTAATTGTAACAAGAATGAGCACACAGAACGGATTAAACACAAAATAAAGAAGTGAAGCTACCGCGGACAGCAATTCGTTTTCTGACAGGTAGCCTATAGTCTAGAAACAGGACATGTACAATCATTTATTTTTTATGGTAAATATCGTTTACACGTTAGGACTATTTTATGCAAATTACACATATAGTCTATAAGAAATTGAAAATTATTTACTCTGTCTCCCAAAATAATATTCTGTTAATTTATAAATAGTCACTCATTCTAAACATACCCATGTGCGCTCTTGAAAAGGATGTCATCTTTAGCCCCTTTTCTTGTTAAGAAATCCATAAATATACACCATGAGATCAAAATAATGAAAGACTAACGGTTTTATTATTAATGTTTTTTAAAGTGACACCCTTAACTACATGCACCAGGTCTGACAGAATGATACATCCTTTTAAATAATGTGGATTGTTGAAGAATTCAGAGCACACGCACACACACACACGCACACGCACACGCACACACACAGACACACAGACACACACACAACACACACACACACACACAGACAAACACATACACACACACACACACACACACACACACACACACACACACACACACACAGACACACACGCTGGTCTCCTATGCTCTGCTAGAGACACTCATTTGCCTGGACAAACAAAAAGGGAGGGAGGGAGGGAGGAAGTAAGTGAGGGAGGGAGGGAGGTTTCAGTTCCCGGCTGCAGTCTCTGCCGGCTCCTTGGTTTCTGCCTGTCTCTGGCTCCCCTTCTTGGAGGCGGCGGGCTTGTTGGGGCTTCCGTTCAGCAAGCCCTCGGCTGGCGTGGCGGCGGTGGCGGCGGCGGCGGCGTGGTGCGGCTGCTTGAAGTGCTTCCTGGTTCCCACCAGTGACGGGTTGTTGACCAGCGTGTAGACCAGCCGCCAGTGGGCGCGGGCCCTCCTGGCCGCGCACGCCTTCTTCTGGTTCTTCTCCTGCTGGACCAACTGGCACCCTGGGAGGTGGGGAGCAGGGGTAGACCACACACACACACATGCACACACACACACACACACACACACACACACACACACTGGAGTTAGTGCTAGTTATCACAACTATATTAGCGGATGCATTTCTTCAGAACGTTAAATAAACAATATGATAAACGATAAGGTTCAGATGCATGAATCAGTCATTAGACAGTAATGAGCAGGGGGGGTGCTTGCAGGTAGACTACAACATTGGGGATCTAACCCAGTACCTTCTTATCCAAATCTAAAGTTCAGATGCATGAATCAATCACGAGTCAGTAATGAGTAGGTGGGGGGGGGGGGGGGGGTGGCATGTGGATATCGGGGAATCGAACCCAGTGTCTTCTTTCGCCTGGTATAGTCAAACGACACTATTTCATCTGATCAACAGCGTGCCAACCTAATAGCTGTCATTATTTGGTGCAACAAAGTGGTTTTGGCGACAGCCCCCAGGGACCGGCCACAGCGAGACAGTAATAATAGAAAGCAATTGCATGATAATCCTCTGAGCACGGCTGGAGCATATTGAGCCGCACATTAGCATGCTGAATGAATCCCCCCCCCCCCCCCCCCCACCCCACCCCCTGGGCCACATGAATATGAAAAAGTCAATTAGCAGTTCATCTGTAAAACCAGCCATGCCAAAACGACTACTTTATGGTATAATTCTGCCATCCATTGTTAACAATAATGTTCGGGACGTCTAGGTACACATGCGTGCACACTCGCACACACACACACACACACACACACACACACATTCGTGATATGCTCTTCACACTACAGCTATTAGCCAATGCAATGAGTTAGGTTTCAGCACAACCAATAAACAGGATGCATTTCCTTGCTAATTGCAATCAATAATTCACATATATGCTCTTCATCGAAGAAAACAAAGAAATGACTTAAATATACACAGTATATATATCCAGCAAGCATTGGCTCCCACCACAAGGCTTTAGCTGATTGGTTTATGACAGGTGTGATGATGGAGGCAGCCAGCGCAGTAAATGATTCCTCACGAGGACTCAATTTGCTCTGACAAATTAAATCAGGGCCACTAAGCTTTCATTGCTGCTGTATGTGAGGCACAACATTATGATCCAATTAGCTTTTAGTGCCTTGCCAGGAGTCGGCACCTCGGTCCTTAATATCGCCGGAGACAAGAGGGGAACAGAACAGACACACAGACAGGGTAATCACTCACACCAAAGATCAGATCTGGCTCTGACACTCAACACACAGCACTATTTGCTGACTATTTAGTGACGACTCCAGCAGACACCTATCCAATGGGACGTGCAGTGAATTCAGACACATATCATTAAGGGACGGGTTAAGCTACTGGTTGTGGGTGTGGACATTGGGGGCGGATCCCGGTACATTTTGGGTGGAGTCAGGTGGAACCACTACCAGTCTATCCTGCACCCTATCTTGCGACCTGCACTGTACACTAGTGATCACAGACATGAACAGACATAGAATTATGATCAATCAATCAATAAATCAATCAATCAATCAATCAAATAAATCAATTCGATCTCATGGATTGGTCATTTTGTGGACATCGATGAGGGTGAGGGTGCGGGTGTGGGTGAGGATGTGGGTGTGGGTGTGGGTGTGGGGTGCAGGTGCGGGTGCGGGTGTGGGTGTGGGTGATAGCGGTACAGTACGGACCTTCCTCCGCGTCCCTCCCCCTCTGCGTGGGGTCGGCGTCCTGACCCACGCTCTGGAGCAGCATGCCGCAGAAGGCCTTCATCACCGGGTGAGACTGGCTCACCTCAATCTTCAGATAATGAGCATAACAGCGGTAGGCTGAGGAGAGACACACACACACACACACACACACACACACGCACGCACACACACACACGGAGGGGGGGGGGCGGGGGTGGGGAGGTAAAGCAATAAACACGTATTCGAGCAGTTGGAGGGGGAGGAGGGTGGGGGCTGGGGGGTGTGTTCCGAGGCAATCTCAAATAATGACCATGCAATCGTGAATGTTGTTGCCCCCCCCCCCCCCCCACCGCCCTTCCATTTCTCCAGCCATGCGCGTGGCTCACAGCAGATGTCTCGTGTCCACGGGCATCGCTGTAATTGGGGTGTGATTAGAGGCCCGTGTGAGGCGCAGAACGCGGAGCTGTCTGCTTCCATCCCAGTAACCTAGGGCCGTCGTGTCCGGCTGTATCCTATAGGTGACTCTTCATGAATTGACAGATGATGACATGTACACTTGTTGTCAAAAAAAAGGAAAAACCACCGTACATGATAGGAAAACAAGCTGGAACAATTACGCGAATAAATATAACGATATACTAAAATAACACCGGTACAGCGGTCATAATGGGCCGTGACAGTGCGGCCATGTTGCCCCGACCATCTGTGTGTGTGTGTGTGTCCGGCTGTAATGGAAAATTACATACGCACTGTTTTTTTAGACTATGCCCTGACAGGAAATTAAGAAAAGGAACATTTTGCGATTGGACGAGCGAGGGGAACTAACGCTGTCCTTACTTAACCCGGTGAAACTCGGCTTGTTGAAACAGTATGTCTGAAGATAGCTTTGTATAAACTGCTGCATCATGTTATCTTAAAACGTTATCTTAAGTCCTTTCGATTCCATCTTGCGCAATGTGGTTTTTAGGCGGGAACGAAACTGCTATAAAGCTGAAGGGCTCCTTCAGCTCTTCGCTCCTTCGCACTCTGACATTGCTCTGTGTATGTCTGATTGCGAAAGACCCATCAGCGCTGATTATCAATATCTATCTAATACATCATAAATATAATTTCTTATACTGTTCAAATCAACCTTGACAGAGTTGTTCTTACTTAGTATTACAACATATTTCCACCACACCGGCTCACCTGGGTCAAACGCCTCCACTCTGCGGTTCAGGAGGCTAATATCCATGCGGCCCAAGTGGACAATGTTGAAGAGGGCCGTGATGACCATGCGCCACACGCCCAGCACCGCCCCGACCAGGACGTTGATCGGGAACAACAGGTAGGTGAGCAGGAACAGGCTGCCCCTGTGGCGTCCCAGGAGGAGGGAGAGGATCATTCACACGTTCAGGTCACCTCGTACCAAAATAGAGGGCAGTGCCATCGTTGCCATAGTGTCATGGTCCGAAAGAGGGACTTGGCTGCTTTTAATGTTTAATGTGAAATGTTATGCACCGATTTCGCAATAGCACATTCCTTTTTAAAAAAAAACTAAGGCCAATAAAGCTCATTCTGATACTGATTCAGATCTTCAACCGGGTTTGTATCGTTTCAATGTGGGTAGTGTATGCAAATGAACAATGTTTAACCTTTCCTCCACGTGGCCCGCACCCAGAAATCCCTGCTAATTTTATCCGGACGTGCAAATCCTACCTTATCTCATCTTAGATTCCTTGCATTACACGCAATGGGGCTCAAACTTTGCATGCATCTTGTGCCGAGCCACAGAGAGCACGGGGCGACCCCCGCACCATCACGTCTTTCACGCTGTATCCCCAACGCGTGATGTTAGACGGCGACGAGGTTGAAAAGTGTGCCTTTAAAAATGTGTGATGTGTGATTTACCTGTTGTTGAGGTCTCTCGTCCCTGCCGTTTTCTTGATGAAGCAGCACCTGGCCGTTATGTGTTGGATCAGCACGGCCAGGAGGAGCATCAAACAGAAAGGCCTAGCAAAGACGGCAACATGGTAATGGATCAATACTTGATCGTATCGATAAACAGGCTAAACTGAAATCCTGACCGGGCCATAGGCAAAAGCCTTGGCAGAAGTACGTGTGTGGTGTGGAGCACATTTTCTTTTGGGGGGGGAGCATTTATTAATAATAATAATAATAATAATAATAATAATAATAATAATAATAATAATAATAATAATAATAAGGAATAGTCTATATGCAACTTAAGACACTGACCACATTCTCAGTAGAAGTTGGAAGAGCATGAGGTTCTCTCCGTGTAGAACAGGCATGATGATGAGGAAGACAGCCACCATCAGGCAGAAGAAGAACACAATGGTTTGGATGATCATGGCTGAGAGAGAGAGAGAGAGAGAGAGAGGAGGGAGAGAGACAGAGGGAGGGAGAGAGAGATAGAGGGAGGGAGAGAGAGAGAGATGGAGAGAGAGAGAGAGAGAGATGGAGAGAGAGAGAGAGAGAGAGAGGGAGAGAGAGAGAGATTACACCTTGTCTAGAGACACAATTTGTGTATAGAAGAACATAAATATTGTCTTTACATCATAGTTACTAACACAGTAAGTAGGAATATTTCCTGTTTGTTTTAGCAATTATATACTGTATATGATTATATATAGCAATTATACATGTTGGGACGTTGACACATTTTATACATTTTTATTTCCAGAATTGCCTGATGAAAAGTTAAAAGTAGGGCTGGGCTTCATCCATGGCCTCAGTCTCTCACTGATTTGGCGTCACAATGTTGGAAG
Source organism: Coryphaenoides rupestris (assembly GCA_002895965.2). Lineage (NCBI taxonomy): Eukaryota > Metazoa > Chordata > Actinopteri > Gadiformes > Macrouridae > Coryphaenoides > Coryphaenoides rupestris. Next base: position 370,297 of record PIJE02000194.1, read on the forward strand.
GAGCTCCCGGGCAGATGTCAGGACAGCAGAGTCCCTCAGCAGCTCCCACAAGAGACTCACTTGTTTGGCGTTCACCTTGACTCTGCATAGCCTTCCTCCTTTACCCCCCCCCCCCACCTCCTCTTCCTCCCTAACCCACTTTCACTTACCCTAAGGGCCAGGGGTTCGGATCCCATCCCCTCCTGGTTCCTTGGCACTTACTTTTTATGCTTGTACGCCCTGGCACTTGAAAATAGCACTTAGCATCGCGTAGCATCTTATCCTAGCTATCGTGCTGTCTACCAGCAATGGGTTAACCTGGCAATTGTGAGTGCTTTAAACATGTCTATTGAAATCTTACTGTATCGACAGTAATATGTTGTTGTTTCACTCTCTTAAGTTGCTTTCGACAAAAGCATCTGCTAAATTCCCTAAATGTAAATTTAAAAATGTAAATGTAGATGGCTTTGGGACCATCCCCCTACCTAAGCAGAGGTGGGCCGCTGTGAAGCTGGTGTATCCCATCCAGCAGACCAGCGCGGGGCGAGAAGGCCTGATGCTCCTCTGGCAGTTGTAGACGTTGTAGATGTCTCCTCTGTACAGGCCCTTCAGGTTGGACCTGAGGAGAGGAAGCGCGACAATACCATCAAATGAATCTCCTCCTTTCAAAATCGGAGAGAATCTACTGTATTGACGGCTTAGGATTCTCCTGGTGTTATGTACACGGCAGGGGGAATGGGTTTGCACAATCATTTATGGTAATGGCTCTGTCATTTCTCAACCAAATCTCCCCCCCTGGAGAATCACAACTCTACGATCTGCTAATGACTACAGCGTTGTGAAAACGTGTCAACATAACGCCATCGATCAGCAGGTTTGTGTTATGAGATAAGAGAACTGAAGTAGCACGAGAAGACGTGAACTCACCGATGCAGGACCATGGACCTCATGAGCATCGCCAGGTTGACCAAGCACACCAGCGTCAACGCCGAGACGTAGCACACTGTGGAGCAGCCAGAGCACAGGGACACGTCATTTGGTGGAGGCTTTTATTGTGAAAACCAACTCTGCAGAGGGGAGTCTCAAGCATTGACATGACCCGATGTTTCGTCTTACAAACGAATTAGTAAGAAAGGACGACAAAAATTTGATATTATGTTGTTCTATTTGCTTTAATCTCTATCCATCACAGGTCAATCTCTATCCATCGCAGGTCAATCTCTATCCATCGCAGGTCAAGACCTACACAAGACCATAGCGATTCCAATGTGATCCAAACGTGAGGATTGAGGTGAGACGTGAGGCTGATGGGGGAAGTGTGATATTGGCTCACCTTCCACACACCAGATGTAATAGATGACTATCCTGACCACCTCTGCGTTGTCGGAGGACAGGTGAATCTTGAAGCCCGCGAGCAGGTACGCAATCTCTTCGGTGACTCCCATACGGGCGATTTGAAGAGTTGGCACCACCCCCATCACCAGTAGCAGTGCCATCTATTCAGAGGAAGTTATTTTCAAATAAATAAATAAATAACGGTGATAATAATGGTCATAATGGTGAGGAATGATAAGGAATATTTCAGTAAAACATGTGACTTCCTATCTAGTCAATTATCCGGTTAATTATTTTATTACATTTGACACGCATGTTGGTGGGGAAATATTTACCTGGTAAAGGGCAATAAATGAAACTACACCAGATATAGCCAACTTCATGGGAAAACGGAAAACTGGACAAAAGAACATAGAAAATGATGTGATTAAACGTAAAAAGAAAAACCATGCAAATGTAAAATCGGACAGATAGCAAAATAAAGATTTAAAATAAAGAAAGTGCTGACAGATTTACCATCCTCAGGTGTATAAATGTAAGACTTCACAGCATCGACTATCCTCTGACGGAGGTTGGGCTTCTCTGTGCTTGATGTGCTGAAGAAACAGAAATGAAACGATTTGAAGATTTAAACTGTTAAACTTCACTTCATGGAAACCTTGGGATTCTCCCTCATCAAATATAGGTTGATGACATTAAAACCATCAGGGAAATGATTTACAACAACCTTCCCTATAGGCCAGCAAGTAATTTGCATCTAGCCAAAATGATCTATTAACATATCTATATTTTAACCGGTTTAGTCAGGTTCATGTGGGCAAGGAGCCTGTCCTACTTTATGATAAGGCAGGGGGATTCGCTGAATGGGGACACACAACACACACACACACACACACACACACACACACACACACACACACACACACACACACACACACACACACACACAACACACACACACACACACACACACACACACACACTTCCATCCAACCATAAAGGTGTGAAAAGTGCCATTGCATTGCAGTCATGGATGCCTGGATCTTTATCTCATAATCTATAATATCTGCACCACCAGGGTAATAACCTTCCAGGCAACAAACCGTACTTAGCCAAACAGTATATAAATCAAGTAGTTGTACACATCAACATAGATTATTGAACCAGTAGGAGTGGAAGCAGATCTGTCGCACACGCCGACATCCGACACATTTGATTCATCATGTTAAATTTGTAATGTAAAAACATCTGTCAAACAACCAAAACCAACACAAAACTGCTCAACTCAATATACAACATACCAAATATGAATTCATTAACTTGACCTATGAGTGAGTTCACGGGAACGAATACCAGTATTTCAATTTAGGTGAGATCAACGGTGTTCAGCAGTCCATCCATCCATCCATCCATTCTCGTCCGCTTATCCGGGGCCGGGTCGCGGTTGCAGCCGGCTAAGCAGGGCCCCCCAGGCTTCCTTCTCCCCAGCCACACTCTCTAGTTCCTCCTGGGGGATCACGAGGCGTTCCCAGGCCAGACGAGATATATAATCCCTCCAGCGGGTTCTGGGTCTGCCCCGGGGACGTGCCCGGAAGGGGCATCCTAATCAGATGCCCGAACCACCTCAGCTGACTCCTTTCGACGCGGAGGAGCAGCAGCTCTACTCCGAGCTCCCTCCGGATGTCTGAGCTCCTCACCCTATCTCTAAGGCTGAGCCCAGCCACCCTGCGGAGGAAACTCATTTCGGCCGCTTGTATCCGCAATCTCATTCTTTCGGTCACTACCCAAAGCTCGTGACCATAGGTGAGGGTTGGAACGTAGATGGACCTGTAAATCGAGGGCTTCGCCTTCCGGCTCAGCTCCCTCTTCACCACAACGGACAAGTACAGCGCCCGCATTACTGCAGACGCTGCACCAATCCGTCTGTCCATCTCCTGCTCCATTTTGCCCTCACTCGTGAACAAGACCCCGAAATACTTGAACTCCTTCGCTTGAGGCAGCAACTCATTCCCAACCCGGAGGGAACACTCCACCGTTTTCCGGCAGAGAACCATGGCCTCAGACTTGGAGGTGCTCTCATCCCGACTGCTTCACACTCGGCTGCAAACCGCCCCAGTGCATGCTGGAGGTCACGGTCTGATGTAGCCAACAGATCCACATCATCTGCAAAGAGCAGAGATGCAATTCTGAGGTCCCCAAACGGGACACTCTCCCCAACTCGGCTGCGCCTTGAGATTCTGTCCATGAAGATCACGAACAGAATCGGTGACAAGGGACAACCCACTGAGAACGTGCTTGACTTTGTGCCAAGAATACGGACGCAGCTCGCACTTTGTTCGTACAGGGACCGAATGGCACGTACCAACGGCCCCGGTACCCCATACTCCCGTAGTACCCCCCACAGGATTCCCCGGGGGACACGGTCATAAGCCTTCTCCAAGTCCACAAAGCACATGTAGACTGAATGGGCAAACTCCCATGCCCCCCCAATAACCCTGCAAGGGTAAAGAGCTGGTCCACTGTTCCATGGCCAGGACGGAATCCGCATTGTTCCTCCTGAAGCTGAGGTTCGACAATCGGCCGGAGCCTCCTTTCCAGCACCCTGGAATAAACTTTCCCGGGGAGGCTGAGCAGTGTGATACCCCGATAGTTGGAGCACACCCTCCGGTCCCCTTTTTTGAAAATGGGGACCACCACCCCGGTCTGCCATTCCATAGGTACTGTCCCCGACAATGTCCAGAGCCTTCAGCATCTCAGGGCGAATCTCATCCACACCTGTCGCCTTGCCACTGAAGAGCTTTTTGACTACTTCAGTGACCTCTACCAAGGATATGGGTGAGGCTTCCCCCGAGTCTTCAGACTCTGCCTCTTCCACAGAGGATGTACTGGTCGGGTTCAGGAGTTCCTCAAAGTGTTCTTTCCACCACCCGACAATATCCTCAGTCTGGGTCAGCAGTTCTCCACCCTGACTGAGCACAGCCTGAGCCAAGCCCTGCTTTCCCTTCCTGAGTCACCGGACAGTTTGCCAGAACTTCCTTGAGGCCAACCGAAAGTCCTTCTCCATGGTCTCCCGAACTCCTCCTACACCCAGGATTTTGCTTCAGCGACCGCTGAAGCCGCGGTCCTTTTGGCCTCCCGGTACTCCGTTTCAGGAGACCCCTGGGCCAACCAGGCCCGAAAGGCCTCCTTCTTCAGCCTGACGTTTTCCTTCACCGCTGGTGTCCACCAACGGGTTCTTGGGTTGCCGCCATGACAGGCACTGACAGCCTTTTGACCACAGCTCTCAGCTGCAGCCTCCGCAATGGAGGCTCTGAACATGGGCCACTCAGGTTCCATGCCCCCAACCTCCCCCGGGATGCACGAGAAGTTCTTCCGGAGGTGGGAGTTAAAGACCTTACGGACAGGGGCTTCCACCAGACGTTCCCAGTTCACCCTCACTACACGTTTGGGTTTACCAGGTCTGTCCGGCAGCCTCCCGCGCCATCTGATCCAACTCACCACCAGGTGGTGATCAGTTGACAGCTCTGCTCCTCTCTTCACCCGAGTGTCCAAAACATGCGGCCGCAGATCTGCTGATACGATTACAAAGTCGATCAGCGACCTTTGGCCTAAGGTGGTCCGGTACCAGGTACACTTGTGGACCACCCTATGTTCGAACATGGTGTTTGTTATGTCCAGTCCATGACTAACACAGAAGTCCAATAACAAAACACCACTCTGGTTCAGATCGGGCAGGCAGTTCATCCCAATCACTCCCCTCCACTCCTCTTCATCATTGCCCACATGTGCGTTGAAGTCCCCCAGTAGAACTATGGAGTCCCCGGATGGAACCCTTTCCAGGATGCCACCCAAAGACTCCAAGAAGGCCGGATACTCTGAACTGCTGTTTGGTGCGTAGGCACACACAACAGTCAGAGCCTTCCCCCCAGCGACTTGCAGTCGCATGGAGGCGACCCTCTTGTTCACCGGAGAGAACTCCAACACAGCGGCGCTCAGCCGGGGACTTGTGAGTATCCCCACACCCGCCTGGCGCCTCACACCCTGGGCAACTCCAGAAAAGGAGAGGGTCCAGCCCCTCTCCAGGAGTTTGGTTCCAGAACTGGTGCTGTGCGTGGAGGTGAGCCCAACCATATCTAGTTGGTACTGCTCCACCTCCTGCACCAGCTCCGGCTCCTTCCCCGCCAGTGATGTGACGTATCCACATCCCTAGAACCAGTCGGCGATGCTGGGGATCCGCACGCCCAGGACCCCGCTTTTTGCCTACCGCCCGGTTTACAACGCACCCGACCCCAATGACTCTCCCTGCAGGTGGTGAGCCCACAGGGCTCCCACGTAATAATGTATATTGCCAAATCAAGCTCATATAAACTGGATAACCATGTCATATATTTGTTCTCACCCAATGGCTGGCTTCTTCCTCTGGAGGATTCTCTTCACGTAGTCTCTGTAGTAGCTGCTGTTCAGATCCTAGAAAAGGGGCAGAAATAAAAAAACATCAACCAAAACTATAAAGTGTTCTTTGCGTGCAATACATTTGTCATGGTTTTGACAAAATGATATATATACAACATATACATATACTTCAGTTTTCCCAATAATGTTTTGGACCATTTTAGTCTGAGTATTGCCATTGTATTATTGCAACTATGGCATCTTTGCGCCTCGGTGGATTTGTGTTGTTGATCTTCATTCAATAACCATATAACCAAACAGCCCAAACACTACGCTACATGATTAATTAGCCATGGTCATGTATGCTAATGATGCAGTCACATTTTTAGTCTTTTTTGTATTTTTTTTAACCAATCACTTGGCACGTCTTTAAAATCACGTGTTGCAGGCGGGGGATGAGTCCACCTCCACGCAATCGCCTCAGCCCGGCTTGGTTTTGCACGCCGTGCAGAGATTAGCATCGAATAAGCGGCGCATTGTGCCTTCTTGGTGAGAAAACAATGCAACCTTTTCATAATCTGCTCAGGAACATAATGTAAACCAATTACATCAAATCTGCTTACGATGATCAGGCCAACAGTGGGCTGCGGTGGGAGCTCTGCTCTCTCTCCCACCGCCCCTCGGCTCACATTCTGCAGGCACGGTAAGCCCCTTGACCGCTAGGCCGCTTACGATTGTCTCTCACATGCACAGAATCAGAGGAAATTAGGGGGTTTCTTTTGCCGTGCCTCTTCCTAAGTCAGTGCTATTTAAAGTTACACAAGTAAGGGCATTTAAGTCACACAAAAAAAGGAATGAAAGAAATTATTATGCCAGCGGGTTGCGTATAATCAAGGCTGCACAAGGAACAAACGTGTTTACTTGGACCAATCCCTTAGCTTCCTTGAAACACACTTGGACAAACTTACCTCGCTGGCATTGTTTTTCTCTGTTCCCTTTAAGCCCTTAAAGAGCAGAAGCGGATACTGGAAACTGAGGAATGCCAAACAAGCTATTTGTGGAAGGCTGGAGAAAAGGTTGTAATGCTTGTGGATCTGAAAAGGACAACACAGAATTTGCATCAATTAGTTATTTTTGGTAGCACACACACAGGGCTGTGGGGGAGAGGGGGGGAATAGAAGAAACTTTCTGTGTTTGTAATTAGTAATTAGTGTACAGTCTACATGCCCAACACTTCCTGGACTTCCTGTTTGCCAAATGCTTACCTAGCCGTAAGGAACATATCTAGGTAGAGTTTAGATTTTTCATAGTCATGAACCTTTACTAACTAATAACCTTTCATTAATTCGTAATCATTGGCATTCCTATATTGCTTCATTGCTGCACCATAGTTATAGTACATTAAAGGGCCTGTGTTTTACCACCAGGTCTGACGTTGATTAGCCATGTCAAAACGTAGTCTCTAGTGACATCACAACTGGGAGTGTCCACCCAGATGTATGACAGATAGATCAGCCTACGCCTAGTTCTAGGTAGAATCCACTGGACAGGCTGGTAGGCTGATCTAGAGGGTAGATTCTGACATGGCTGGTAATGGTTAGTCAACGTCACACCTGGTGTTAAAATAGGGGTCCTTCAAAATATTCCAAGTTGTCATTTGATTTGTATGCCATTCATAGTCTCAATGAGTGCTTTGTGGCTGGGAATCTTTACAGAGTTTCCTTTCTACATCACAGGGATTCGAATAAGTCGGGATCTCACAACTAGGTGTGGTCTAATCTCTGCAACTGGAGGTGATTGGCTAACAGGGTGGCCAAGCCATTCAAACACGAGGTGAGGACAGCGATACAATGCAAAGCCCGGGAGCATCTTCAATGGATAGACACTAAACTGATTATGTGTGGCAAAGCTCTTTTCATCAAGAGCAACAGACACTCAGAGACTCTCACAGACCAATTCATTCTGACGTTCCTGGCCATTCAGTGCCCAGAAGGTCCACACAATGTGCAGTATCTGCAGTGGGCTAGGCCCTGGGAGGCATGGGGAGGAACGGATACCATGGACTAAAGTCCATGTCCTCACAAATGCAACCTGACAGCCCTCTCCTGGTCTATTCAGAACACTAACTCAAGCTAACACACATTAGGCCCTCCAGTAAAACTAACCAGTGTGTGGCATAAGAACACCCCTAAATCTCAGACAGACGCCACAGTAAAGGCTCTCATCGTGTTCACTGTAACACTGGAAATGCACTGCACATTTTCATTCTTACCTGGGGCGTTTTGGGGCAGTCGATTTTCTGCCACACCAGGACGCTAAAGTGTGTCCATGACAACAGGCTACCGAGCACATAGCCAACTTTGTTATGTAAGGTACCGCATGCCAGGAGAGGGTAGCATAGCATGGGGTAATACAGCAGGGCCAGAACCATCCAGTTCTCTGAAAATGCAACAGAGAAGGGTGAGGAACAAAACATCAGAAGAATACAAGGGGTGGATCCGATATCAAACACCACAACGGGGGCTGCTCGGTGGCAGTGGGGTTTGTGTCGTCCACAAAGCCCGACTCGGGAAGCATACGTTACTACAAACTGGGACTTATTGTGCGGAATTGTCAAACAGCCCGAAGAATTGCCTGCAATACTAGCACAGTAATGATTTGGGATTGAGTGGAATCACAGCAGACTGACAGGTCGGATTTCAGCAAGAAATATCACAAATATAATGTCATAAACACAAATAGAATAGAATAGAATATAACTGTGTCTTCTCATAGAAACAGGTTTTAGTTGTTAAGAGTTATGAACTTGATCTTGTCCATTGTCCTATGAATCAAAGCTTTGTTTCTGGAAAAATGCCAGCATTTTCAAAGGGGAAAGGAAAGTCACAGACCTGCAACACATTTTGAAGAAAAGTGTCAGATTTGCCAGACTATCAACTTCTCTGACATTTGAGGAAGGTGCAGAACTTCGAGCTACCGTTGGTTTTTAGGAGCACAAATAACAACCAATACGAGCCTAAAAAGTACAAAGTTAGGAATATTCAGAAACCCCCCCCATCCCCCGCTAAATCTGATGAAAGACCTCCTCTGTAAACCTGCCTGGTGACATGTGTGTGTGTGTGTGTGTGTGTGTGTGTGTGAAACATTAACTGAATCATCACCAAAACAAGAGCACCGAGTTTGGCGCCGGACACGGTAAGGCGACCTGCTTACGTTTGTTCTCCGGGTCTGTAGCGAAGGGCAGGGGGTTTGGCGAGACCACCAGGCCGCATAGTTTACAGAAGAGCACTCCAAACACGGCCACAGCCAGGCCCTTGTGCTGGGTGTGGTCCAGGAAATTGACTGGCCTGTGTGGATACAAGCGGTAGGTATTTCGGTATTTAGAGCTCGGATGTTACCAGCTTCGGGTCGAACGGAGTGTTATCGAGCCTCCGGCGCTGCACTGCAGAGCGATAATCTGTTGAATCTTCACACGTTTGGGAAGCCTTTCATTTTCCCTCGAGAGGAAGCAAATGGGAACGCACCTGAGCAAATCTGGAAGTCCTCTCTGTCCATCACCCAGCTTTGTACGCCTCGCCAAGACTGCCAGGATCATCATGACGACCACCTACAACACACATGCACACACACACACACCAAACATACACACATACGCACACACACGCACGCACGCACCCACAACATGCATGCGTGCCCAAACACACACACACACACACACACACACACACACACAAACACCCAACTGATTGACCTCTGACCCATGTCCAGCGCGCCCCTCCCCCCTCCCCCCACCCGGGTTAAAGACCTCCATCGGTATGACTCAATTGCTCATTAGGATTCCCCATGGGTCAAATGAGAGTGATAATCACACAGGGCGGCGGGCTACTGAAAGAGAGTTCAATGACCTGACATGACCTTTCAGATTTTTAGGAAACAAGGCATTAGGCAGCTGTCTACCGCTCTGTCAAGCTCGGGACAACTACTCTATGTCTACTCAGAGAGATAGACACGGTAAAAGAAGAATACTACGATAACTTGTGACACCTGTAAGGGCCAACATTGTTTATACCTAACATATTTGGCCTCCATAAAGCAAAGTGTTTAGTTGTGTATTGACGTGTGTTACTATTATTCTTCTGTCACAAATCCTGCTGGATCCCGAGTTTAGTGAATGAAGCCCATTTCTTCCTAACAGTGGGGTTGGAGTCAGATGTGGCATCGTGTTGTGTTTGTACTCACAGACACAGCAGCGATGCAATAGTGGTAGAGTCTGTCATCAACTGTGGGGTCACATGGTGGGATTATTCTTGGAAGGAGAAAAAAGAAAGAAAGAAAGAAAGAGAAAAGAGAAAAATGGCCAAAAATGATAATCTGGAGGAACTTTAAAACTCTAAAACGTCGGTTACACCGCCCAAGCGCGCGGCTAAACCTCTCACATGCCAGCGTCGGAGGACCATTTGTGGCCTGGCGAGAAAAAAAAAGGGTTGGCCATTGAAATCACATACCAGAGATTTGCATGTAAACGGATTGGATTCAGCAGCGTGACATGGGGGCTAACAAAAAAAACCCCGCCTACGCTCCATTACGCGACGCGAGCGGGGCCACACCAGATGAAGATAACTCAGATACAGCAGATAAGACGTCATCACAACGTCGTAAATAGTTCCGAGTTGGGCCGGTTTCCCTGTGGTCCTCCACCATTACATGACGGTGTTCTCCCTGGATGAATACCTCTTACCTGTCCGTGTGCTGTGGGTACTTTGTGTATGTTGGAGCACTCAACAGTTTGCCGGTGTACACTGTGCATGCCGAGCAGACTGTTTTGAGATTTAAGGCTCTGTCAGAACTCCCATTTGTATAATCTTGGCGCTAAAAGCACAAAGCTTTTGGGGGTATGAACTACTTGGGTATCAGCAGGAAACAGCGGGACGTTTGGATGTTTGGAGTGGGAGCCAAATATTATCAAGCTTACAAACCAAGCGTACTTGCAGGCAATAGAATTGCGTACCACAAATAGTGAGGGGGGGGGGGGGGAACTATTCCTTTAATGTGCTCTAAGTCCCCAAACAAATGATTGACTATAAATTAACACGAACACAAACACAAGAATTCCATCGCTCCTTTGTTGATTCAGCCATTAGTTGTCTTTTCTTTTAAATCCCCTTGAAAAGCCCTCCCTTGTCTCTCAGGATAACAGTGCTTTCTATACGGAAATTAATAAGGAATTCAAATAGAAATACAACATTGATGACTATTGAAGAGCATGAACTATTGCATGGAAACCATTGCAAAATGTGCTAATAAAGAGATTCATATGATTCGCACAACATGGTTCACAGGTCTGTTTTGAACCTAAAGTCCAGCTGTGTTCACCATTAATGGCAACTTTTCTGAACAAAGCACTTTTTCCTTGCTTAGCTAAGAAGTTTTTGTGGAGTTTTTGTGGTCAAATATTAACATTAAATATCACATGAATACCATAATGGGCCTGACTGACCCCAATATGACCCGCAGTGATCACACCACGAGACAGTGAGACATTTTGGTTCATTTTGGACATTATGTGTTTAAGACACATTAAGACACACGGTTAAGAAATACCCCTCTATAGGAAGAGATGCTACAGAGACACTACAGGGGGATTTGTGAGGATGCATTATAATTAATGCATCTTGCATTGTGTTCATTGCAAAGGGACTGCCACGATGCCAAGCTTTTCCCATGCATCTTTAAGCACGTTGCACTTTGTACACATGGGTGTTTTACTTATGATTCGCTCGAATGACCGCAAGTACCTCAGCTATCCAAGCTGATAACAGTGCTCAGGTTGAACTAGAAGCAGACACCAGAGTGTGTTCATTGAACACATAGTGCCCATGTGCCAAGCGGCATCTAATATCTCTGTGAAAATGACCCCCTGCTAAGAAATGTTCCAATAAGAGCTTGGCTGTTCCAACAATCACAGATAAAGCATCTATGGATATAAGCTCGTTTTAAACTTTCTCAAAAGTTCAGAGTTCAGTCCCCATGAAGGAATAAACACACTTTACACATATCATACGAATACTTGTTATACTTACTCAATCTGTATTCTGGGCGGTAAAGGGTCTAGCTCTGGGTACTCGTAGTCGAACAGAGCATCCTCATCCATCGCACCACTGGCCGTCTGGGACGAATCAAAAGTCTTGGATGTTCACTGTCTTCCCTGGCTCTCTGGAGCTGGAGTGTTAGGATCCCCCCTCGTGTGAAGAGAGAAGACTGGCAAACAAAAAAGAGAAAGTTTCTCCAAAGTTAGGCAAGTGCTGCAGCAAATCTCTGTCCCAGTCTCCCTGTGTCAGGTCCCCCCTCTGTCTCTCTCTCTCTCTCTCTCTGTCTCTCTGTCTCTCTCTCTCCCGCCCTCTCTGTGTCTGTGTAAGTCTTCCACTGAGCCTGTGTTCAGGTGACCAAGTCCCTACTGTGACGCTGGGAGTGACGTGACAGGTCCTGGCTGCAGGGTGCCAAGCCAGCCCCACACCCCCCCCCCACCCACCCACACCCCCCCCACCCACACCCCCCCCACCCACCCACACCCACCACACACACCCACACACCCACACATACACACCCACACACCCATTCATATACACATACACACACACACACACACCATAGATGAGGATTACCACCACGGTGGAAAAGTGGGAAATGGGTGAGAGGAAGAGTGAATGAAAGAAGGTGGTGGTGGTGGTTGTGGTTGTGGTGGGGTGGGGGTTACTATGTCATGGACAGCCAATCAGCAAGGCCACGGGCAGCACTGTTTGGGTTTCTGTCACCGCAAAATGTACTCCCACTGATTAAGTGGCCGAGACCTTTTTCAAAACACAGGTAAGTGTGGCGTGGGAAAACCCGTGGACATGGAGCAGCCCCGTCCCGCGCCCTATCTCCATTCCATGTAAATGAGAGGGAAGATCTCTGTCTCTTCCTTTTAGTCATCATGTTCCTATCCTCATTTAAATAGGTTGCCAAATGCCACCCTATCAAATGCTTCCAACATGGCCACCGGAAAACCAAGCCGCAGACATGTATTTTTCCCCCCACGTAACGCTACCCCGGCATCTTGATAAGGAGTTCAGCTTGCAGTACTTTTGTCTGTGATAGACAAAAACAGCCGAGATACAAGCTTGAATAGGAAAATATATATGGATCCATTTCCTATACTGTGCCAGTTATGAATAGCTTGTGTTTCCTTTTCATATGAATATTGAAAAATAATAGGAGAGATGAAATCTGATGTTGGGTGTTGGATGAGCTGTCACGAAATACCACCAAACATCCGGGGGCTTGTTTAACAAGAATGTATTACAAGCACAAGTCAATTACTAACATAGAAATGATCATTTATTCTAGAAGAAACATATGAGACACAGTCAAACATAAGGGTGATCGGTTTCAATTTCCATATGAATATTGTTCCCGCAAGGTGTAAGCCTGCGATAAAGAACCATTTGAACACAATAGCCTTCTGCTTCGGGGCTAAGAACAGAAGGATCTAATCTGGCCGTGAGATTAGCCCTGCATCCAGGCTCAGCGTGGCGAGACTAAGGCCCGGGCTGCATCCATCCGGCCTGCGTGTCAGAATGCTCATTATGCTGGGATTACAGTCAAAGCGTGTTAAAAGGAAACAACAGAAAGAAAAGTGATCACCAAAAATTCCTCAGAAAACGCAGCATCAGGAGAACGAGCCAACAAATCAAATGTCCACCCACACACAACAGTGCGTGGCCAAGAAAATAAAGGGGTCACTGGACAAAGAATGCTTTGAAGAGTTAGCATTGCATCAGGGCGATGGCTGTTTGATTATAAGGGACAGTTTGTTGCTGTTTTAGCAGCGGGTGTTGTTAGACAACTCCAAAAATGAGGCCCTAACAAGCGTGTGTTGACGGAACCCTTGACAGTATGAGATTTTGTTCAAGTATGACGATAAATTATTGATTATTTTAATGGAAGCTAAGATTGAAATGCACAGGCTTTAAAAGTGATCTTCGTTGTTCTTTCATTTAAACCGTGGCAGCCGAGTTACCCATTACCCAGTGTCCAGTAAGCCGGCCGACACACGACTCCACAGTACTAGATTGATGCTCTCGCCTAATGACTTTCATATCCACCATCATCATTCAGTCTGTGGGGCTCAGGACACTGTAATTGTATTCACCCTGCACGTATTCAATTGATTAAAATAACCAAGAGTCCACATTCGTCTTCTGCTGCGACACATTCGGCCCATTTGTCCTGTCAATGCTTAGAAATACGCGTAGGCCTATTTATTTCATTTGATTCTTTTTGTCAAGTTTTCGAAGAGAACCGAGCCAAACTCGTGCGATTGCGTTGCGTGACATTGGCGGGAAGCTTCGCTGTTAACGACGTCAATCGAGAGTTTCAGCAGGCGCAGGTGAGAGTCGACTACACACACACACACACACACACACACACACACACACACACACACACATATATGTATATCGACTATCTCTTCTTAACAGCGTATTCCACAAAATTGTGTGACACAGTTTAGTTATGTTAAGCTATGTGCAGTTTGTGTCCCTACGCTGGAAAGTTTCAAGTTTAAAAGTCAAACCGTCTCTCTCTCTCTCTCTCTCTCTCTCTACACAACGTAGCATCCCAGCCACCGGTACACGAGGTAAACGGCCGTAAGCTCCGTTAAATTAACCTCTTCGGTAAATGTCGGTTGTCGTGTGGTTGTGTGGTTATCGTGGGCCCCCCTTTTTGTCTCTTTAATCTTACATCATCTTACATTATCTCTACTCTCTTTAATAAACATTAATCTTCCCGGTGGCCTTTCAAAGTGTAACACAAGCGAAACGTAATTAGCTTACCTTCTGCCAAAACAGTTGTTTGGGTGTAGCATTAGCCTGGCGTACAAATGAGTCCTAAGTTATATGCTTTTACAGTTCGGCTTTCCAGACTTCTTTTGTCATTTGTGATACAAGCTAGTGACTACCAAACCACTTTTAGTTTTTATCAGTTCAACACCTCCTCCTCCATAACGCCAGTGAGACTTTGACCTTCTTTAATCTACACGAGGTACAACATCATAAACAGAGGGCTTTGCATAACAAAGACAATCTTGTAGTGTAGTGTAGTGTAGTGTATGCCTATGAATGTCACCTGTTTATTTATCTTGAGGTTCGTTCAGAAGCCTCTTGGGTTACTGGTGATGCATGTGGTCCTGTTGTTGACAGTGGTTGAAGTAGGCTACCCTGGGCACCTTGCTTAAAAGCTCCTATATTTCCGTCTTTTGTCGAGATAGAGCAACTCAGATTTTTTTTTAAGAAGGCAGTAAATCCACCAAACTGTTCATAAATGTGTTGAATCCGCTTCCAATTGACGCGCCGCCACCAGCCATCCTTCCAGGTGTGACGAAAGCCAAGCAGTATTTGTTTGTTCTATTTCGTCAAAAAACTAAAAAACACAAAACAGATATTTTCTCTCACCGTGACACATTGACTGAACCAGTGTATTCTGCTGACTCTGGAAAAATGTATGCACCTACTAACCCACGCTTAGAGCATAATTGGATTTGGGTGTGTTCAAGGTCAAACCCGCATCTGTTCAGTTCAAGTGACTGAACGGCTTATCTTTGTGGACACCCGTAATGAAGAGGCTGATGTATGCAAGTGAAATGTAATTTTAGCGCATTGAAGTCTTCCTGAGATGTCACTTTGAGTCACATTGAACATACCTTCTAATACAGCTTATAATAATAGCGAGATAATATAATATATCGACAATAAGCGGTTTTGTTTTGTGCTTTCTTTCTGAAAATATATAGAGCTTATTGGGCTTATTTGAGTGGACTGATAATGGGATCTTGTAACCCACACAGCTTGTGACGTCCCTAAATCACCCAGCAGGATATTAATAAAAAGGCAATAATCACATTCCAACAGACACTGCTGCACTCTTGTCTGTCGCGTGCACGTTGTGATTGTCCAGCAAGTGTTCTAAATTTATGACAAGGAGACAAAGTGGGTCCTGGCAATATGTAGGCAACAACACCCATCCAATCATATTGAGACACCCCTCTATGGCCAGAACACAGTCAAAGGACTCCTTTTATTCGGAGAACAGTTTAGAAATTCACAATGAGAGATGGAGAGGGAACAGAACGTTATTAGTGACGGGGTTCATACATTTTGACATACATTTAAAGACGTGTTTATTGGTAGATATCTTTGTTGTTTATTTTAGGTTTCTTAGCAGTTTGGTGCAAAGTTCTAGCATATTGACTGTTTTCCGTGTTTTCCTGTAATCAATATAGCGATTGTTATTCTGTATGAAGAAATAATGGAGGTCTTGGCGCTATATTGTATATGTCACTTATTTAAACTATATGTGTGCAGGCCTACTGTGAGTCTCTGTCAGGGCGTTTGCTTAACCAAATCCTGGGAGTTTTATGATGAAATGAATTCCGTCCCCACATGCCTCGCATAATAATTGCCATCAAAATGAGAGAGTCGCCAAAGTGTCCCAAATGAGCTATTCAAGGGCAGAGCTTACTAATACGCTTTTTATGTCTCGCATGTGAGCCCCCAGACAGTTGTATATTTGTCAGGGCTATTTTCGTTTAGCAGATATATAAACCGACCACATAGGCCCACAAATTATTATTATTATTATTATTACTATTATTATTATAGGGGTTTTGGTGGATTTTCCTGTTCTCAGCTGCCCTTTGACATGAGTTTCATAGATGGACCATCTCTCTTGTTTTTCATTCTATCAATGAGATATCTCTGATGAATAATGTATTGGTGGATGGAGGCTGCAGACGTCTTTCTCTGTGTGCAGACTGCGGAGATGCTTGGGTCTTCACACACACATCTCCAGGGCCGTGGTATAGGCCGAGCGAAAGCCCAATCAGAAGCATGTGGTGGTTTACCGACGGTTGTGTGGAATATCCTGCTGTACACAGAGGGTTAGGATTCCAGAAAGAGGAGAAAAAAACATGGATTTTTGTCCTTGGTAATTAATCCATTTCCCCAGGTACATACTTTCTTTCCAGGCACGTATTCCAAGCATATTTGCTGTACATAGCCCTGTTTACAATGGTATTGAGATGTAATTCATGGCACATTTTATTTGTATTATCCTTATATATCCTTATACATCCTTATATCCTTATATATTCTTACATAGGCCTACTCATTGTATTATCCTTATTAAATTTCTTACACGTCCATAGAAGTGGGAATTATGCAACTTTTTGATATTTAAACTGAGGGAATATGTTGAGCTATGCGGAAGTCTTTAAAACGTTATGGATTCTTTAAAATGTCACATACACATACACTTGACTTGAAGTTTTATAAGAGTCAAGGCAACAAAGCTTGATGATTCAATCTTACAACCAAGATCGGTTGTTTGCTCATTCTCCAGGTTGGTGTTGTTAGGCTATCTCCGTATCTTTATAGTTCTCCTGTTACAGCAGGATTTTGACCCACAGCCATAAAACACTTCAACCATTCATTTATTTCAACCAATGCCTTCTATGGGAGAGAGATGCGTCTAAGTTTACTTTGGACAAATCAGTCGCCACATGAGATATGCTGCAATGCATAAACAGAGGGCTTTGCATAACAAAGACAATCTTGTAGTGTAGTGTAGTGTAGTGTAGTGTATGCCTATGAATGTCACCTGTTTATTTATCTTGAGGTTCGTTCAGAAGCCTCTTGGGTTACTGGTGATGCATGTGGTCCTGTTGTTGACAGTGGTTGAAGTAGGCTACCCTGGGCACCTTGCTTAAAAGCTCCTATATTTCCGTCTTTTGTCGAGATAGAGCAACTCAGATTTTTTTTTAAGAAGGCAGTAAATCCACCAAACTGTTCATAAATGTGTTGAATCCGCTTCCAATGGACGCGCCGCCACCAGCCATCCTTCCAGGTGTGACGAAAGCCAAGCAGTATTTGTTTGTTCTATTTCGTCAAAAAACTAAAAAACACAAAACAGATATTTTCTCTCACCGTGACACATTGACTGAACCAGTGTATTCTGCTGACTCTGGAAAAATGTATGCACCTACTAACCCACGCTTAGAGCATAATTGGATTTTCGGTGTGTTCAAGGTCAAACCCGCATCTGTTCAGTTCAAGTGACTGAACGGCTTATCTTTGTGGACACCCGTAATGAAGAGACTGATGTATGCAAGTGAAATGTAATTTTAGCGCATTGAAGTCTTCCTGAGATGTCACTTTGAGTCACAATGAATATACTTACTAATACAGCTTATAATAATAGCGAGACAATATAATATATCGACAATAAGCGGTTTTGTTTTGTGCTTTCTTTCTGAAAATATATAGAGCTTATTGGGCTTATTTGAGTGGACTGATAATGGGATCTTGTAACCCATACAGCTTGTGACGTCCCTAAATCACCCAGCAGGATATTAATAAAAAGGCAATAATCACATTCCAACAGACACTGCTGCACTCTTGTCTGTCGCGTGCTCGTTGTGATTGTCCAGCAAGTGTTCTAAATTTATGACAAGGAGACCAAAGTGTCAGGCGCTTCACGCTGCTCTGCTTTTTCGAACGGGCCGATTTCCCCACAGGAAAGCGCAAACACGTGAACTCACGCGTGCGTGAACTTCTGAAAGGCGTCGCATACACGTATACGTCAGTTCAATGCTGAATATGGGTTCATGGATGTGTTTTTTGATGGACTTAACGCACCACAAAGTCAACTTGAAAAAATACAAAACAAAATAACCAACAGGCAGACACACCAGTTCACCCTTCACTGTCTGCTGTGACCGTGCCCTTTCCCCCGTCTTAATGTACCATTATAACCCCGAGCCCATGCAGCACGACCCACCGACCTGAACCTATTTGAAGGTCTTCCCCTCCATGGGCCTCGGGATCCTGCTGCTCGACTGAGTCTCTGCTGCCGGGAGGGATGAGCGGTGTGTGGGTTTGCGGGGCGCTGCGCGTGACCCCCCGGCCTCCTCCCCCCCCCCTTGACTCCTTTGCTGTATTCATCCACTCCCACTCTCCCTGCAAACACAAACAAGAACAATCATACAAAAACCACTGCAGAGACCACTGTCAATATTGGACGAGGACCTGCTGTTGACTCCTGACAATTATTTCAATTATTCGTCTGCATTTAGAAATAAACAATGTTGTTTGTTTGTTTGAGTGAACAAATGTTATAAAAAAATCAAGAGATGCATGGGCTTGTTTGGAAACTCCTTAAACTGATCCACTTTTAAACCAAACTCATGCAGAAGCACTCAGTGTACTCAGCAGTATTGGAATCGTGTCACAACTGATCAACCTGCATGGACAAATGGTGGTGCTTTGATGGGCAGTGATTTTCTGCTCAGAACACACATAATCAGAGGAAGACAGATAAGGCAGTGGTCCCCAACCTTTGACTTTAGGTGTGCCCACTAAATGGACCTTTTTCCACACCGTCAGTCACGCGGAGAATAATAACCAATAAGATCGCCTGATTTCTTAAGACCGCGCCCCCTTGCAGCAGAGCCGCCGTGATGTCCCACAAACAAAGCTTGTCCCGCGTTGTTGTGTTCATAGATTAGACTACAGCTACATTTAGTTAGAACAACATGGTTCTTAGATGCGCTTGGGGAACGTGCAATAATGACCACAGATATCCAGAGAGATTACAGGGAGCGCGTTTCATCGAGATTTGGAGTATCCATGCAGTCTGCAGGACTTGTTTTTAATACATGGATAGAGCTTATGTATTTTACATTTGGACAACTACATATGGCCTCATAGAGACATTATTATTAAAAACATGCCTGAAAACTTTAGAAAATAATTTCCTTCTACTTTAGTCATTATTGATGGTACTGTCAGCTTTATAGTGACTATAAGTCAAGCACAACCCTCAAAGTATTGATTGGATGAAGGAGAGCCACGAGAGACGCCTAATTCAGTGGCATCTGGGGGTTTTCATACATTTTGACGCGAGATTCAAGAAGTTTTACACAGTATCCATGATTTGTAATTTGTAAAAGTATCCTATATGCTCTGAGAGCTCTTATATATTTAGCAAGGTTTTCTTGGATGGCAGTAATTCTGGAAGCAGATAGGTTCGTAGCACTGATTGTCGAGATGTTTGGTCGGCTGTGTTTTTCCTCTTGAGTCTATCATATAACTAGGTGCGAGTAGTTCTGATATAAGTCTGTATGAAAGAAAATTACATAGGGAGACATTGGCGAGTGAGGTATTTTATGGTATGTTATACTTGTTACAACATAATAATTGACTACGAGTAAAGTTTCGATCGCTCGCAGAGGCCAGCAGAGCCATGACGATTATATCGGCGTTGATGATCGAGCGGGACTCCCACACATCAATTTACAGCAAGTGGGGTCTTGGCGCTATATTGTATATGTCATTTATTGAACCTACTATAGCTTCAATAAATGACATGTATGTAGGCCTACTGTGTGTCTCTGTCAGGGCATTTGCTTAACCAAATCCTGGGAGTTTTATGATGAAATGAATTCCGTCCCCACATGCCTCGCATAATAATTGCCATCAAAATGAGAGAGTCGCCAAAGTGTCCCAAATGAGCTATTCAAGGGCAGAGCTTACTAATACGCTTTTTATGTCTCGCATGTGAGCCCCCAGACAGTTGTATATTTGTCAGGGCTATTTTCGTTTAGCAGATATATAAACCGACCACATAGGCCCACAAATTATTATTATTATTATTATTACTATTATTATTATTATAGGGGTTTTGGTGGATTTTCCTGTTCTCAGCTGCCCTTTGACATGAGTTTCATAGATGGACCATCTCTCTTGTTTTTCATTCTATCAATGAGATATCTCTGATGAATAATGTATTGGTGGATGGAGGTCACTTCCATCATCTCTCTGTCACTGTAACGAAATGATATTTAATGTTGTCGTCTGGCTACTCAGTTGGTCGCGAATGGAGACTGTCCACGACACGTTTCTCCACGGGTCACTGAGTAGTGCAGTATTCTGGCGTAGAGAAATGAGCTTGGGTCTCACACACGCATCCTCATGGTCCTCGCGTTGAGAAACATAAACTAACAGTGACCGACACTGACAAAGCCCAATCAGGACAGCGAGGATTGAGTTTGGTTTTACAGGCAGACCCGGTGATGGGAAGAGTATATGCGAATATCCTATGCTGTACACAGAGGGTTAAAAGCTATGCGCGGAGGAAGAGTAAGGGTATAATCACAGATCTAGTAGATTATCTTGTACCATCTGGATACTAGTCATAGAGTGCTCTCTAGTGTGTCACAAGCGCTTGATGGACCAATATGCAATCTCTATTGCGCGAGTGAACCTAGCGGGTGTTCGCGAGAGCGAGAGGGTCGGGACTTTGCACCGCCTTGAGATAAAGAAACGTTGATTTATGCGATTGCCGTATGTGAGCCAGATTGGTACTAAGCTAAGAGCGCACCATCTCGTCTATTAGTTGTTTATAACATCAACTGTGTAATATAACCATTCAATCAGTACTTCATCCTTTTGTAGCTGAGTAGTATCTCTGTCGAGGTTAGACTGTCCTCCCTATATCAAAAGACTCTAACTGCAATTGTATTAAAGTTAGAAATGCGTTCATCACACGTCCATTAAGAACGCTTAGCGGTATAACTTATCGCCAACCATAAATATCATTTGATAATTGTAAAAATATAACTTACGAGAGAGAGAGAGAAGAAGAACCAAAGTGGTTTAGAATTGAAAGAAAAACCACTAATTACACGTCCATAGAAGTGGGAATTATGGAACTTTTTGATATTTAAACTGAGGGAATATGCTGAGCTATACGGAAGTCTTTAAAACGTTATGGATTCTTTAAAATGTCACATACACATACACTTGACTTGAAGTTTTATAAGAGTCAAGGCAACAAAGCTTGATGATTCAATCTTACAACCAAGATCGGTTGTTTGCTCATTCTCCAGGTTGGTGTTGTTAGGCTATCTCCGTATCTTTATAGTTCTCCTGTTAACAAGCCCTGTTACCAGCCCTCCGCTGACGCCCAGTCCCTCTTTAGGGAGAAGTAGCCAACTGGCCGCCTACTTCCTACCGCCTGGCCTCCTGACACCGGCCTGCCTTTAATCTTATGAACAAATGCCCAGCTGTGTCACATATAGGAGTCACTGGTGTTTGAGGACCACCATCAAACACCACCTCATCTCACCAGTGTGCACAAAGACATCTTTTGTCCTGTCCTCGTTCCATGCATACAATATTCCATTTAGACCCGTTATAATATACTATGCATGCTTAAGCGGCATCCAAAATCGATGTGATGCCAAGCTTGTAGGCAGTGGGATTAAACGACATGTCTCACCCCCACCCATACCCTACACTTATAGCTACTCACAACGAGCGGCGACACACATCACAACAATCCGATGTGATGCCAAAGGCTGTTAGGCGCAGCTCGCGGCGAATGGATATAACTGAACATGTCGACTTCTAAGGGAGAGCAACACCTGCACATGAAACAGTCACGCAATTTACGAAGTTGAATATACATGGAGTGTCGATAGGACATTACAGTGGACATTAAGATAAATCACCCACATCTAGCGCGTTTCTTGCTTGCCTTCTGTCCCTCTGCACGCACACTCATAGTGGGTTAGCACCTCAGGGTATACAGTGTCAGATGACGGATATAAGCGCAGTGCTCGTGAGAGCACAGAAAATCTGATTCGTAACATATATCACGGGCATGGGCAGACGCATAGTTTATGACCTTATGGATCTGTTTTTGATGGTGGGTGTGCTGTTTATTGGTGGAGGCCCAGAGCGAGAGAAGAGAGAACACAAGTCATCGTCTCACACCAACACACACACACACACACACACAACACACACACACACACACACACACACACACACACCCTCACACACACACACACACACACACACACACCCCACCCCCCCCCCCCCCCCCCCCGCTGGGATCACTCGCAGCATGGCGCCGCAGCAAAAGGTTGCCCACCCACCGCTTTGCAGGCAGCCCAAAACAAAGATGCTGTGTTCACCTGACACCTCAACGCTGACTCTCCCGCAGTCATAAATAAGGTTTCGTCAACAACAATCCCGACAACACAGTTTTTTTCTCTCGAATGCGCGCGACAACTCGGGAATACACTTTTGTGCTCGCCATGTTTACGACACCGACTTAGAGTACGGCTGTCCGTGGAAACGGCTCTAATTGATAGAACTGCTGGAAGGTCAGGCCACAGCTGAGGCGTTACCTTAAAGATCAGCGGAAATGAAATGAGATGAAGTTAAAATAGATCCAATTAAATGTGGAATATCCACTATATATATATCACACGCACGTGGGCGCCCACACACACACACACAAACACAAGCACACACACGCGAAATAAATGTCATATTTTGTCCGTAGCTGTATTGGTATTGCGGATATTCCAATTCCTAGTGGGAGTGTGATTTTTGTTTGAAATGTAGATGTACTTCAAAATGTACACATCACGGCACTTCTGTCGCTGGTGCATCAGGTCGACTTCAGTGGAGTACGAACAGCCACCAGTGGGGATGCGATGCGATGGCTCTGATCTGCGTTCAGGGCCACTGTACTCCGGATTAAAGATGGAGGTGATGTTTTGAGACAGGAGAGCATTGTCGGAGCTGCTCCTCCCTGTCACCTCCTGTTGCGGTCGCTGAGGTGGAGGAATAGGATACGTTTGTAATCATACGTTTATTCAGAAGTGACTCTTAAGATTTGTCATCGTGTTGCATTACTATTGTGTCCTCTTTGATGTAATTGTGTACTTGATATTGGCCGGCTTTTCACAAGTGACATCATGCTATTGATTCCATATATGGCTTGGATGGCACACTGAGTCATGTTTCCATGGCGAGGAGGAGGAGGAACCGTCCCCGAGGGGCTGGCGGGGGCAGGGCAGAATACATTATATTATCACCCCGCACTGTAGGCGCCCTCGACGCCGCTTCAAAGCTGCTGCTGCTGCTGCTGCTGGTGGTGATGGTGATGGTGCTGGTGGTGGTGGTGGTGATGGTGCTGCTGCTGGTGGTGCTGGTGGTGGTGGTGGTTCAAAGACACATCTGCAGTTCAACTCTCTGAAATCCCCAAAGACCCTTTCTATGGAAGGGGGATTGAGATAAAGCGTCTGCATAAGCTGCCACTGGGGTCATTCCTGTGTGTGCTCTCTGTAGGTCTTCATTAGGACAGGAACACCTCCTCCTCATCATCCGCCATCTCCATGGCCCAGTAGTGAGGGGACGGGAGGCTGTGTGTGGTGTGTGTGTGTGTGTGTGTGTGTGTGTGTGTGTGTGTGTGTGTGTGTGTGTGTGTGTGTGTGTGTGTGTGTGTGTGTGTGTGTGTGTATATAGATGAGGACGGAGGATAGCGGCACTTAACAGACCCCGAAGCCAAGGCCTCTCCACGTGGGCGTGTTCATTGTTGTTATTGTTGGTGATGATGTTGGATGGCAATTATTCCACTCACACTATTAAGTGTATTCAGAGTGGTTGATGGACTGTACGTGAGCAGTATTCATGTTTGTCCTCAAGAGGAGTATAATGCAGTAATATAGGGAAATGTTTCACACTGATCCTGCAATTACAAGAGTCTTGCTCTTCACTTGTTTTGCTATTTGAATAATGGACACTGGAATACTACTTCTACTACGTACTTTTAGTGACAATCACAAATGACAAATCAAGAGACATCATCCAGAGACCCCCCCCCCAATATTGGACTGTTGAGGCTTTCAGGGGTCCAACGTCTATCTTT
Source organism: Coryphaenoides rupestris (assembly GCA_002895965.2). Lineage (NCBI taxonomy): Eukaryota > Metazoa > Chordata > Actinopteri > Gadiformes > Macrouridae > Coryphaenoides > Coryphaenoides rupestris. The sequence continues at coordinate 394,822 of PIJE02000194.1, forward strand.
TTCGCACACCCTGTCTAGCCTGCCTTTTACAACTTACATTTTAAGTCCTCCTTTTAGTTTGGTTAATGTAGTCCACATGCCTTCGGCTGTTTGAATGTAGTTTACACAAAAACCCTGTCTGCCTCGTGAAAGAACTCTCGCTTTGTTCTAACATTGATATTCCATCAATTATGCATAAGGCTTTTGTGTTTTTATTCAGCCATACAGTATACTGGTTCATTAAATTTGTAAGCCGTGCCTGACAAGGATTTGGTAAGATAGTGTAACAAATAAAACCCTCTTTCGGGAAATGTTTTCTTTTATTCTTTTATTTATTTTTGTATTATCAGTTGTGATGATGATGATTAGATCTACGTGTGCATGGACTGTGGATCTATTGGTTTGATCTGCGTAATTTGTCGGGAGTTGCTGCACCAGTTATGTGTCCTTAGTAATGTGATGGCCGATCACTGCTGAACGCGGCCCACGGTTTATCTGCAGTGATTAGCAATCGCTCTGCCGGCTATAGTGTATTCTGTTGGGATGTTTAGCATGGCTTCTGTGGTATCTGCGTACCGTTGGTTCGGTCTTCAATAACACAGACACACACACACACACACACACACACACACACACACACACATACAGATACACAGAGAGAGCCGACGGGAAAGAGAGGAGGTGTATATTTCTTTCTTTCCTTTACTCCTCCACATACACTACTGAGGCTGTCGAGTTGATTGACAAGTAGAATCCATGGGATTCTCTGTGGACGTGTTATTGCTCTGGGTCATAGGTAACTAAACTCAAATAAGCCTCTGAATCCAACACACACATGCACACACACACACACACACACACACACACACACACCATCCTGAATTTTTCTGTCCTTCTGTCCATTTTTCCTTCTTCTTCTGGTTATAACATTTCTAGCCAACAATGAATTATTGACCAGTCTGAAGTCCGGTGGGACAGCGAGGGTCTCCATGCGCTGTGGTTATCTGTCTCCGTGTGCACAGAGGTCTACCTTAGTCCAGCACAAAGGGATTTTTTTATGTTGTATTTTCTTGGGGTTTTTTTTACATTTTATTTGCGCTAAGATGTTGTTTTTCAGTGCGTGCCGCTTTTCCATCGCCTGTTTCCCATATCGGGTAAACAACAACACAACAACAACATATGATGTCCTGATTGGATTGTTTGTATTGATTTGCCTTTTAATGTTCGCACTCAGTCAAGGTCAGTTTACTGATGGAGAAATGGATTTTAGAGATTATTGGCTTTCTGAGTTTTGTCTTGGTGCTGACGCCACGTCTCACGTTGCTGCCTGCTGTCGTCACTTTTAAATGGGGAAGAAAATTTCAATAATTTTCATTTGATTAGTGTACATATACATCTTACATCTTATACATCTATATACATCTTTAACTGAATATTCTTTGGGGAAATACATGGCCAATAAAGGTTTGAGGTAAATTGAAGTTGGCCAACTTCCTATGCCATGCGTTATCCAAGTTGAATAATAACATTGTCTTGTTAAGTTACTTTAAGAACCCACTAAAATGCTTGAGCCTAAATATATAGCTACATATATATAGACTATATACCTATATAATTTCAGGAGCTTGCATAGTCTCACTACTTCAAACAAAGAGGTAAAAGAGGGTAAACATGTATGAGTGTATAATCCTTAAAGGAAGTTCAAAACGGGCCTAAGGGTTTGCTGTGGGAAACCATGTTTGTGTGGGGGAATGTGTATTCATGTCACGGTGCAGAAGACCTTGTGGTGAAGATGGATGCTGTCTCTTTGTCCCGCAATAATGATTTTGATCCAAAGTTTGACACACCCCCTATGTGCCGAGTTGTGTCCGACCTCAAGGTTGCCACTGGATGTGACTTTGAAAGCTGACATTTTCCCAGAATGCCTTGAAAAGTGAAAAGCCTGTTGCGTGCAAACACAACACGGTGTAAATGGTGCGATTGACTGTTGCTTAGGAACCAAAGGGTCTGAATACATTGGAAAACACTTCACCGTGGTGTTTGTCTCAAGTATGGGCACACATCCATTTATGAAGTGCTATTAATATTTTAGTAATGCAAGCATAATGCCAAGTAGTTCCTGCCAACTATTGTATATATGTGCATTGTGCAGATGCTTAACATTTGTATGATCAAATATCCCGAGAGTTTCATTGGCTGCAATGCAAACTTTAATTGTAATTATTTTTGCAAAATAAATGATCCAACTGAAATGCAATCTAAGGAAAGTTAACCAACAGTGATGGTAAGTTATTTCTGGAGAGAGATTTACGATTGAGATTGAATTAATTGAATGGGATTTTTGATTACTGTTGGGTAGTAATAAGCAGCAACACTCTGATTCTCTTTGAGCCTGCAGCTCAGCGAGACAGTTGTTCTCTGGTCTGCTGCTTCTCCCCTTTTGTCCTCATTTACATTACAAATTCGTCCAAATGGTGCAAAGGCTTGCGCCCTAATTCTGCCACCACGTGTGTGTGTGTCTCTCTGTGTGTTTGCTTGTGTGCTTTGCATAGCAGTGCATCGTGTGTGTGTGTGTGTGTGTGTGTGTGTGTGTGTGTGTGTTGCTGCGTTTCACATGTTTAAGTCATAACAGGACGGGAATATCAGCAGAGATTTGGAGGAACTGATCTGATTAGAATATATATTCTCAGATTCATTTGCAATCATATTTTATGGTTGCAAATGAAATGTTTTTTTATGTCTACTGCAATGTATTATGATGAACATTTATAAATCTTAAGTTTGATCCAAATGTGTTAGATTTCTTAGAATGGTTTTGTGTTAGAATATAGATAGAATATACTGTATAGAATGTAGAATTCCTAAACCAAGTGTCGTTTGTCGTGTATTATGGATAAAGGTTACATCCTTTATCTCAAGATATACGGCAACTCATTTAACCAGAGCAATCTCTTGGTCCTCCAGAAATAACCCATGTTGACAAGGAACACAGTTATAAAGTATGACCTTATAAAACGGACAAAAAGCGTAAAACAACAAACTAAATCGGCAATAACAGCGGGATTTAGCACAAATTCATTGGAAGCCTTTTTTTCTTTTTGCCTTATGTGGCTGTAGAATCCCAGTCAATGTCCAGGTATAGCACTCGCAACCCCCCCGAATGCATAGTGAATGCGAAAGACAAGCAGCTGTAGACCACCCCTCCTATATACCGCCCGACCCTTTCCCCCTGATTTGCCCTCCCGCTGCGGGGAAAGTGTTGAGCGCTGAACGAGGGTCTGCAGACGCGCCTCCATCAGCGGGGGCAGCATCTGAGGAACGGCAGCACTTCAAATGGAATGCGAGTGGTTTTTCGAGGCAACCCCCAGTCATACATTTTTCATCGGACAACTGGCTTTGAGGTAGCAGAGAGGAGCCGGGGCCGGGCCTGCCAGCCAGCCAGCCAGCCAGCCAGCCAGCCAGCCAGCCAGCCAGTCAGTCAGTCTCTCAGTCTCCGGTCGAACACTACATACAAAACCAGGGGGCTTCCTGAGACAAAAGGAATACAAGGAGTGGGTGGTTGAGCGGGGGGGCACCTGAAATGAAAACAAGAAATATTGGTGTAGTGTGGGCTTATTGTCTGGGCTCCGACTACACTCTTTTATGTGTGCCGGGTACGCTGAGCGAGACCTCATTTGTTGATTTATATTAGCATGTGTTAGCAGCATGGGGGCCAGCGGTGGCAGCACAGCTTGTGACACCACGGCTCCTAAGCCCAGCCGGGGGTCCGTGTTGAACGTGGTGGACGGATTGACTTGCTAAAATTGAGGACTACAATTTGTTTTTTGTTTTTTTAATCTCTAAGAGTACACATCTTCAATTGTTCATGATTTTGGAGCACAATGTGTGAAATTCACGACTGCACAAACACCCATTGCCAATATGGTTTTACGTGAACAAAAAAAACTAAACATCTGACACAACAGCTTTCTGATTATGTTCATGTTTATTATATATTTTATATTAAACACCAGGATCCCTGATTTCTAGTGGACAAACATTTTGTAAAAATACATAAAACCAATGGCTACCCATTAAACTGAATCGGCTCATGAAACAACAAAGAATCCGGAAAATTTGTATTTTTAATAGCTGGTGTCTTGTATGTTGTAAATATTTCATGGACTCTCTTTAAGATCAAGCTGTCTTCCTTCAATCTCCAAACCTAACCCATAACCTATTTCTTCCCCAACGAGTCTTTCCCGGAAATCCTCGTATCTTATCTCACTTTGGTCTTTGATTCCAGGCATCTCTTTATCAATGTGGTGAATCAGAAACATGAACCTAAGTGTTGCCATGGAACCCTGCCCCTCATCTCACGTGCACGTGAACGCGCACGCTTCCCTAGACGCGCCGTGGACTCTGCAGAACGGCTGCAAATTTAATGAGCGACTTCCCGGCACTGCTGGATGGTGTGGGTGCAGCGTCTGGACGTTAATGCAGGCTGACATCTCCATCCTCCTCAACACAGCCCGCTCCGTCCTGCAGGGACAACCTCGGATGGGAAATTAAACGTACCTAAAGGAGATCCATCGGCAGGATGGCGTGTTCTGCTCTTTTAAACCATTAACCATTCAACTTTGATTTCAGTATTTGAATCAGTGGTTTGTCAAGCAGCCATGAAGACTCTGATCCTTGTTTAATTGTTCCTGATCACCTTCTTCTCGTTGAATGTGTTTCATTGAAGAAATGCTCCTCCATCTTTGTTTTGCTTGTTTTGTTAACTTAGGAGACGATACGGTTTAAGGTTTTTCTTCAGTGTGGCCTCATAAAGTAAACCATCAAACAAACCAAGGTCATAAAATCATTCAACATTTTTGTGGGATTTTGTGTCTCCGATTATCCTGAACGTTATCCGTGTACACAGGTCGGCAGAGCAGAGCAGAGAAAACAATGGGATTTCTAATTAATTACATTTACACGTTTAGCAGTGTGTCCCGAAGACATGTCGTTTAATCCCACTGCCTACAAGCTTTGTCATCACATCGATTTTGGATGCCGCTTAAGCATGCATAGTATACTTATAACGGGTCTAAATGGAATATGTATGCATGGAACGAGGAGAGGACAAAAAGATGTCTTTGTGCACACTGGTGAGATGAGGTGGTGTTTGATGGTGGTCCTCAAACACCAGTGACTCCTATATGTGACACAGCTGGGCATTTGTTCATAAGATTAAAGGCAGGCCGGTGTCAGGAGGCCAGGCGGTAGGAAGTAGGCGGCCAGTTGGCTACTTCTCCCTAAAGAGGGACTGGGCGTCAGCGGAGGGCTGGTAACAGGGCTTGTTTTAATTAGCTTCCTCCAGCAGTGATGAGCATTGAGCTGTTGATGAGCTGAGGATTTGGAGCCAAAGGATGGGATTTTTTTCTCCTTGAAATGGACACACTTACAACAATAGAAAAAAAATGATGTCGATCAAAATGGAATATTGTAGTTATTCTTTCATCATCCTGTATTTTTTTCTATTGTAACATTTTTCATTGATGTTTTGTGGGAGCATAAGTAGCGTGGATGACTTTTTCTTTATAATATGGGGGGTCACCGACACTCTTTACTCAGCCACTGAACACGTGTGTTTTACCATTTGTATATGAAGTGGTCTGCGTAAGGTCTTGATGACAACGGACCTTTCCCTACTCAAGCGGCAAGTCCCGCCCCCCCCCCCTAGTTACTGTTGCTATGCCCCACAAGCTTTCCCACACGCTCTGCAGCATGTTAGTAACGTCCGCTGAACAACGCCCCCCTGCTGATGATTCTCTCTCAAGGATTCCTGACAATATCGCTGTACTGTATGTTATTTGCCAAATGCCGCTACTTTATCTAAGAGAGTTCGACAGAAAGGCCTGAACTATTGTACACAAGGATATATCCGTGACGTTCAGATTTCGGACGGAGCAGACGACAACATAAAACTTCGTCAGGACAAAATGGTGGAGTGATGTGTTTACAATGAAAGTAAGCCTAAGATCTGCTAACTACGAGCTACAATGGGCTAATCACCGAGCTGTGCTAATCAGACGATGGCGCGGTAGCACTTCGTTTCGCAATCTTGTCCTAGCGAATAATTAGCTAGCTTTGTAGTTTCTTGTGTCGGCGCTGCTGTAAATTGATGTGTGGAGTCGCTATCAACCGTTTGATTGTTGCGCTTGTGAACTTTCAGTGTTTTAAGTACATCATAAAAACCACTGCGTTCAGTAATTGCCTTATCAGATACAGCACCTGTAAATAACTCGGACACAACAATAACAGACCCACTTGGATCACATCCAGTCAATGCTTTGAGGGTTGTGCTTGACTTATAGTCACTATAAAGCTGACTCTGTAAAGCCAGTGCAGATGGCACCTGGGTCTTACATTCAGTACCATCAATAATGACTAAAGTAGAAGGACATTATTTTCTAACGTTTTCAGGCATGTTTTTAATAATAATGTCTATGAGGCCATATGTAGTTGTCCAAATTTAGAATCCATAAGCTCTATCCATGTATTAAAAACAAGTCCTGCAGACTGCATGGATACTCCAAATCTGGATGAAACACGCTCCCTGTAATCTCTGTGGATATCTGTGGTCATTATTGCACGTTCCCCAAGCGCATCTAAGAACCATGTTGTTCTAACTAAATGTAGCTGTAGTCTAATCTATGAACACAACAACGCGGGACAAGCTTTGTTTGTGGGACATCGTGGCGGCTCTGTTGCAAGGGGCGTGGTCTTAAGAAATCAGGCGATCTTATTGGTTATTATTCTCCGCATGACTGACGGTGTGGAAAAAGGTCCATTTAGTGGGCACACCTAAAGTCAAAGGTTGGGGACCACGGCCTTATCTGTCTTCCTCTGATTATGTGTGTTCTGAGCAGAAAATCACTGCCCATCAAAGCACCACCATTTGTCCATGCAGGTTGATCAGTTGTGACACGATTCCAATACTGCTGAGTACACTGAGCGCTTCTGCACGAGTTTGGTTTAAAAGTGGATCAGTTTAAGGAGTTTCCAAACAAGCCCTTGCATCTCTTGATTTTTTTAGAACATTTGTTCACTCAAACAAACAAACAACATTGTTTATTCCTAAATGCAGACGAATAATTGAAATAATTGTCAGGAGTCAACAGCAGGTCCTCGTCCAATATCGACAGTGGTCTCTGCAGTGGTTTTTGTATGATTGTTCTTGTTTGTGTTTGCAGGGAGAGTGGGAGTGGATGAATACAGCAGAGGAGTCAAGGGGGGGGGGGAGGAGGCCGGGGGGTCACGCGCAGCGCCCCGCAAACCCACACACCGCTCATCCCTCCCGGCAGCAGAGACTCAGTCGAGCAGCAGGATCCCGAGGCCCATGGAGGGGAAGACCTTCAAATAGGTTCAGGTCGGTGGGTCGTGCTGCATGGGCTCGGGGTTATAATGGTACATTAAGACGGGGCAAAGGGCACAGTGAAGGGTGAACTGGTCTGTCTGCCTGTTGGTTATTTTGTATTTTTTCAAGTTGACTTTGTGGTGTTTTAACTCCATCTTTAACCATGTCCATATGCAAAAGTACATATGTCAAAAAAACACATCCATGAACCCATATTCAGCATTGAACTGACGTATACGTGTATGCGATGCCTTTCAGAAGTTGGGGGTGCGTTCACATGAGACGCGTGAGTTCACGTGTTTGACGCTTTCCTGTGGGGAAATCGGCCCGTTCGAAAAAGCAGAGCAGCGTGTCTCAAGTGAACGCCTCTTGATATATTGGATGGAAATGGAAATGCTGCTTTCGTGTTCGATAAATGGCGAAGAAAGATGGGTATGTGCGTCTTGTGTATTTCACGGTGAAGCACATCACACATGCAGGAACACGCTTGGTTGCTCTTATCATTTCCCCCAGGAAATAGGAAAATATTAAATAGGAAATAGGAAAATATTAAATAGGAAATAGGAAAATAGCGTTTTTGATCTCGACGTTATATTCTTGTGGGCGAAATAACTAACGAAATAACAACACTTGTTCCTGCATTTAGCTTTCAACTGACCTTTTAAAGTCGTATTGAGTCACACCGAAAGACAATTATTTATTCTGTATACATGCATGGTGCCATTCTGTCGCTGTGATCAATTCTGCGTATAAATGCCAGCTATTAAGTGTGGGAGGGAGAGAGGCAGGGAGAGAGGGGAGGGAGAGAGTGAGAAATGGAGGAGGGAGTGAGAGAGAGAGAGAGAGAGAGAGTGAGAGACGGACAGACGGATAAAGAAAAAAGAGAAGAAAAAAAAATCAATTGTTGCACATGACCGGCTGCTATCTGAATGCAAATCCCGCACGGAGCCGTCGTCTCCGTGCCTCGGTAGCAACGAAAAGCTCCAGCAGTGTGTATGTCTGTCTCTGTGAAATTGCTCCGCCTCGATCGGCACGTCGGCCCACTGAAAGACCTCGGTGTCAGGGATAATGGCGGTGTGCGTGGGCCGTGCCTGTGTTCCTGCAGCACGGCTCCCCTGCCCGTTAAGTGACAGACTAATTACACATCAGCTTTCATGGCACCCGGGAATGATTAGAGCGGATGTATGCAGAATATTGAGGAGGCGAGAGAGAGAGAGAGAGAGAGAGAGAGAGAGAGAGAGAGAGAGAGGTGACGCAGGGCATTTCTGACACCCAGTCTCTTTGTTCAAGTTGTTGTTGCTGTTAGATTATTGTTTGTCTATGTGTGTTTTTTTCTCTCTCTCTCTCTCTCTCTCTCCTCCCCTCCCTCTGCATCGAAGCACGCTCCCCGGAAGGTGGGCCAGTCAGAGGACGGGCGGTCGTCTCGCGTGAAGGATTCTAACTGTTGCCATGGCGCTATATCAATGCTACGACGCCGTTCTTCCTTCTATACCTGCACGGTAGGACGTGGCGCGGAATGAGCCTCAGGTGTTGAGGTATCCGCATCCAGCAGCCAGCCCCTCACCTTAACCACCTGAAATAACATTAGAGAACCTTTGAATTACACCGCAAAACAGGCTTCATTGATAGTTTAGGTCTTCTGTTAGACAGGGTTTAGGTCTTCTGTTAGACCAGACAGAGCACAACCCTAAAATGTTGCCAAAGACTAATTTATCTTATTTATCCAAGTCGTCTCACATTCTTTGTACACATTCTTGCTACGGCGAGTTGGGCAAATGCACAACAATGGCAGCTTATTAACCATCATACGTGATGCGATGTAGCACGCATCTTGATGACTCTCTTGGTGGTTTTGGGTTACAGGGTAGAGCCCCGCAATCATCAATCCACACTCAAAAGGAGCCAATGCTAACTTTTAGCTTTAGCTCCTTTTTCTCAGTTTATATTCAGGATCACCTTTCATCTCCCCCCCCCCCCCCCCACCTCCTCCCAGACCACACAGCGTATTATCTGGTGCGCCGGTAACAGCCGCTGGCTCTGTCTGCCGTTGTGGGGGAGCTACTCGTGGCAGCCTGGCTACGAGGAGCAGCCTGGGACCGGGGCTCCCTCGGATAGTTGTTGGTATTGAGCATGGGAAGAAGTGCTGCGGGCGCTGGCCATCAAAGCACTGTTGTCTCCACTGTGGGAATAGCCATGAATAATCTATGCTTTCTTTACCCTTTCCCGTATCACCGTTCGCTATTCACCGTTCACTGTTCACTGTGTTACTCCTTGCGGTTTGTGCCGGTTATCTATCCGTGCTATTTGTATTTGCCGGGTCGTGAATCAATATTCCTTTTCTTTCACATTTCGGATTATTGACGGAACCATTCCTTCTAAAATACCACGCTTGAATCTCGGTGAATACGTTGAGATTTTATGGATTAGGCATTGGAGACTTAGCTTAGTTTGACTGGTTTTTATTTGTTTGTTTTATGGGTTGCTATAAACATTGACCGACCATGTGTTGTTTTAATGGAAGAGTCTCTGGAGGGGTGTGAGCTTTAATCACTTTAGTTGAGGTCCTGCCGTCATTATCATCAACGCATCAAACTTTTGGGGGGTAATCATGGAGTGAAGGCCATAGGGAAGCCATAGGGTTTTACAGACTTGTGGGCTGCTGCCCCACTGTGGCTGTGGTGCTGAGTCCTGTGTCACGCTTGTGTTTTATCGTGGCGCCCACAGCTGGGCTCTGTATTGGGCTTTCAGGTGTTTTTGTCAATATAATGAAGCTTTAGCGTTTTTTTTACAAAACGTTTGGATTTGTTACTTTTACAATTAAGGAAAATTAACCACCACAATGCTTACCATTCCGGAAGGCGTGGTTGCAATAAGTTACAATTACGATTTAAATGCATCCATTCCGATGTGATCATGACAATTTCAGATTGCAGGGAATTAAAGCAGGAAGTTAATAATTCAAAAACTATTCCGAATCATATTCTGATTTACCTTCAGATAAGATCTTCCCTTCCTCAAAGCACCTTTCCAATTACCCCCGAATGAGATGCTAACGTAATCAAGCCAGCCGATCATTTGATATCATCTCCATTTCCCCGTTAATCCCACCCGTGCCAGGAGGTATTGAATAGCACATGAGTTTAAATGTCTGAGCATGGAGCCGCATAACTTATCCCGACTAGCACACAGGCGGAGATGTGTCCTGTTTGCCGATGTGACGATGCTCCCTCTTTCCTATCTCCCACCAGATATTGTCCCTTTACAAACAGAACCACTGTGTCTGTTTGAACAAAAAGATTCCCTCCGGATAGCCGCAATAATTGATGTCTCATCTGCGTGACGTTGGAACATTTTAGGCTGTGTCCGGTGTGGCTGGATGCAAGCCAATGTCCCCGGTTTAATCGGATGTAATATCATGTGAATTGATAACACCAGTACAGAAACAAATATGTGTATTGGGAGTGATGCTGCTCAGTGGAGCCCTTCCTGTGTGGAAAGAGTGACTTTCCACACAGTTGGGTCCTTCACTGAGATCCCCCCCCACTTCCCCACTTGGACCTTCTGCTAATATGAATATTAATATAGAGAAGCCCATCTGAGCTGCTCCCGGTCTGAGACTGCAGCTCCGCGCCACGGCAGAAGGGGGGTGTGTTCATTAATGATTGCAATGCAATTACCAATGATTACTTGAGCAGCAACGAGATCCTTCGGAGCAACAGCATCTGTGCTTGTGCCGCCCATTGGCGTCCATTGAAAAAGCCTCGCTCGTACTTTGATACAGGTCAGTGTAGCTCTCTCTTCTTCTTCCTAATCTAATAACAACGAGCCGATGTTTAGTGGGTGGCTGGGCGTCGGTTAGTAGTTGTAATGGGCATTGTCGTGGAAATGATGTTAAATATGTGTGTGAGAGTGAAACACTTGAAACTTCTTGTTACAGGATTTATTGTAGTTAATTTAGTTCAGCTGGAGGAGAGGGCAACACAACACAGACATCAGCAGCTTGCCTGAGCGCTCTCTGAAGCTGCTCTTCTGAGGGTGGTCTTTTGAACATCACACACATACTGTGACAAAGAGCAATTCATAGGATGCTGACTAAGATAACGTGGACCTCATTTACATTTTAGAACGCTCACACAAGAGGTCATTTGAAGGTTAAGGCGAGCACAGCTCACAAATACGACATATTCCAGCAAAGTATGCTCCAGCAGACGTAGTTGGGGCAGGCGTGTTCCTCCCGGAGAAGGTAAATGCATGGCGAGATGGACACATCCTGTGGCGCGCTAATGCACCACGGGGCCATGACATCGATTAAAAGGAACAAGACGGGGGGCGGGAAACCTTGTTCACTCCCCTGAAAACACAGAGCTAGCGGCTTGGAGCAAGTAGGGCCAGAGCAGACATTGGTCACTCACCAACCGTCTCCGGCAACGTCCTCTTCATCACATTTTGTCATTGATTTTATCACTGACAAAATGTTATTTTCAATTAGATATTAATATATTCATAAAAATATTATCAAATGATATTAATAATTGATAATGATAGTGTTACATCTATTTTATTATCATACTCATCATGGTCACTTAAGTCTTGTGCATGGTTCACAGAAAGAAAAATAATATTTTGGTTAGTGTTATTGGTACTTGTGTGTGTATATACTGTATATCTATATGTATACATAGATATTTATCTATATCTATATAGATATAGATAAATATAGATATATAGAGAGATGGTGTCTGGTGGCGCCTCAGTAGTGCCTGTTCAGAGTCTCGGGGAGAAGAGTTCAGTGTATTTGGAGCAGACAGCAGTGACTGCAGAGCCTTCTTGGGCAGAGCAGTATGATCCGTCTGTTCACAGGTAGGATGACCCTACCCCACACACACCCTCCCCCCACTACACCCCTCCCCCCCACCACCACCCCCACCCCACACCACCACGGCTTCTTCTCATGATGCACTTACCGGGATTTCTAATAATAGTCGGCCGGTGTGCCGAGGCACAAATGGCGAAGACTCTATGTATTATTTATTGTTTCTTGCAAATTGGTTTCCCTGCATTTGGTGTGAGGAACTGTAATCTCCGAGACCCTCTCGGGTCGACACCCACCTCATGTTTTCGCTGATGTCCTGTGAGACCCGGCGATGGATGCCTGCGACAGTTTCTCATCATTTTAGAGGAAAAGGGTGGAACAAATCTCCTGTTTCCCTCACCTCGTCATGTCCCTGTCAATCAAAGCACACAAATGCCCCTTTTCTTTTTTTGCTCACAACGGTGACAATAAAGCATTTTGCCTGAGCAGAAGGATTATTTGCTTTTTAATGGATTGTAGTTTAATCCGGTCATTATGTCTACATGTAATTATACAGTATATTTAGCAGTGGGTAGTGGATGTGGTGTCAACCCCCAACCCCCCCCACACACGCACACACACACACACGCACACACACACACACACACACACACACACACACACACACACACATACACACACAATGTAAAGCGCCTTGGGCCCCATAGGCAATGATTTATTATTATTGTTATATTTACTTTACAAAATGCCAATACAGCAGATAGATTAATTGACCACAATCAGTCCTAGACCACAATCTATTTTCTGCTCATCTTTTACCCTCAACACCTCACTGAGTCACCAATTGCTTCCAAACGATTAGGTGCCTAACAAACCGGCAACTCGGAGTAGATCCACAAGCAAAGTCGTAGGATTAGGGGACCGCAACGCAAAAAAACAAAGCCCTTTGGGTTTGCTGTACTGTGTGTGTGTGTGTGTGTGTGTGTGTGTGTGTGTGGGTAACGGAGCTACTGTCATGTTGGCTTGGTCCCGGTGTGACGGTGAGGAAGACTAGGTTCTCAGGCAGCCTGGCACGTCTTCCTCTCCTCTCCGAGAGCACTCTGTTGTCCCTTCCCATCACCGTCTGTCACGCCATGGCACACCCCGGCCACAAGCTCTCTCTCTCTCTCTCTCTCTCTCTCTCTCTCTCTCTCTCTCTCTCTCTCTCTCTCTCTCTCTCTCTCTCTCTCTCTTTCTCTCTCACCCGATGACACACGGCTCCTGCCCAGAAACCAGTGTAGCTAAAAGGAAAATGTGTCATCCCTCGCTTCTCACCACTCGCTAAAAAGGGGGGAAAGCCCCCCCCCTCCCCATCTTCCCCAGGGGGCCGCAGCCCTGCCTTGGGCCGATCGATCCGTTTGAACCCCCCCCCCTCAGCCCCACCCCCACGGCTGCCATTCATCTACCTATCCATCCATCTTCCCGTCTTTATGGGTCTTTCATCTCTCTCTGTCTCTCTCTCTCCTCTCGCTCTCTCTGTGTGTCTCTCTCTCTCCTTCTTTCTCTCCCTGTCTCTCTCTCTCTTCTTCTCTCTATCTCGCTCGTATATTGATCCAATCGCAACATATCCTCCTGCCATTCCTACTGCCATTGTGATTCCCAGTGCTAAGAAGACGCTTAATAAAAGTGATATACAGGTAAATAGCTGGACACCGCAACAAAGATGTCTTCGGTGATCTGGATCGGTGATGATGACCGATCATTGCATTGCGATTCCGGCCCGCTTAGCATCTGGTTAATAAACGTGACATACAGGTGATCAGTTGGACACCGTACACAGACGTCCTCGTGGAATCAATGCACTGTAAGCCATCTCACTGATGTAAATCTCCCTGCTAGTGTAATGTACTCTTCCTGTGTGGATTGTGCTTGCCTCTGCAGTTCTCTGGCTGCCTATCGCTAGATTGCCTTCTCCGTTCAACCCCCCGCACCCCACCCCAAGTATTGATTGTTCCAGGGCACTAATTATCCTGTATGGTGGGCCTGTGTCTCCGCAGCCCATGGCCAGGCATGTTGCAGCAGCCCGTCTACTACTACCTCCTACTATATTTAACAAACACAGTGTTTTGATCAGAGTTGAACATGTTCTGTTAAGGTCTGACAACTGACTGTCTGTACATCTACAATTAATTTTTTTTGCCTAGAGCTAGCCTGTAGTGTGTGTGTGTGTGTGTGTCTGTGTCTGTGCGAACGCATGCTGCGACTGTGTGCATGTGTATGTGTGTGTGTATTGTGTGTATGTGTGTGTGTGTGTGTGTGTGTGTGTGTGTGTTAACATACATATATAGGCTACAGCCTTTCTCCATGCATGTGTATGTGTGTGTGTGTGTGTGTGTGTGTGTGTGTGTGTGTGTGTGTGTGTGTGTGTGTGTGTGTCTCTGCATGTGTGCACGAGTGCACGGGCGTGCAAGTGGGCAGCAGTACAGATCTGTACATCCTGCTCGGCCACCATCTGTGACCGAGCAGGTCGGCGGGGAACACACGCTCTCCACACACACTCTCCAAACACACACACACACACACACACACACACACCACACACACACACACAGCCATTCCCATGCACCTCACATAGAACATTATGGCAATAGACACAAATGGGCACAGCCCCAATCCACACATTAAAATTGGGACGTGCTTTGTATCATTTGCCTTTTAGAGGTCTCATGGTAATTGCTTGATATTACTGATAGCGTCGTAGCATGTAATACAGCATGTCCTTACACGGATAATAAATGAAGTCATTTCAGGACAGATGATGGATGGAGCAGTGATGGGAAACGGCTTTGAAACGCTGCTCTGTGTGCGTGTTGTCACTGCTTTACAATTCAGGAACAAAACGTTGCAATCCTGCAGAAATGTCTGCGATTGAAATGCGCGGAGCGTGTGTATGATTGCCATGCATAATGGGAGGGGATTGGGAATCAATAAGGCGCTCAGCAGCCAGTCACCGATGACCTTTAGTGTGTGTGTGTGTGTGTGTGTGTGTGTGTGTGTGTGTGTGTGTGTGTGTGTGTGTGTGTGTGTGTGTGTGTGTGTGTGTGTGTGTGTGTGTGTGCGGGAAGAGGCTCCAACCAATGACATTTGTTAGCCCAGGTCCAGGTCCCCGTGGATCAGCCCTCATCTGGGGATCCGTAAACGGCCCGACACGCCCCGGCTGCTTCTGTTTCAGCACTTATCAGCCCGGATCGCGGCACGGCACGACCTGGCAATAGCCATTATACCTTCCAGAGAGAGGGACGTCTGTTCTAATGCTGCGAGCGGGCTAAACACGGGGGCTGCTCCCGCTAAACCAGACATATTGTTGCCGACATAAATAATTTAGCTGTGGCGTTGAGCGGCGTACAGACCCGCTCTGTAAACTCTAATGAGCTGAAGCAGCTGTCGGCCAGGGGCATTCGTTGACCCTCCTCCGCCCTCCACCCTCCACCTCCACCTCCACCACCCCCACTCTCCATCCCAGGCCTTAGCACACATCCGCCCCTCTCTGTATTCCACCCGCCTGCCTCCTGCATTCCCTCCCTCACCTGTAGGTTAGTCTCGTGTCTCCACCACCGCTGGCTACCAGGGAGCAGGGCTTAGTGATGTTCGCGCCGCACACACACACACACACACACACACACAAAGGCGCACATGCACACACACACGCACACACACACACACACACTCACACACTCACACACTTCTGCGTCACCGGCGTCACCATCTGCCAGTTCCCATTAGAAAGCTCAGGCAGGTGCCGGGCACACTCGCAACCAGCACCACAAGCTACACCACAACAGCACTGCCTGCTGGGAGCCGGCCCGACCGTGCCAACTGTTGATCACCATGACCCCCACCACCACCACCACCCCCTCCACCACCCCCACCACCACCACCAAGCCCTCCCCGCAGCAAAAGAGCCCCTTTCATTAGTGCAGGAACAGGTTGCTGCGCTGTGCCGATTCACAGTAGCCCAGCGATTAGGATGAGGATGATGATGATAATAATAACATGGGATTATGTATTTGTTATAGAGGCATGGACATGAATGATGGAAGTCTTTGTTGGATGCTGCCATGCACGCCCCCTCTTCCCTCCTCCTCCCCGGCACATCTCCCGGGTAGCATTCCCAGAGGAGCAGCCTGGGTGGAGCCTCGGTGTTGTGTATCTGGAAGGAGGCGCTGTGCAGTCCAACTGTGTGTGGTTTCCTTTGCGTCCACATTCATCCGTTGGCGTTAGATCCAGACACAAGGGGTGGGAAACCTAGAATCTACATGTTTAATATGGTGGAGTTCATATTTGTGTATCGTAAAGTGCTTACTCTGGCGTACATGGGTGTCACCTTGGTGGCTCCACGCCCAAGCCCCAGACCAGCAGCAATATCGCTGTATACCGACAGGCTCTGTGTACTGTAGAGAACATAAAGGGTAAGAAGCGCCCTCTTATAGGTGGCTGGCCATAGAGCTAATGTATTTCTGGCTTTGGTTAAATGTGATTGCCAGCTTGAATTGTGAAAAGTATTAGTCAATGTACGACAATTGTGCATCAAAACTCTGCACTCTTCACGGCTATTATACGTTCATATTTATTCTTATGACAATACAAAGTATTCATATTGCATTGGAGTGCAATAAGAAGTCAGATTTTGTAATTGTGGTTTTAAATGCTTCATAAGGTCCTTTTTTAAAATGGTTAGAGTTGGTTGATTTTGCCTGATACCGTGTTGCACTCACTCTCACAGGTGTTTCCATTTCAGTCACTTTGCTCTGTGACATCACTCACACAACAGGTGACACACACACACACAGCACAGCCACGGTAGCCTTGGCAACCATGAACAATGGACTAGCCAGATCATTAAAATCACCAAGGCGTTATAATGACTATTATTATGATGATGATTATTAAGCATAATGTCTTGAATCCGGGACCATCCCAAGTCAACCTTTGTAATCAATGAAAAACAAATAAAATAAACCTGAATATATATATTGACCGAAGATGAAGATTGAAAATGTCCATTTTTATTTTAATATCCCGCGGTGGGCATTTTTCCACCTCCTAAAGAGCCCACCAGTTAGCTCCTCAGACTCCCGCAGGGCCCCAACGGCTCAACTCAGACACTAAAATAATAATAATATGTGGTAGGAAGTCCACCACCACCCCCAGACTGGAGAGGATACTAAACGTTATTGCCCCTTCTCGCCATACGCAACACTGTTATCTCCATGCAGTCTTTATGGGCTGTGTCAAAGTGAGTGCCTCTTTTTACTGGCTCTCTCGCTGCCTATAGGATGCTGCATTGCTCTCCATCCATCGATGTGTGTGTGTATATATGTGTGAGTGGTGTGTGTGTGTGTGTGTGTGTGTGTACGTGTGCGTGGGTGGTTGCTGTACGTACGGATCACCGGCAACGCTGTAACCATACGAAGTAGATGTAGATCTCTTATTACAATACCTACCGTGTACCGTGACATTCGGGAAAAACGATATATTAACATTACATCGACGGAAAAGGATGTGCCTTCATAGTGCGTCTGTGCCTGAGGTTCACGTTATCTGCAGTCACACGATTTGTCCCTAAACGGCGCTTCTTCAAAATGGGAACTTGTGTGCATTGTGTGTTCTCTCAAGGTCACAGCGCACACCTCCACGCCTTGAGTTACATACATTATGGATAGCATTGTAGCACAACTAGCGCTAATTAGTGCTAACTTGAAAGGGAGGCCCCCTGATTTCAGCTTCATTTGCATAGTGTGTGCGTGCGTGTGTGTGTGTGTGTGTGCGTGTGTGTGTGTGTGTGTGTGTGTGTGTGTGTGTGTGTGTGTGTGTGTGTGTGTGAAAGGGTGTGGAGCCCCACGTCTGTCGTCCTCCGGGGTAGGAGAGAGGTGTGACTGGGCTGGCGGTGCACCAGTGATAATTGCCAGTGAGCTGTGATGTGCAGCCTCAGATCCCAAACGGACGGTGAATGGTTTCGGATGAACAAAGGACACACACAGAGGGTTTACCCAGCAAATGTATCGCCGGGAACTTGGTGTTGAATTCACTGGTCGAAGGCAAAAGGTCTCTTTTTTTTATGACACTTTTTCAATTATGACTTTGAACATGAAGTGTTTTTCCACATTATGATTTCATTTTTTGTTTTTTTTTTTTCTAATATCTGTCTAACATCTTCTATCATCTCTGTTGTGTTTTGTTTGGGGAAGTCAAAGGTATTGCATGTGTGTGTGTGTGTGTGTGTGTGTGCTTTGGATGAAGACGATGATAATCACATGTGATGGATTGCGCGGTGGGGATAAACATCAAGTGATTTATCTTTTGCTGTGTTAACGCAAGCCTGCTCCCATGGAGGTCCCCCACTAGAAATGGGAACCGTAAAAATCAGCAGTTGAGTAATGGCAATGATTGGGGTGGGGTGGGGGTTGATATATTATTCACAGAGAGGATGGGTGGTGGGGAAGAGGGGGGGTGGGGTGGGGGGGGTAGTACTGCCAAATTAAATCTTTTTTTTTTTCTTTCCCCCCAGCTGGACGGTAGAATAAATGGCCGCGACCGAACGTGCAGTAAAGTGCAGTGCATTCATTTAGCCAAGTGGTACGGCCGCTGCAGTGGTATGGCTTATTTCTTCTTTTTTTTCTGGGGGTGGGCGGGGCCGGCTGGTGAGTGGAGGCTGTGTAATTATCTCTGGATTCTGTGATGATTGCCAGTGAGAGACAGGCATGTCTGTCCATATCTCGGTCTGTCTGTCTGTCTGTCTGTCTGTCTGAAGTATGGGTCACGTCTTTATGTTGCTGTGAATTATTGTGATGTTCCATTCCATTGTTCCAGTTTTTTTATTGTGTTCATCCATTTAACATTCATACCATTTTTGGTGAAATGTCTTCATTCACGGTTAAAGTGGCTTAGTTACAATTAAAGCAACTTGGCATTGAACATTTTAATGTAGTCGTGGTAGGTTTGCAATCTTAAGGGACCATGGTCATGGCTCAACATGTAACACAGTCCAATCCAAATACTTGGTGTCACTTACAATGGACAGAATGGTCTACACATCAAAACACTCTATATGGTTATTATACATTCATATATAGTATAATGCCACTACAGGTTATTATTGTTGCCAGGAGTACAATAATAAGTTGCATGTTGTAATTATTGGCATAATGACCTTTTTTAAAATGCTTAGAGTTGATTGATTTAGCCTGATACTGTGTTGTAGACACCCTAACAGGTGTTTTCTGTTTCCATTTCCGCTGCGTTAAAATGCCACAGTGGAGCTCAGACACAGACACACACACACACACACACACACACACACACACATCTGCTATGTGTTTCAAAGGAGCCACGGCTGGACCAGACATGCATACTAATGCCGGCGGTGGATTATGTGAATCTGTCTTGACATTAAACGCAAGTTAATTCAGTTTTTTTTTTTCCTCGCTGGTCGAGATGATATTTGGGAAGGGGTCACAGTGCAAATTTTTTCTATCCCACCAGTGGTGTGACAGATGTTTGCCGAGAGATATGAGTTCGTATTGATGTTCAGTCACAGACACAGACACAGACGCAGGATAAACCTAATATCCCAGCCACCGATATCCCCCAGTGTCGGGATACTGCACAGCTCTGGCCACTGCTTGATACAAATATCTCTTATGAAAAAAGTAGGCATTTCCCACTGATCTAACTTTCTAAACACAGTCACACAAATACACCAAAATATACTAAAACATACATACTGTAAAGCATATGCTCGTGGAACATTGTCATCACTATTCAGGCGTGTGATCATGTGTGACCTCGAGACAACCCCGTTGCTCCATTTGCGAGGCGGTGAAGAAGAGTAGTTGGTGCCTGTTTGGGACGCAACGCTCGCCGCTCGCTTGGCTGGCTAATGGGGGCCGGGGAAATGGTGGTGGTGGTGGTGGTGGTGGTGGTGGTGGTGGTGGTGGTGGTGTGGACGCACGCACGCAACGTCTTTGTGAGCCCGGGCCTCCATGTATTCCCGGGAGAGGAGAGGGGGGCCCTGGCTAAATTGATTCAAGTACACATGGTGCCTCCCCTCCTCTCTCTCTGTCCTCGGCTCCAGCCAGCCCCTCCCCTCATGTGAGGGGTGGAGCCGGGCGTTGGAGGAAGGGTGGGCTCTGATGGGGTGGGGGGGCTTTGATGCTTTTGTTCTCCTCTGCAGCGCGGGCTGCGCCGGGGGAGGGTCTCGCTGCCTCGCTGCAACCAGTGGGGGCTGGAAGTCAGTGGTGTACTTGTTGTGAGCCTCTTCTGCCCATTAGGTTCTGTCAGCAGACCCGCGCCCAGACTGGCGTCTCTAGCTTCTGAGGATGATGATGACACTGATGATGAGGATGTAGACGACAGAAGCCTAGCTCTGCGGACCCTGAAAGCGCCTGCTACTCGATGCGCTTGAGTTAGGCTGTGTTGTGTCGATGGACTCTGGCATAATAAATAATAATAATAATAATAATAACCATGCAGGTTGTTATTGGTTTTTGCGTCTATGTGGGCAGCAGGTCCAGGCGATGAGAACTGTGCAGTCAGTAGTGTTTGTTTACCCCCGTGTGTCCATTGCTTCCAATATATCCATGCAGCCCGTGGCTTCCTTCCTTTTTACACTGTATATTCATTCATACCGCATGTGTGGACCCAGGAGAACATGGCTTCCGTGCACGTTCACTCTGCATTCCTGCATCCTTATTTTAAAGGAGAGAGAGAGAGAGAGAGAGAGAGAGAGAGAGAGAGAGAGAGAGAGAGAGAGAGAGAGAGAGAGAGAGAGGTCAGGGTTGTGCTCAGTATAAAGGTCTGCTTATTAGATGAGTCTCCAGGCTCAGAGCTAATGAAGGATCGCTGTGTTGTGTACGATGTAAAGCAGACCCTGGCCGTGGAGCTGGACCCGGAGACAGAGCCCCATCTCCCCCCCCCGCCTCTTAAAGAGTCCCTGGCCTTCCTGTGACCCCTGTCCAGCGTCCACTCATCTGGACACACGGCCCTCGATCCACTTTCAAACCCTCATCCCATTGTTGTCATGTTTAGAAGAACAAACAGAAGCTATGATGTTATAATGGTATTTTTTATGATGCTGTTTTTTCCCCCGTGCATATAGATGGGGCAATTGGTTCAAAATGTGTGTTGTTTCATTTTTGTTGCCTCAATATGACACAGCCAATTTATTCATCATAGCTTCCCTGTTTCTACATACGTCTGCAATATTTTATTTCATTGTCTGATTTCATTGAAAATCAGCTGCCATGCCCGTGAGTCAAATTTTAACAACAGACAGCGACAAATTGTTGCTGTATCAGTGGCTTTTTGGCAACGCCAGGGTTCACCCCCATTGCACATGAATCCACATGTAACTCAATCATAATATCGTGTCCGCGCGGTTAACTGGCGTCCGATATGTTTTAAAAAGGCTACAACGTGATTACCAAGCACAGCTGGAGGAATCGAGGTGATGTGGACATAATAACATCAGACCGGAGTCTGGGAGACAATCTTCCTACCACTTCTCCTATCGATGATGCTGAGGAGGATGAGGAGGAGGAGAAGAAGGAGGAGACTGAGATGGTTTTAACCTCAGATGACAGTGGCTCTATGCTACCAGATCAAACACAATTAAACAAAAAAACATCCTTTCCCAGTATGTTGGGTGATGAAGGTGGGCTGGGGGGGGGGGCGGGGTTTATTGTATGAAGTCAAAACCAGAAGGCTATTCCACGGGTGCTTAGAGCAGTGGAGATGATGTAAACCCGCCCACCAGAGACTGCCACGCCCAGACGGCTCCCAGTCAGACCCTCCCTGCTACACTCTGCCACCGCAGAGCTGTGCTCACTATAGGACCCTGTCAATTAGATCAGCTGTCTCATAATTGAATGAGTTTGATATAATATGCTTGCTTAATGTTGGTGTAATATTATGTATAATCCTGTTATTGTACTCAATGTGGTTATAGGCTGAATGCAAGAGTATGCACTGGCTTGCATCACGGCTGCCTACTGCCTATTCTTTCAAAATGTTTTTTTACATTTTATTTCAGCCTATGTCTGCCGCCTGGGCTTTTTGAAAGTAATTTTGATGGAGACTGATCAATACCTTTTGTTTGTAGAAATTTCTGATTCATCAGGCCTCCTAATATATTATTGATTCCTTTTTCTGGCTGTAAAGATTTTTTTTCTTCACTGAACAGCGAGAGAGCTGAAGATATGTCTCCAATAGAAACATCTGTAGTACATATCTCAACAGTACAGTTTATATAAATCAGGCTATATATTACTAAAGCATACAGAATTATCAAATACATATTTAGCATTCTATAAAATTGTTTATAGCTCACATGGTCCTCATTTATTCGTTTCTCCTCAGCAACCTTTTGATAAATGAACACATTAATTATTGTCTGTAATAATCAAATGTAATAATTATACTTGTCCGCATGATGGTTAAAACGTTGTTTATTACCCTACACTCACCTAATCTGGCCTGCATGTGGAATTCACTTAATTAAATTGTGTTTCAATAAATTACATTAATAACACAAGAAATAATTCACAGTGATTGACGTGTGAAGTCCTTCTTGTATATTTTCATCACCACGGCGATGGTAGCGCCTCGAGGCAGGATCTAGCATAATGGACGCGGTCCGACTCCAGCAGAGCTGTGCTGTACAGTAATTTCCAGGCCCGTTGCCGCTGGCCACGGCTGTAGAGGGAGGGAGGGAGGGAAGGAAGGGATGGAAGGGATGGAGGGAGGGAAGGGATGGAGGGAAGGGGGATACAGCTCCTGAATAACATTAACGACAGCTACACAAGCACCCTCCACATACTGCAGCATTTGCAGTTCAGTCCACACTGGGTCCGTGGCTCAGACACAACAGTGCGTCTGGGCTGTATGAAGTACATGGATGCATAAGGTGGAGAAAAGCTTGGCTCACACAGAGGTTAAGAGGTTAATGTCCTGGGCCCCGGCTGGTGGAGCCTGCGTGGGACGAGTCCACAGTGACATCTAGTGGATGTCTTTGTCATTGTTGCCAAGCAGCCGTACCTAAGCCAACCTCGTGTCATCGGCAGTCAGCCATGGCTAGGACGCTTCCACGACCCACATTGTAAGGGTCTGGTGGCTAGTGAGGTTTAGCGTTATGTATAGTCGTGTGTGTGTGTGTGTGTGTGTGTGTGTGTGTGTGTGTGTGTGTGTGTGTGTGTGTGTGTGTGTGTGTGTGTGTGTGTGTGGTGTGTGTGTGTTGTGTGTGTGTGTGTGTGTGTGTGTGTGTGTGTGTGCTATCATTAAAGCTTATTTAATAATGATTGATATTACTGATATTATTTATATTTATTAATTGCAAATAATAAAGAGTTGGGAGAGAATGACTCTCTTTGGCATACATTCAGTTGAAATAAGTAACTCTCCTCTGTTTCTTTATATTATTATTATTATGTTTCATGGTACTTTTTCATTTTCTCATGAATTGTATCTGTTAACCTTGAAGGTGTGACTCTCGGTACATATCTTTCTATGCTTTTGTGATTAGCCATTAGTGGGGGTTTTTTCTGTCTTTCATTTTTTCTCTCAGAGTCTGTCGGCATGCAGACTCTGAGAGAAAACAGGACATGCGTCCTCGCCTCCGCAGAGGAGCAAGATACACGCAATAATGAGGACGTTTGAAAGGAAAACAGTGTTCTGGAGAAGATGTGTTCTTTAGATAGTTTTGTATGATTAGACACCGTGTGTGTGTGTGCGTGTGCGTGTGCGTGTGTGTGTGTGTGTGTGTGTTGGCCTTGATAGACAAGCACACGGTGCTGGCGGTGGAGAGGAACTCGGAGCGTGTGTGTGGGCGGAGAGTGAGGGCGTGGGTGGGTGCAGACTGGCTGGGGAGGGAGGGGAGGGAGGGTGGAGTGACGCTTGACCACGGAAGGTCATCAAACAACGTTTTTTTGGTTATTGTTGTTGTTTTACACTGACAGGATATAGGCATGTACTCATTGTCATGGCTTATCATGTTGTTTGGAAACAATTACACAAGACTAAATGAACTGATATATTATAATATAGGCTACTATCAATACAATATTTTATTGTTTCAATGAAATGATATCCATTATATGTTGAGTCTTTGCAGGTATTTTTTGTACATTTACAAAATATAAAACATTATTTAAAAATAGGTTTTGTCTCCAAGTGTCCTCTGAGTATCCACAGGGGAAACGGCGCCGACATAAGCCTGTGTAGAAACATCCATGATCCCACCCTCTCCTGTGTCTTCTAGGAGAGGGCACACTCATTAAGACAGCCCGTTGTCGGCCTTATTTACTGCCAATTCAGACCGCTGTGTTTACTGTGGCGTCCTGGGTCTTTCAGATAAGCACAGAGCAGGGGGGACGGGGGGACGGTGGGGGGGGGGGGGGGGGCTTGGCTCCTGCTTGGAGAGCAGGTTGGGTTGGGCCTGGACCAGACTGTTTGAAGTCCCAGACATGGAGGCCTCTATCTGCTCCCCACAGCTGGAGGAGAGCGAGAGAGAGGGAGAGAGAGAGGGAGAGAGGGAGAGAGGGAAAGAGAGAGGCAGGTGGGAGAGGGAGACAGAGAGAGGGGGGGGGGGGGGGGGGGCGAGGAGAAATAGAGAGTGAAAGAGGGGGGAGAGAGATGGAGAGGGGGAGAGAGAGGAGGAGAGAGAGAGGGAGGGAAAGAGAGAAAGAGAGAGGCAGGTGGGAGAGGGAGACAGAGAGAGGGGGGGGGCGAGGAGAAATAGAGAGTGAAAGAGGGGGGAGAGAGATGGAGAGGGGGAGAGAGAGGAGGAGAGAGCGTGAGACAGGGTGGCGTGAGGGAGACAGACTGACAGAGAGAGAGGGGAGAGTGAGAGAGAGAGAGAGAGAGAGGAGAGAAGAGAGAGAGAGAGAGAAAGGAAAAGCGGGCGTGTAGCTGAGACCTACAGCTTTCTCCTCGCCTCGCAGCCCCCCCCCAGTCTCCCATTCAGCCGAACACGTAACACAGCCACACTCCTACTACTCACCTCTGAATACAGACACGCTGTGGTGAGATGAAGCCATCCCAGCACTGCAGACCATTGTCTGGCTGTCTGTCTCGTATATATAGGCTCTCTGGTTTCCTGCTAATGGTCTGCTCTCCATCCACGCAGGGCTGTCCGTCAGACGAGCCCCGGTGAATTGCCGAGCACGCTCATTAAAGAGGACTACACAAAAAAGGGGAATTGAGAGGTTAACTACTCCTCTATTCCATACTCTTATCTGATTCTAGCGAGATGGGGGGGTTTCTAGAGTGCACAATACCGCCCCCCCCCCCCCCCTCCCATCCCACCCCTCCCCACCCCTACCCCTCCCCCCCCCAGTGCCTACTAGGTCGATAGAGCGCTAATGTAGATCTTTAACCCTCCCATGGACCCCGGGAAAACGGCATCTCTTCTACTCTGCTCATGACTAATGGGGTCTCAGGGCGGACGCGTTGGGCCGGCTGATGGACGGCGCACGGCATCCAGGAAGGAATCAAGTCAACAGGATTCAGGAACAGGATCAGGAAGTGCCTTTGATCACCGATTGGCCCCCCGTGGTCGTCGTATTTATTCAAGTCGTTTTCATTTTTTTGTTCGCTTCACACACTGCCGGAGAGAATGAAGTCATGGAAGACAAGCTTGTAAGAGAGGAAAAGGCAATTGGTGTTTCTTTATTTGTTTATTCATACCTACAGTTAGGTTTCAGTCATCGCCACATCCGCCACAGCGCCTCTGAGCACTTTAATCACACCATCAGCGGACTGTGTGACCTCTGACCTGTGGGCTTGTTTTTTTTAGGGGGGGGGGGGGGGGGGCGTTGACATCATTGCTTCCCTGCTCTGATTTAAATCAAATCCCACTGACAGTCCTGTCAAAGCCCATGTGATGTATCATGGCCAGAGACACACACACACACACACACACACACACACACACACTTGAATCACCCCATCCTTCAGAATAAAACATCCCAACAACCATCTCAAACATTCCCGTGCCTTGCTGTTTATTCGCTTCTTTATTGACTAATGGTACACTGTAGGTACATTGTACAACTTCCATGGATGGATGGATGGATGGGTGGACATTCTGTTTCTCTCTTAAGATCTGGTCTGGCCAGGCTTCAAGCTATCCCTTTGTGTCCCAACTACCAGTGGTTCGGACCAATCGGCGTCCCACTGGCAGCTATGGGGCGTGGTTTAGGTGTGGCTTACAGCGAGACTCAACAGTTTGTTCATCGGAAACAACAATGGCGAGAGACAGATGGTTCAGCCAATCAGCCTGCCAAGGATTTCTTGAAAGTGCCAGCCCTTTTCCAAACAGTTTCCAATGACGACTTCCCAGAGGGTTTTGTGAAACAAACCATGTGGCATTTCAGGTGATTCCTGGGATGCCTTTTGGCTACAAAACATTGATATCGTTTTTCATGTTTCTTTGAGTAAACCTAACCTCACCGGTTCTCTCCTGTTTTCTGTAAATGTCAACTGGTGTGTTAGTCATTAAGCGAGTACCGCTTCTCTGGGAAAGGTCACCTTATGCTGCTGGGAGATGGAGAAAAAGTGTGCGAGTGATGGGGTTGTGCTCCAGCTGGGGCGTGGCCTGATGCTACGCTAGCTCTTCTCTTAGCTAGCTGCAGGCTAACACTTAGAATGCTTTGCTAAGCTATACGCTAATTCTTTGAGATGGTACGAGCACTCATGTGTCCTGCTGCTGTTGTATGCTAGTGGGATTTCATCGCTAGCTGACTAGGATGGTTAGGATGCTAAATATTTGCAAATATGGAGCATATTGTCAGATTTGAAACAAAAGGATTTCAAAGTTGGTGATTTTTCTATTTATTTAAATGTATTACTGAACATTGCTTCATTTACTTATTTGTGTAAGAAATACTGTCTTGCGGATCCTATTCCAGAACTAATTTCAAATTGTAACACAGAATCTAATATGTAATTAAACACATTATTTCAACACCAGCCACACTCGGTGCTTTTAAAAAAAATTATATTTGCCACAAACAAAGTCCCGTATTAAATCTCACGAAGGTCACTCACTCAGCGTAATATGATTAAGGCCAAGCGAGTTAGTCCACAGAGCATTAAGAGCAACGACCGTACAGCACCGCCGTAGCATATCTTAGTGTTGATCATGACGCTGTGATTTACTGACTCGCGTAGCTTTAGTGTTGCTCTGCAGCTCAATGGGATTGGCGTTGGCTGTCAGCCCCACACGTCCTTGACTCAAGGCTGCCTGATGTCCTTGAAACACACACACACACACACACACACACACTCATACACACACACCACACTCAGATAGACAAACACACACACACACCCATACACACACACCAACACACATACACACACCCTCATACACACACACACACACACACACACATACGTGCACACATCCACACAACAAATTCCTTTTTTTATTTTGCTGATCGAGCACAGATTTCATTACCAATCAACCGTTGCTCAGGGGAATTTGTCGATCCGATTTACAATGCACCAAAGTGCATTGAAGGGATCTGACACCTCTATATGATAGTGGTGATTATTGAATTATCATCATTGATTATCATTATTCTTCTCAAATGCATCTTTATGTGATTTATATGACCTGCTGTTGATGATATTAATAATTTAGTGGGCATATGAAATAGATTAATATTGTAATTTAAACTAGAATTTTATTTGGCCATAGGTTTGGATATTATAAAAATGGCTTGAAAATAAGGTGGGGAAATATACATGGAATTAATTTTTCATATTTCTGTGTGATCCGTCAGAGCCATTTACTGTAGTCCTATTTATATGTCTGTTATTTCTATTCATACGTCCTACTCTATTCTTGTATTATTCCCCAAGTCCTTTTATTTTCAATCAACACAACTGGAATAGGAACAATAACAAAGCAAGCGATCCACTCCAGTTGTGGAACCAGGTGTATCCTTTCATTTATTTTATTTAGAGTTGTTATTGCACCCGTGGGTCCTTCTCTCTCAAACCCACTCAACTTTCCATTTTTCGTTCCCCTTTCCGTCCCTGCGTCTCCATTTAGCCCACCACCT
This sequence comes from Coryphaenoides rupestris, assembly GCA_002895965.2. NCBI lineage: Eukaryota > Metazoa > Chordata > Actinopteri > Gadiformes > Macrouridae > Coryphaenoides > Coryphaenoides rupestris. Next base: position 423,101 of record PIJE02000194.1, read on the forward strand.
GGACGTGGTCCCCCCAGAAGGCTGGTGCTCCATACAGCAGAGGTCAAAATGCAGGTATCGCCATGGCAGCGGTGAGAGAGAGACAGAGAGAGAGACAGAGAGAGAGAGAGAGAGAGAGAGAGAAGGACTGGGTCAGAGGGGAAGGGGGGGAGGGAGGCTAGATAGGGAGGGAGAGGCGAGGGGGGGGAAGGGGAGAAAGCTCCAGGGAGAGGCCTTGTTCTGGAAGGCTAATTGAAGCTCGGTGTGGCAGCAGACTCGGGGCTGTCACTCTCCAGGAGGACGGCCCCCATTTGCCGCACTTTGCCGCAGCTCGTGCGTGGAATGCTGATGGCCGCTGCCGTGTCCCACACTGCCATCCCATGTCACGGAGGGTCCCAACTTCCCGTCCAGGGGAGGGAGGCGTGGGGGGGGCCGTGTATCGCACTGCTGCCATTTTGTAAATCCACTGTGGTTGTTGTGTGTATCGTCTTCTTTTTTTGCAACCGCAGTGACTGCCAAATACCGGTTCGGGATGTTTACAGCGTTGTCCGATTACATTTGTGGGAATAAATTGCGCGTGTTCTCCGGTTGAATGCTTGGGGTCTCCCTTGATGGAGGGAAAAGAGTGTCTGCCTTCTACACAAGCACATAGCTGCAAGGATGGAGTGAATTATTTAGCATTCATTAAATTAGTCACTTAGGAAAATATTTATTTTAGTACTTAACAGATCAGTTTACTAAGCCACATATATTAATACAGGGAATTTGGTTATAGATTTACACTCAGTAGTTTAGCAAATAAATGATATGAAACAAATTTTACCTTTTGAACATCGTGTGAAACATACATTTTAGCCAGAATTGCATAATATGGCCCTCACCCAACCAGGATTGCTGATGTTAATTGTAGCCTATTTAACAGTTTATTTAATCGCATCCCAAATGGGAATGTTTTCTACCGCGTCACTATTTCTGTTTACCTTGATTAATATATATTATATATATATTGGTATTCAGAGCACAACAGCAGACGCACACTCCCCTACCTATTTATATAGTCAAGGTTTCACTCATTCAATTGAATCAATAATTCCCCCAGGCCATCCATCAGAAATAATTAGACGAGTTTATGGCCGCACACTAATTGGTAGATTTGTATATTTGTAGTTCTCACATCAGGAATAATTCATATAATAATATGAACTGGGTTATACCAGCTGGTAAAAATATTATTTAACAGGTTTCTGCTCCACTAACTAGGTTGAACTGATTCAGATTCTTCTCAATAGATAAGATATCAGCATCATCCTTTTTGTTCAACATTACACCATTACATCAGAGAGAGAGAGCGGTAGAGAGAGGTAGAGAGATGTAGAGAGAGGTAGAGAGAGGTAGAGAGAGAGAGAGGTAGAGAGCCACAGGTGACCTGCTGTGGTACCTCACTTGATAGGACATCATCAGTCAAGCCATCCCGTTTCATCTGCATATTGCCAGCGAGAGACGGCCGCCACACAGCTGCAGCCGTCCAGGGAGCTGGCATTCAATGGCGCTGACACCTCCTCTGGCCGCATTGATTTAGCTCACATGCCACTTCCACATATGGAGATCACCGCTGATCCCCATTGATTTCTGATGCTGAGGTGAACCCCAGGGGACTCCCGGCTGATGTGGTTAACCTGATCATGGATTATTGCTTCGTGCAATCATGCATCAATATAAGTCCAGTCTCTGAATCATTTTTGTGCGGTTGTCTTCTTTGTTTTTTGGTTGTCTATAGTCTTTGAAAGGTTGTCTGATGTTTTGATTTCAGGCCATAGTCAGGATTGAATTTGTTGGAGTTGAAGTTGATGTGTATTGAGAGTTTGCTGTATATGTTTGCAGTTAATTTGATTGATTATTCTTGATTTGTTTTCTTACTTGTCTTACTTATACTTATCTATATTTATATCTTATATATATATATATTTGCTACTTATTTACCATGCTCAAAATACAAATCTAATCTAATCTAAATCGTGTGTTATATGTCCAAATGGTAGTGTGTTGTGCATTGTATATTGTGTGTTTTGTCCTGTATAATAGTGCTTCTCCCCGGTGGCGTTTTAATGTTGCCACGGGTTGTGTTGTGGTTACCAGGCGATTGTTCTCGAGTCACACCACTGTCTGATTCTATCTTCCACTTCATCGGCTGGCTCAGCAGGTTTCCCAACGCTGAACAAAGACAGATATTTCTAATGAAGACGTCCAAGCCAGAACCCAAGCCAGAACCCAAGCCATCCAGCAACCACAAAACTATAAAGGTAGGCGTGGCAACCCCCCGTGAACCATACCTGAAGTCACACACACAAGGCATACTGCATATTAACACGCACATATTAACCAGGAATAGATCGTAATACAAACACTTGTTTAGCATGTTTCCATTGTCTGATTATGCTGTGTGACAGCCATGCTAATTCACGGTGAATCTTGTCTATCCAACTGGAATAATAACAATAAACCCATAGAGCTGCAGGGTGGTCAACCACTGCTGCTGAGTGGCCACTTATGTCCAACGGCTGTTATGCAGCGTAGAGCATCTATGAATATCCAAGTGGGCTTTGCACGCTCGCACGATGCAGGCAATGCAAAGCGGACAGTAAAAGGTTAGAGTAACTCCACTCGGAGAGAGGCTTCTTCTGGGTCCTCATAAAGTGGTTGCTTGCTTTTTGCATTCACTCGTGACAACCCCACCACCTGCGTTAATTGCGAAAGCGATGTTGACATGTATCTCGCATAGCCGTCCGCTAGCATAGGCTCCGTAACAATTTGCCCAGTCGGTTCTGCATGTATAGATGTTATATGGTGCGGAATATGGGAGATTTTTCATGTTTTTATTTCCATGAGAAGTACAAACAGACAGACTTGGGGGGGAGAGTTGGAGGAAATGCATTTATTTATTGAGTAGCGCGGACTAAATTCTTCCACAGCTCCTGAGCAGCGCGTTTGACCTCCCGTCCCGCGATGCGCTGGTACGGATCCTTCCAGGAGCCTCGCAGCCTGTCCCCAGCAGCAGGGACGCTGCGCCCCGGGACCCGGCGGGGGGGACGGGAGCCGCGCAGAGCCAGGAGGGGTCTCTGTCCCCGGCTCACATGAGGCAAACCTATCAGGTCCACCATACGCACAAACGGTAGCGTCACACCAACCAACATGATGTATTTTTGTCAATTATTGCGATTTACCAGACAGACATATTGTTTTTATTCATTATGTGAATTATAATTTATCGGACATAATTACAATTATATTTTTTAATTATTTTATTATTATGAACAGTTCAACAAATTCACTTGTTGGTGCCATTGATCATAATTGTATTTTCACTCCACAGGCCCGGTCTACCTGACTTTAAGGAGGAGGATAACATTGCCGGCAGGATTGACCTTGAGCCCAAGGTGAGTTTACAATTGACCTAAAAACTAACATCTCTCTAAGGTGAACCTTTCCTCAGTGACATGTGGATCACGTATTCAGTGCGGCATGTAAACACCATCGGCCAATACTGTTTTAGAGTATACCAGCAGCTTATATGTAGCTGGCCTACATTAAATATGTATTTTTTTTTATTACAATTTGAGCATGACAAATAAAATAAAAACGTCCTCTTTTCAAGCTGTGGATTTGTATAATAATCTGCTATTTCTTAAAAATAAATCAATATTTTCCCTTTGGTAGCTCTCATACTGGTGTAGAGAATATCGATGGCTTAAACGACGATACTGAGGTGTGTGTGTGTTGTTCCAGTCCAGCGTAACGCTCCTGGCACCGCTCCCTGAACGGCCTCTCCTTCAGCGCCACACATCTTCTCCTCACCGCAGAGAGGCAGAAAATGGCAGCCACTGGAATAGATTAACATTTCTTTCAAGGCTGATTGCACTCCAAAGCGAGACTGTGTCGATTGGCTTGATATTTGCAACAGCGTAGGAGGGGCGAGGTGGGGCTAGACGGCAGTTTTTGTGCATACCTTAATATTTAGGAGCATTTTTCTTTTTGTACTAAATTAGGTCGTTTTTTTCCACAAATCAAAAGTAATCTTTTATTCATGATTGTTCTAATTAATTGTAGTAAAATTATATCCATATATATATACCGGTATATATTATTTTAAAGGTGCAATTTTCCATAATGGAATGGATGTCGATAACGATTTGGTATGGAGACACACAGTCACCTTTCACCATCTGTTGACGGTGTAATTTTCTCAGGGTGACCCCCGTCAAAGGTAAGAGTCGGTAAAAGGTTGGATTATCCCCCCCGCCGGTTTCACCCTGCATTAAACTCCAATGATTGGGCTCCCGAGGCCTAAAGAAGTGGGAGCCAGGTCTTTCTTCCCGTCCCCTCGTCACGGCCGCTGGGAGCGGATCACGGCGTCTCCTCCGTGCCTCTGGTCCCATCCAGCTGTCATGATTGTCACCTTGACCCCGCCCCCCTTTCGATGAAATGCTCCATTTCACCCCGCTGTCCCGCGGGACCTGCAACCACACCACCCTAGATTGGAGTCTCCTAATCATTCACGCCCCCTTCCTGCGCGCACACACACACACACACACACACACACACACACACACTCCCTCCGTCTCCAGTTCCATGTGGTGCACGGTGTGACCCCAGCTGATGGAGTGGCACAGGAGACTGGGAACAATACCGCAGCGTGTTGCTGCGAGACAACATGCACATGTCCGACATGGGGAAACGGTACCATGTAAAGAGCCCGGCCACAATGGGCACGGGCCGCTAATTGCTTTCCGGGGTGAGAATACAAGGCCGCTGCATTTACATCAGGGAGCTGAAGGGGCGGGAGAATGTGGCGAGGATGGGGAGCTGGCTTTTGTATCCTCTGACTTTTGTTGTCCAGGAAGATTAATCTGTAACACTGCATACCTCTGAAATGTCACCAATGTTTGTCTGGCCTACCTGTCGATCAGACCACACATTTCACTCGACATGTGTGTGCTTTGTCTGCTGAAAATAGCAACGAGGAAGATAAATACCTTAGAGGGGTTATAGCGAGAACATCACAACACACATTTGGTATTGTTCCATAGCACCACAGCCTCACACAACCCGTGGCAGGCACAGTACACTCCCCTGTTTTGAGTCACATCACGTACCGTCTCTGTCTACCTGCGAAGAAAGCCCAGAGACTCCAGGGTTAATTACCCCGACCGTAAAGCTGCATGGAGAATTTGTCAGACATGTTTTTGCCTCTTAAGAATGGTGTTAATCCTACTCGGCACATATGGCTTAGTGCAGCCCGTCGAATCACTGAGAAAATACAGAAGATGGGCTAGAGGTGACATCTAGAGGTGGAAAAGAAAAACAACTGCCAGCCAGTTAATAAATGTTACTACTACTCCACTATTTTCTACTGATTTCCTCTCGCGTCGCCTTTGCATGCGTTGTATTGTATGTCTGGAGCACCGTCCCTAAAAGAAGAGCTCCCTCTCCTGCCTTCCTTCTCAAGGTTCCTTCCCTCTGGATGATGGAGAGATAACTATAGAGGGGGTTTAGACTGAGGGGGAGTGTCCTATAATGTGGGCCTGTGAAGCCCTTTGACACTGTAACTGTGATACACACATAAAACTGACATGCCTTCAGTAAAGTTATTGTAAGGAAATATTTGTGCATTTCAGACACCCCAATAAATCAGAGCAAATTATAGAAAGTTAATGCAGTGTGGATTATGTGCCTTCAGCGTCTTGTTTCTCATCATTTTTATCTCGTTTTTGTTTGTACTCTTTCTTCAATCCTCCCACACTTTCTTCCCCCCCCCCCACCGCCGGACGTGAAGAGCTACCGCTCGGCGATGGAGAAGATGGCGGAGGACATGGTCCGCCTGAGGGTGCGCGCGGCGACCCTGGAGGCCGAAAACTGCCGTCTCCACGGCGACCTGTCGCTGCACCGGGACCTTGGCCGGCAGCTGCTGGATGACGCCGACATTGACGTCATGACCAAGGCTGAGCTCGCCGACCGTATAGGTGGAGGAATGCTCTCGCCCGCTCCCCCAAAACCAACGACATAACATTTCTTATAACGTACTTGTTCTAAAGACGTCTTTGGGCCCCATCGGGGTGCATTATTGACACCGATTTGTGTTTGGGAGGGTATCAGGGCTGCACTGTTGTTCCTGTTTCTTGTCTGCTGGGTGTCTGTACTCCACTGTGCTGCAGTCTGTGTTATGCTAAGGCGATGATAAGGCGGCTCATTTACACTGCAGACCCTGATAGACCACGTGCATCCTCATCACGCCTTATCTCCTGAAGGACAGTGTGTGGCCCTCGGTACAGGCGTGCTCCACTCGCTTGGCGTCCAAGCAAAACAAAACCAGATTAGATGTTTCCCCCCCCCCCCATAGGAAGCCTCGCCTGCTGTAAGCTCTGACGGGAGTCGCATGGCTCTGTGTTGTGGAGACGATCAAGGATTACACCGCCTGACAATTCCAATCAAACTTTATTTGATTGGAGCACAAGTATAGAGCACAAGTCATACATAACATGCAACTTCAAGTACTGAACATAAAAATGGAGAAAAAAGAAGGTCAACGAAAGTGAGTTAACATAGTCAAATTAATAAAAATGAACTAAATAAAAGTGCAGGGAGCAATAAAACTAGTTAAAAGCCAGGCTAAAGGAGTGTGTTTTAAGTTTTTCTTTTAAAAATGTCAACAGTCGTGACATTTTAAAAAGAAAACGATTGCAGTTCATGAAAGGTTTTTATCATATCTCATGCAGCCTTGTGTTTTCGTCACTCCCACAAAGCCAATCTGAAGTTCACGCTGGCCAGCGAGACGAGGAAGGCTTCGGAGTACAGGGACAAGGTGCAGCAGCTGCAGAATGAACTGATCAGGGTTGGAATACAACATTCTCTCTCTCCCCCCCCCCCCCCCCCGCCCCTCTCTCTCTCTCTTCCTCCCTCTCTCTCCCTATCTAGTCCTCTCTCTCTCTCTCCCTATCTCTTCCTCACTCTCTCTCTCCCTATATATGTATATATACACTACAAATAATTCTATAAAGACGCTATAATGTGATTTTCACCAGGGCCGGTAATATTGCCCAACTTGTTGCTCCTCTTTCCGTGTGCATGGCGTGTGCAGAGGAACGACGACGCGGCAGAACACGCAAGGCTGCAGAGGGCGTACCGGAAGCAGCAGCAGGAGGTGCAGCGTTGCCAGGGCCGCGTTGCCAAGGCGACCGCTCTGGAAGCCACGGTGAAGCAACAGGAGACGGTGAGGAGCCACCCGAGCTCTTCTGTATCACCCAGATGATACACCTGGATGTGATGGGTGTTTATGTATGTTTGTTTGTTTGTTTGTTTGTTTGTTTGTTTGTTTATTCAGGTCATTGAGAAGATGGAAAAACTGCTAGATAACAAGCAGACACAGAGGAATAGAAAGATCGGTGACAAAAAGCATGCTGGGAAAAAACACGCAGAAGGTCTGGATGCTTGCTAAATACATTGTTAAAATACAACTGTAGTACAATTACAAACAGGGTGTGTGTGTGTGTGTGTGTGTGTGTGTGTGTGTGTGTGTGTGTGTGTGTGTGTGTGTGTGTGTGTATAGTCGACGGACGTGGCAGAGCAGAAATGGAGGCCGCACTGGCAGCAGAGAACGCCGGTCTCAGGCGAGAACTGGAGAGGATGCGTCATCAGATGTCCGCCACCGCGAGCGTTCAGCAACCAGCACAGGTTTCCTCACAGCGCCTCTCATCTGCTCCCGGACGGCGGTGGTGTTTTAGAACAGCGCTCGCTCCGTGGCACCTTGTTCCTCCAGAGATTCGTAGTACAGCACTGACGCCATTACCTTAGATAGCATTACCTTAGAACACCTTTAGTAAACATGAACGCCGGTTATGAATGATCACTGGACCATTTGTTAACTGTTTCTGTCTGTTAATGCTTAGCACTGTATTGTTTATTAATGGTTAATTAATATAACCATATTGTAAAGTGATACCGATATTAATATTGGCTCTTTAGCCATGTGTATAAATGTTAATCCTGCATCTCAGTGCATCTCAAATGACCCAAAAATACAAAACACACAGGGATTATTTTAATGTTGTTTGAACCCCCGTTGATTATAATTTTTGTTGACTTTCCATTAAAAATAAGTTCTACGGTACGACGGTAATTCATACGTTTCCCTTTCTCACGCAGAAGCAGCCGCAGATGTTTCCGGAAGAGGAGAGACTCAAAGTAGAGACCTCTGAAGCACGAATACGCACTCTGGAGACTCAGGTAGACACACGGGGACACACAGAGATGAACATCAACTCTCCCTACAGTAAGCAGCTCAGTGGTGCATCAGTCTGCTGGTGGTTTTTAATGGTTTTTAATTTGGGTTTTACAGCTGAAAGAGAACTGTAAACTATGGGGGGAGGAGAAGCAGGAGATGTTGACCAGACTCAGTGAGACCAGACATGGCTTTGGCTGATGCCATCTCCCCCGATATGATGAGCTGATGTCATGGGATATGGTGCCATTATCTGTGTGTGTGTGTGTGTGTGTGTGTGTGTGTGTGTGTGTGTGTGTGTGTGTGTGTGTGTGTGTGTGTGTGTGTGTGTGTGTGTGTGTGTGTGTGTGTCTGTGTGTCTGTGTGTTTCCTGTTGCAAGCACGACCGAAGTAATCAATATCAAACCCATATGAAGTGGAACAGAGATTTAATGTTTTGGACATGAATGCAAAGTTAGTTCCAGTCACAAATATTCCAAATAATACACATGGTGTTTAGTACGAAACTATAAAATATTCTATAAAATATTTTCCTCCAATAATTCTGCAGTTTCTGAGGTCATTCCCGCCGGGCCGCGTGTCCTGTGGCGGGTTCTGGTCACTGTCGGCCCGCCAGCGGCCTGATGGTCAGTAGGATGGGTTTGTCCGGTAACAGGATTAGCTGGAAGGTGCTTTTCACCTCCACGTGCCGCTGTTTCTCCACTCTGAAGTTCTCCAGCATCTGAAGAGGCGCGGAAGGTCCTGGTTAAGCTACGGTACCGTACTGCGCTGTACTTAGTTAACCTTAAAGTATTCTGGTGCTGCAGAGTACTTTGGACCTGGCCTACTTACTACATATTTTAGTACATAAAAATCCTGATGTGTAATGAAAATTGTGATGCAAAAATGAGTCCCACTAATTGTAAATCATATCACAATAGCATTCACAATAATAAGCATTCACATTCACGGGGATAGTATAACTCAACTAACTACACAACGCAATTTCCCCTCGTACTTCCTATGAGCGGTGTAGGCCGGTTAACGGTTCCCTGAGCGCAAAAGCATAAGAACGTAATAATAATGATAATGAGTGTGATGTCAATCTCACATGGATGAGGAAGAGCTGCATCTCGGTCTCGGCAATGCGGCGGCCCAGACACTGGCGCGGGCCGAAGCCGAAACCCAGGCTGCGGAAGTAGGTGTTCTCAGTCTTCAGCCAGCGGGACGGCTGGTACTGCTCCGGCCGGGGGAACACGTCTGGGTCTCTGCCCATCGCAAACAGCCCCAGCTGCACCAGAGTCTGAACACACACACACAGGAAACACAGGCAAGAGTATGTGTTGTATGAACGCTGGGCCAGGGGAAGGTAACTGAGGTATACACCGGATGACCAGGCATCTTCTACAAGCAAGGCTTACAGTTGATATAATAACCAATCTAATCGGTCAATACCATTGCAATATACTGTATTTGAAGAGAACACACACACACACACACAAATAAATGAGAATACCAAATGTATACCAAATCCATGTCTCACCCCTGATGGTATGTGGTAGTTTTGAATGGCGATGTCTTCTGTAATGTATCTCTGCAAGCTCACTGCCACTGGATGGAGCCTAGAAGATGGCAGTAGAGAAGGAAGCACATTTTCACCATGTAGTAGTATATCAAAATATACATAAAAAACATCAAAACCATATATCAAAAACATGAATTTCAAACCATAGATCAGAACTATGTATATCAACCACATAAAAAACATCGACAACAATCTATCTTTTAAGAAATAATGTCAAATGGGTCAGGATGAACACTAGCTTAGTAGCATTCGGTTGTTGCAGGGATGAATGCAGGTTCTGTGTATGCCTGTATGTGTGCGCCTCTACTACCCAGCACCCGGTCTGCACCGTACCGCAGGGTCTCCTTCAGGGCCCCCTTCAGCAGGGGGATCCTCTTGAGCATGTCCAGCAGGTCCCCCTGGCTCTGAGCCCGGGCGGTGGCCACCTCCGCCCTCAGCTCCTCCTGGAGGGCTGGGTGTCTGGCCAGCTCGTACAGCGTCCACAGGAGGGTGATGGAGGTCTGGAACTCACAGTGATCGTTTTCAAAACACCGGCAGTCCTTCTGGGTCCTATTTCATGAAGCTGGACTTCCGGGTTAACCCGATAAGTTAAGTCAGAATAGGGGGGGATGCCGGAATTTAGGGTTTCAGATACCAAGCTTAGACTGATCTCGGTTTGGTTACCGTGGCAACTCATGCCGTAAGCCTAACCTGTAGCTAACCTGCTACCGAACAGGTTTTGTCTCCGAGATGACTCCGCCCACAGCTGCATGTCTCATTGGCTTTCTCTTAGTTTCACGCACTTAACCCCCCCCCCCACACACACACACACTATATATATATATATATATATATAGTTCGACATAAAGTCAATCCCAATAATGTCCATGAGAAGGTTCCCAATATTCAAAACAGGGTTCAAACAGGGTGCCCGGAGACTGGCCCAGTGGACCGTCCTGATCTCCACTGTCCTCTCACCCAAGCCAGTATATCTCTGGCTTAATTGGGTTTTTAATTGGCCCTTAATTGGCCACACAGAGGCAACGAGAGGCCCCGGGGGGCGGAGTTTCCTCATACTACAGCCGCTGCAGTACCACACCATGCCTCCGCAGCCATATGGAGCATGGATCAGGGATCAGGCCACCACAATGTATTCTTGCCAAGTCACGGGGTCTATGGCAGCACTGGGTCTGGTGGTACCTTAGCCAAGCTCCCGTAACCCCAATAGTTGACAAAGTACTCGCTCTATGGCGGAGAGATTCATCAAAATATAAAAGATTAATAATAATACAACTTTATTGACATTGTTTTGCATTGTGAATTATTCAGTTGATTATTCATGTAACTACAGTAGGCTGTAGAGTAAAATACAGCTTCAGCTGAATATACTATTATAATACATGTTTTGTTATTTTATCACCAATTTAAAGGGAACGAACGCTAGATGGCTGTAACTAGTCTCTCAGAGCCTTTCCATGGTGAAACTTCACCCTCATCACTGAGGAATGACGTCTGGAGGAATGATGTCTTATGCATTAACTGCTCGATCAGGTTTTCAGGGCGCGGCTTTTGAAGATGCACATGAACGCACATTCTTCAGATTCAATCTATCCGCGATGGAATGAACTAGATCCTCGACATTGAAATCTGCCTTCGTGAAACGGAAAACTCAAGCCAGCTCAAGGAAGCGCTTGCTTGAGTCAGAGTTCTGGTTCAAATTGAACCCGATCCTAACCCGAAATAGGGCCCTGGTGACAATGTGGTGTGTCCTCCAGTGTTGGCGTTGTAGTGCTTGTCCTTACCGTGTCCACGCCCCCGGCCATCAGCTCCGTCACGCTGGCCTTGATGTCCTCGATGGACAGCTTGTCCAGTGTGAGAAGGCTAGCCAGGACCCCGGGGTATTTATCCGAGGGCCCCGACTCCTTCAACTTCCTGTAAATGTTCTGAATGCAGCGATCCGCTGGGGAGGGGCATGGAAAGCACATTATTTACGGGATAAAATGGCAGTTTGCGTCGAGGTGCCTTAACGGCCACGTATAGGAGGACAGGTAATAATTGGTAGACCACCAGTCTGTCATGTGTTTTGATATTTGAGAGGCTAGTGCACACAGGAGGACCCAGCTTCAACAGAACATCACAATCACTAGGAGTCCACCATGCGGTAGGATGGTGTTGGTAAAGGACAAAGGATTGAACATTGGGCCTTGTCTCCTAGGCCTGTTTGGACAAAGGACGAGGAAACTTCACAGAGGACTTTGGATCATTATGTCCTCCATATTTGTATTACTTCTACATTTTGGCGGGCTAGCCAGGAGACCACATTTTTATTTTAATGGCTACACTGTTAGTAATTAGTAATATAGTATAATTGTATACATATGAATGGCAAATATGAAATGTGTATACCAGCAGGGTGCAATTCGACTTCTCTGTGTTTTTTTTTAACCCAGGTACTTTCAAAAGGGAAACCTTTGGATTTGTTCTGTGGTCATAATTCTAATGCCAACATTGTGAAAAAAAAGTTCCCCTCAGAGAGAGCAGTGCCTTGCAGTCCTACCTTGGCTGAAGATGCCGTCCCAGGCCTGCACATGGTCCCGCCAGACCTTCGCCCGGACTGTGCGCAGCAGGGCCGGCGGTATGTACAACATGGGGGAGGTGGTTTGGAACATCAGGGTGATGCAGTCGATGAAATGCTGGCTTTCAGGGTCAACGTAATCCAGCATGAGACCCAGACGCTCTCCGTACAGCACCGAGCCCACCGCTTTAGAGGGAGGGAGGACGAGGCAGATGTGGAATAATCACACAGCAATTAAATAAATCAAATATCAACATCTACTAACCAACACCAGACGAGGGACAGAAAAAGGGAAATGTAATTCAACATCTAATAACTTTTTCACATGCATTTCATTACAATTATTCAATATATATACACAATATATATATACACACATACATACATATAAAGGTTCTTACATTCCAGGGCGTATTTAAAAAGCTCTTGAGATAGGTCTGCCGTCCATTTGTTTTGTCCACTTCTCTCGATCTTTTTGTGAACCCTGGTCACAAAGTCTTGGCCAACTTCATCCAGTAACGGCACAAAGTTCACCAGCACCTTTGGACAAATGACTTCCTTGTTGAGGATCACCCTGTTGGATCTCCAGTCTTCTCCATCCCTGTAGCGAAGGACGAGCAGTTAAATGATATCACGTGGAACTGAGGCAGTATTGTAGGATTGTAGGCATTCTGAATGGCTTTATTAACGCGCATACTTGAGGAGGACTCCATATTTGCGATTCCTGTAGTCCCTGTAGGATGTCCACGCTTCAACCTTCAGCCTCTTGGGATAGTAGCCCTCGGCTCTGAACAGTATGGCTGCGTCCTCAGGTTTAATTATGTTCACACTGTCGTAGTAACCTATTTTCTCCCTGGTGGATCCAAAGACACAACCTTGAGACACATTTGTCCGGATGAAAAATGATTCTGCATTTATGTTGTCAACATTTTTCGATCGATTTAAAACAGGCATGGATTGTCCACATAGCCTGGCATTAAGTTTTGTGTTGAACTTGTGTTGTACTGTACTCTACTTTATACTTCTACTTCACTACATCTCAGTGGCAAATATTGTACTTTCTGCTCCAACACAAAATGTCATCAATATTATCATTTCATATTCATATCCATATTATATAATTGTATCATCAATAAGGATTTGCTGGTCTCCATGGGGGAAATTCACAAGTTACTCAGCAGTATGGAAAGTTTTACAAAATATGGATGTAAAAAAAATATCATTTTTGAATACTTTTTGTACTTTAAAGTAGCATCAAAAGAAGGTGTGTTTTGATGCTCATAATTTTGTACTTTAACTGAACCTTTTCACTGCAGTATCTTTACTTGTAACAGAGTATTTCTACAGTGTGGTATTACTAGTAAAAGTAACAGTACTTCTTCCACCACCACAACTAGCCTCATTTAGAATAGAACCCCCCCCCCCCCCTTACCTGTAAATTGGCCCAAATTTGTTGAAGTTATTCACCATGATGTGGTGAAGGTTTCTGAAGCCGTCTTGTTTCCAAAACGCATACAGGTTGGCCACCCCGTTCTTCCAGAGCCCAGGGATCTCGTGAAAAGGTTTAACTAGGGTCCTGCCGTCCGGGTACACGTCTCTGACCACCGCTGGCACACTGCTGCTACAGCGCAGACTCACGCTTGGACACCCATCTGCCCTGGACTGAAGAGGAGGCAGACCCATTGGGTTGCACCGCAGTATGCGCCACTTGGTCATCCTTGCTACTATAGAGTCCCCTCTGCTGGTGCCCTTTATACAGACTCCTCTTAATATATGGCTGGTACCTGCAGCAGTAGTAGACTGTTGTGTCTCTCCCTCTCCCTACAAGGATGTTCTGATTAATACAAGGGGGCAGGTCCTCATTTACTCATTCCAACCAGTGTAGCAGCAAACAACAACACTGCATTCTGTTCCTTCACACACCAACAGCAGAATACTATGCCGCCTTCTTTCAAACTAAATGGTACTGAGTTCCTAGTGCTTGTACCTCCCCCATGAGTCAGTATGGGGGAATTTTACCACAAAGCATCGTCGCCATCTTGTAAGAATATGCGTTATATGAATAACCTAAGTGTGGAAAGACTCTCTGAGCCCCCGGTTACATTTATGACTTGCAAGATAATATTCTTACAAACAAATGGTAGACATGACGGTGATGACCAAGCAGAGGTGGGTAAAGAAACACTCGGTTTGACCCCAAGAAAGCTGAAGGAAAAACAAAAACAGTCATGAGAGAGACTTCTCCTTCTCCAAAGAATTCTCTAAATGATATGTTGGTTTCCACAACATCAATTCATAAAGCATAAGGATAGTCCCCTCTGCAGCAGGGGGCAACTATATAGGGGCGGCAGTAGGTTGCAGGAGGTAAGAGCGGTTGTTCTGGCAACAGGGGCGGCAGAAGGTTGCTGGCTCCCCCTCCTAGCTTAGTGTCGAGGTGTCCCTGAGCAAGACGCCACCTAACCCTCACTGCTCCTGACGTGTTGGTTGTTATGGTTGCATGGTTGACACCGCCGTTGTATGAATGGGTGAATGTGAGGCGATACTGTAAAGCGCTTTGTATAAAAGCGCTATATAAATGCAATCCATTTATAAGGATAGTAGCAACAAGCACAAATACCAGAGGGGACTGTGTTGTATAATACAGACGTAGTAAGTTTGGGCAAACAGTCTTCTCAGTCAGAGCCACCCACTACTGGAATAGTCTCCTTCAGGATTTAGTACTATTTTCCTAACTTTTAAACATAAATGGATTCATGATTCTTACATCCAGGTCCTGTATGATAAGATAAGATAAAACTTTATTAATCCCGAAGGAAATTCTTGAAGAATCTGTAAGAATCATGAATCCATTCATAGACTACATGTAGGATTTTACATGCACAAATCACTTGAAATTGCCATTTCATGAGCAGGTTATGGTTGTAGGGCCCCCAAGTGGAATGGGCCCCTGGGCCCGTGCCCATTGGGTAATCTGGCCCTGTTCAAGTTACAGTAAGTAATTTTCTGCCCAAAATCGAACACAAAATACCAGAGCTTAATAGACGGCCTGGACCAAAACATTTGCAAAGACACATTTCTTTACGTATATTTATTGAAGGGCGATAAATAGTACAATAAAAAAAACCTTACAAACAACTCTATTATACTCTTAGCAACTTGATGAGTTCCTCCAGCTTCATGGCTGTGTGGAGGTCTCCCTCCACGCGGAGCCTGCTGCTGGTGTACGCAGCGTACGGCCGCAGGCTTCCTTCAAACATGGCCAGCAGGTCACCGTCGCTCATGCTCAGCGTTACGTCCGCCCGTCCAACCGGAGGCCCCAGCCCTGCATCACCACTGCCTGTAGTTGCATCAGCAGTCAAAAACAAAGAAACATTGTAAATAAAATGTTGTACTTCACGATTACAACACTCACATTAGCATGTTTATTCGATTACTATTTATTATTTTCTCATTAATCCAATGGTTTTTTTCGAACCCAGAACCACCAGGGCTGCCCACCTTGACTCAGGTCCACGTAGTAGCTATTGCACTGTCCGTCCCCGGAGGTGATGCGGAAATGGAAGCAGGCGCCCACCCGACTGACCAGGCCTTCAGAGAGCAGCAGTCTGACCACCCCCAGCAGCTCCTCCACCGACCCGGGCGGGCTCGCAGCCTGCGCTGGGCAGCTCACCTCATCGGTGAGAGTGACGCTGTCCTCTGGGAGCAGAGCAGTCACACCAGAAACATGAATTACCTTTTATGTTTCTTCCCGCCGTTAAATTCCCACAGTTGGATGCATTGTGGTGCACCTGTCTGGCACTGTGAAGTCCCACTCTGGCCCAAGAAATGCATGGCCAACTGCTGAATGGGACCCGCCAGGCTCTCCAGTCCAGGCACCGACGGAGGCATGATGAAGCTCCCCCCCGCGGAGCACCCTTCGTCTGGGCCCTTCAGCACGGCGCCCAAGGTGAGCTCCACCCGGTCCACCTCCAGGCCCCAGGGCCGGGTCATCTCGTTGATGTCTACCTGTAGAGAGAGATGGAAACTGACTTTGAGAACCTCTCACCGACATGATCTTGTTCATGTTGATTGATTTGGTTCATTTCCACTGTTCAAAATATTTGACAAATAGCCGTAAATAGTTTATTTGTGTGCGTTTCCTGAAATTATTGTAAAATTATCTTAAGATAACATATGCACTCCTTCATTGGAAAAACTATCCTGGAGACATGTCATGTACCAGCCTGCTTTAAAACGTCCACCATCATCCCTGTCCCCAAAAAGCCAAGGGTCACAGGTCTTAATGACTACAGACCTGTCGCACTGACCTCTGTGGTAATGAGTACCGTGGCCACCTCAAAGCCATAACTGACCCACTCCTGGACCCCCTGCAGTTTGCCTACACAGCCAACAGGTCTGTAGATGATGCCATCAACATGGCCCTCCACTTCATCCTCCAGCACCGGGACTCCTCAGAAACCTATGCTCCCAGCTGAGCGTACCTGTTTGTGATTCTGAATGACATTCAATACGCTCACTGTGGCCTCACCCCGAGATGTTCTCCTAGTTTGACTCTCTCCGCCTGGACCTCGCGGATTGTCTTCTTGCTCAGGCAGTGGGTCATGGCGTTCTGGGCGGTCAGCCTGGTGGAGGCGTTGAGGTCCTGGACGCACGCCACCGACATGACCGGGTTCCAGATGCGGAACTGAATGTCGGCCCCCATTAGCATGACGCCACCGTCCCGTGTTGTCACCTGCAGCATGGTAAGGTAGCGATGGTCATTTCTTCACACGTGTCTACAAAGTGGCACTGGCACGGCAAATGGGGAGATTGCTTTCATTGTTTTAATGAAATACCGACAAGCTATTTTAGGAGGAGTCTAGAAGAGTTTTAAAGGGGAGACTATCCATCTGATGGTGTCTTTACAGACAAGCGGTATTAAGGTATACACCTCGTGTAATTTATTGTAAGATACTGGGTGGCAAACATCTTCAACGAAACGAGTGTTCATGACTTTTATAGGGAAATCAAATACAAGGATTTTCACATCTGAACGATTTAGGTGTGATATAAGGAAGCAAAAAGTAAACCCAAAAAGGGTTTAAACGGTCTAAACCTGTCCAGTGTGATATAAGGAAGCAAAGGGGAAAACCTAACAGGCTTAGTGGGCTAAACCTGTTCTGGTGTGATATAGGAAGCAAAGGAAAACCTAACAGGGTTTAGTTAACCTGTCTGTGTGATAATAAGAAGCAAAGGGGAAAACCTAACCGGGGCTAAGTCAATGTCTGGGTTTTAAGAAGCTAGGGATGTTTTAACTGGGGATGCCCCGTACCACTTTTTTTCAGACCGAGTACAAAGTACAAGGTACTTAATCATTGGGGTACTTGCCGATACCCGAATACCGAACGATTACTGATTAAACCATTACAGTTCTAAATGGACTTTGAAAACATGGCTCTTATTTTCAATTTTTCATTCCTAGTTTTAACAGTCGAAACCTGGCCGGTGTGATATAAGGACGCAAAAGGTAAACAATGTCTAAACTGGTCTGGTGGCTTAAATTACTATTATAGACATACAGTACATCCTTTGTTCCTGCCTACAATCTGAAAGGTTTCCTATAAACGTCACAAGCACTGGTTTCCCTGAAGATGCTTGGCGTGCTGTCAGTTTCCATTTCACCAGGCAAGTCAGTGACTTGTCGTTCCATGGTCATGAGAAGACACGGCCATGTCTTACAAGAAAGTATTTTTCATCATTCAGTTACACACGGACCATTAAGGACTAAATAGTGACGCTGTCGCCGGTCTACCTGGCAGGGGGGTATGTTAAAAGCGCGCGTGCGCAGGTCGACCCTCTGCCATTGGTCGATGAGCGGGAGAAGGAGAACCACGCCGGGGCCCTTTGGGGGACACACCCGACCCAGGCGGAACACCACGATCCGCTGGTAGTTGGGAACCGTCTGAAAACAGTTCAGAAGCAGGATGCACAGTGAATGTTCTCACCAGCGACCAATAACCATTGTATTAAGAGGCTACAGGAGAACTGATCAAGGTCATGCTTACTTTGAGAACGAACCATCCTGATACAGGGAAGCTTATGAACGTGCAGATGTAGGCCAGGAATATGACGATCAGATTGCACAGCCAAGACAGGCATCCTTGGGAGGAATCTTAATAACATGAGAAAAAGATTGGTAAATTAATATATATTAATGTCATTATTATATTAGTAAGATATAATAATGTTGACATTAGGTGATTGGAGATAATGATAAAAAAAGGGTGTGTGTTTTACATCAGACTATCTTCTCCCTGCAGGCATAATAATAATAATAATAATAATAATAATCAGATATTACATTTACATTTACATTTAGGGCATTTGGCAGACGCTTTTATCCAAAACTACATGGTTATACAGTATAGCTCTCATATCACTTTAGGAGTTTTGCACATTAAGTGAATCATAAATCACAATTTCTCAGTGAATCATTAACTGGTTCACGAAGAATGATAAGAAATTGGAAAAAACCCGATACACTGATACAGTAGACCTGTTGATGGCGACGAGGTTTCATTCTGAACATTCAAGGTTTGTATCTCATCAGTGGTCGAGGTGTTTGATCCATGTTGTGTATTGTATTGTCTCACATTATCTTGCCTTGATGGCACAACGTACTGTGGGGCGTATGGAGTGTGATTGTGTTTGTGTGTCAGGGTCACACAGCTGCCAGATGAACACACCAAGGTCAATTATGCATTCTATTCTATACCGTCTATTGCGTTACATACATACATACACACATATATGCACATACATGCACATACACACATACATACACATACATACACATACATACATACATACATACATACATACATACATACCAGTGAAGTCGTTGTCGTGTATTTTGGGGATGTAGTCAAATGAGTGTCCTGTGTTTCTGTTACCAAATGAGCCACGACCACTCTGCTCCAGGGGGGAGTAATTGTAGCTCGGCGGTTTGTCGAACATCGTCACACAAGTTACCTCACGTTTACATGGACATAAATGCAGAACTTCATCGTTTCAAAATGGGCCTCATTTAAATGGCATCTATCCAAATGTAACGACGAGTAATCGCAGAAGTGTTGTTGATGTTGTTGTATGTTTTGCTTCCGTGTTCTTCTTCCCTCGACACAGTAATTGTAGCGTTGTGATGTCATACAGGTGCAACACTGCCACACTGTGGTTGACGTGGGGACAGCAGTGCAGAGTGATAGTGATCTTTATCTGCTGATGGTGATCAGCAGTGCAGAGTGATAGTGAACAAAAGAATGTACTCACAGGAGATTTTTTTTATTGTCCTTGTTGAAAAAGATTCACAACATCAAAATGTGAGCAAAGCAGGTCTACACAAAACAAAACAATGCTGCCGTTAAGGTTCCGAGTTTTCTTCAGTTCTTTAGTTTTTGAACATGTCACACAGTAGCTTCTCCATGGGAGTATCGCCAATGGTACCGTGGAAGAACATCTGCTCTATCTTCTCCGGGCTCACAAAGCGGAAGGCTGGCAGCAGCAGCAACAGTCTCCCGAACCTTATCGGCAACGAACAAGGAGAACATTATGCTTGTGATGGCGCCATCGAAACATAACATAGCAGCATGATGCTTCATCACGCTAGGAAATATCAAGGGCTATCCATGGCCTACCTGGCACTCTGACTGGGGTGGAGTGTGTGGATGTGCTGGCCCAGTAGCACCTGGGACTGATCCTGCAGATTCTCCACTTGATCTGGATCTTTCAGACCCCGTGTCTCTGTGTCCGAGGGTCAAACACACGTCTTACACAGCCTTGCACAGACATAAATACACATAGATGTGTGTACATGTGTACGTATGTATGCATCGTATTTCACCTGGCTTGAACAGAACAATCGCCTTCAGACAGGCAAACTCAGTGGGATCAACAGCCAGGGACTTGAAGCGGTCGAAGACGTCTCGCAGGCAGTGCAGGTCCGCTGTGGGTCGCCCGGCCTTGGGGTGCTCAGAGGGGGAACGTTCCGGAAGACATAGAAGAGGACACTTGTCCATGGGCAGCGACCACTGGATAGCGCTGAGCAGAAACATCTCACTCCAGGCCTCCTCCAGTAGAATCACCTGGAATCCAGCGTGGATGTATGTTGGAAACGTCTTTAGAAACCTCCTGTGATAACCCAGTGGTATGTATTGTAACAAGAACACAAGACTATATAGGACCACGTGGACAGACTTGTCAAATGTGATAGGGAGGCCTGCAGTCAGTGTGAATGACCCTGACCTGGTCTCGAAACGGCAGGTGGGAAACACAGGTAGGTTTTTGGCCCATTTCACCGACATGAAGAGGAGGTGCGCTGACCATCTCGTACACGCTCTCGGGACCCGGCAGGGGGTACAGCCTGCAGCCCACCTGGGCCTGCTTCCCCTCCGGCTCCTCTGTCATCACATCAATGGGCTTCCTCCGCTGCAGACCACATAGGCAGAGGATTCTGTTCCTTTAATGTTATTATTGGCTGGCTGCTACTTCGATTTGTTGTCAAATATGACACATTTGTCAGCAGCACTGAAGAAAAAGACATGTCTGATGACATAATCTGTGTACCTTCATATCGAATCGCTTTTCTTTTTAAAACCGGGGAAACAAGTAAATCAGCACGGATTCTACATGCTGTGCTTCTCACCCTCGCTCAGCCTCCAGTTTGGCACAGGTCTCCGCAGTTAACAGGGCTGACCATCAGGCGGTGAGGGTGGTGGTGGTTCCCGGGTGCTGCTGTTGCTGCCTGCTGCAAGGTGTGCTGAAGCCATGTGGTGTTGGTGGTTGTGTTGGTGTGGGGGCTTCTCGGGGCTACTGCTGCAGGCGGCGTGCCGGCGGCCGGGCTGACAGACGAGCTGAGGAGCCGGCGGCCAGCGAGCGAGTGTCCGGGGAGAGAGGAGGCGGACTCCTCTCAGCTCCTTTTCAGCAGCTAAGTTTATGAAGTCCAGGCTGACCTGCGCCGTGCTTCGAGGGCTGTCGCTCGTGTTGCACGGCTAAATAGACGACAAGAAGGCCACGGGAAAGATGATTACCTTGAGATGGACATGTTGGATGAGAGGGATGAGTTCAGATGACTTTCACCCACTACCACAATTTGTTCTATGTTTCAATTCTATATTCTGTTCACTCACCATCTTTGTTCATGCCAGCCTGGAGGCACCTCTTCAGTCTACAAGCTTGACACTTGGTTCCGGTGAGCCTTATCCCAGGGGCATGCTCCAGAACCCGCCTGACACCTGACACCAGAACGACATTTGGCCAGACACATGGAAATACTGGAAATACAAGGACTTTGGATCTGATCGGTACCCTAAAGGCACACATGTGAATCCCCTCTCACCTGTAGATGAGTCTCCGCCGGACGCTGCGCTTGAAGAACCCACTGCAGCCATTTGCAGGCATAGATTCCGTAGTGTTTACCCACTGCTGGGAGTCGAGCGCACACCTCCACACAGCAGACCCGGGCGGCTTTTCCTTGGAGGGGGGATTTGTCTACGGACACCAGGCAGCACAAGAGTAAACTGAATTGATATGAAAACATGAAGGATGATAATGTCTCATGCGGCTTTTCTGTCTTCTTTTTTTGTATTAATTGTAAATGTTGTGTTTTGGTGGCTCACCTGTTTTGAGGTTCATCTGCGATGCGCTGCTGTCTCCAAGTCCATCATGTTTCAGGGTATGGCATGCTGCTCTTGGACATGCACTCTTCCATCTTTGCAGAGCTGCTATACAGAAAGCAGATACGAGGATGCTCTTCTTCTGAGTACCTATGTGTCTAACCTGGATTTTGGAGAAGCTTCCTAATTCTGTCAACCGTTAGAAAAGTCTGCACCTGAGTGCACCACCGAGGTAGACAAGTCCCAATGTAGTTTTCCAGAGAGCCGGCAAACATGCAAGATCTTTGCCCACAGACAGACGTCCTTCTGCCAGTTGTCCCTTAAGCTTCCAGAGGTCACTGAGGATGCCACTGCAGTTTCACACAGAGCAGCCCACCACTTCCCCCTCTACTTATTCTCCTTCTGTCTTCCAAACAGAGTCTGTGAACAGACTATGGGGTGTTGCGGGGGGGATGCTCTGAATGAAAACAAGAAGCTTAGCACTAGGTGCTGTGTAAGCAAATGCTGATTTGTCATCCCCTTAATCTTTACTGTCCATCAGGGTGAGAATCAGTCACAGCACTTAGGGAGTCAAAAAGGGCCACAGGCAAACTTTGTGACGTTGGAATTGGAAAGGTACTTTTTCTCGATGTGACAGGGATTAAGATCACTATTGGTTTATTATTCCATTCTTCGATCATTTGTCAAGTTATCCCACTTCAATTATTTACGAATGTAGAATAAATTCACTTGAGTCACTGAGACATGACATGAGAAAGCACATTGAGAAAATCTGGAATTATGAAGCGCGGGAATTGTTTTATATTTCTTTGGGTACTTTTTTCAAGCATTGCTTGGCTTGGTCCCTTGGTCAGTGGCACTGAAGAGAAATCCTCTTGCCGTGTGGCTTTGGGAAAAAGAAAAAAGAAAAAAAAGAAACTGTCACCCAAATCTACCCTAAAGTAGTAAAGTAGCTTACACTACCATGAAATGTGGTGAGGGGGATCAGGGAAGGGGGTAAAGAGAAGAAAAACAATTAGCCCCAAGATTGAAAGAGCACTAACGAGTTGACCCCTAAGTCCATTCTGGTGCCATATGGTTGCTGCTCTTTGCAAGCCCCGATTAATTAGCAGGCCGATGTGAAATTTACTCCTCGTTGTAATCCCGAGGTTTGGCGATTTTGTCTTTGCTTTGTTTCTCCTTGTGTCCAGGTGGGTTTAGTTGAATGCATTACTTAATGCAGGATTACGAGATCCCTGTGAAGATCTCCCAGGGATCAAATGATCTAGTCACTCCTCCTGCATTGGTGCTTGTGTATTCTGCCACTAGAGTCTGTGGTGTGACCATGCAGCCACCAGCCACAGACCTCCTTTCTTTCATGTCTAACATCTGATGAGATGGCTACTCCTCTTTATGTTGGCCCTAAGCAGTATGTAAAAGGATTACATACTGCTGGTAAACTCCTTTTAAATGATGTCCTCGTCTCTGCCAGTTCTGTAATCTGGGGTTAGTGGGCCAGTCAAAAGGCCCTTCAGTTTTTATATGTAGTCCTAATCATCACTATGAATGATAGTGCATACCATCATTAATCATTGACTCTGAGGTTCTTTATACCAGTATTGCGAAATACGCCGACACATACAAAGCATAGTGCACAGCGTATGTGCTTGTGGGTATTTTCCAGGTTGTGATCCACACAATATGTTGTGTTCACTATGTATGCATGTGAAGTAAAACCTAGATGAGTGCTTTATGGCGAGGAGACTGACATAACCTGCCTGCTGCTCCAGTCATTGCCAGGAGAAAGGTTCTGGCAGTGGTGAGGTGACACAATCATTGTGCCATCAGTAAGGTCATTGTGATGGGAGCTCAACACTTCCACGACTGGGTCCACATATAGGCCTAGCAATTCTGTCTCACTCACAGCAGAATGTGATGGTGTGATGTGTTGGCAAACCAACTCAACACCTCTGCCCATAAAACAAGGAACATACTTAAGTGTCATTTCTCCTAGTTTCTCACTCAGAGTAATACTATACTACAACACTACTACGCTGCTGCTACTACGCCACTATGATGGGATTGCCCCACCCTGCCATCTGCTGTAGGAGTAGCATGGCTGTAATCCGTACGACGAGGTGTGCAACAGTCTCTCCGCCTCCCTGTCTAGTGTCTAAGTTGGCATAACTCAACAAGGACATTCAACAGAAGGTAGATTTGTGCTAAAAGTCCTCAGAGGCCTGCTCCGCAGAACGTCTTTCCCAGTAAAAAAAAGTTTCTTCTTTTTCTTTGGGGTAGATGAAACATTTAAAATCAAAGCAATAATATCAAATCATGTTGGTTAATAAAAGGTATGCTGTTGCGTGTGTTATTGTTCTGCAGCATCTTGTGCTGCCTAAGGCTGAGACAACATTCCATTTTGAAGAATCGATAAATCGGGACAAAATTATCGATAAATATCGATTTTTTATTATTATTTTAATTGAAAACAGAACGCATTTTCAGCACCTCAGTATTCACAATGTAGTTCTCATTTTCACCAGAGGGGGCGACAAAGGGCCACGACTAAACATGTGAAACTAAACAGTAAACAGCTTGTTTATTGCTTCATGGTTACGCCTATCATAGAAAAAAATGAAATTATTATGAGCCTGTAGGCTACAATCAAACAAAGTCAGCGGACATGACAACAGCTTTCTTAAATAGTCGCTTTACATTTTTTTTTTCATCGCAAAAACTACAGTGAGTGCACGTGACACACACGAACTGACGTTAAAGAATTATTTATTTATTTATTTATTAAGAAAAAAGTATAAAAAGTATATACTTTTTTTTTCACAGTTATCGATAATTATCGATAAATCGATAAGTGGTCTCAGCCTTAGTGCTGCGCACCAAATTCAAAAAGTTAAACGCAAAACAACTGACCATAACAACCTGGAAGCCTTAGCTTGTGACATTATAATCCCTGAATAGACATAGTCTTCTGACGTGGCAAATAAGATACCTCAATAAAAGTTAAAACAAGGTGTTCAAAAAGAGATATGAAAACCAACCAAATCCAGGTTTTGGTCCTCAGATACCCTGGTACTCATTCTTGCAGTGGCCGGGTGTAAGAGGCTCTGCCCGGACACCACGACTTGGGAGGAAAAAAGGAAATACAATTATTATTCCATTTGTATAAAATATTAAACATACTATTGCCAGACACTGGTGAGGCTCATATGAAAATAAAAATAACATCTAGTAAGTGAGCTTACTACAACTACTAAAGCTGGATTTTGAGGGAAAGCTAGAAAAGGCCTGCTAGCAAAAAGGTCTAATCCAGTTCCAAGCCTTTGAGGCTGGCTGGCTGGCTGGCTTGCTCGCCCCCGAACCAAACTAGCAATCCCCACCCCCTCACCTGAGGAGCCTGCAGCGGAACTCCTGCAGACGGGGGAGGGCCGCGTCCGCGCTCAGCGTCTGGTTCTCGTCGCTCCACAGTCTCTCTGCGGCGGCACACGCCCTCGGCCTGCACACACAGAAATGTGACCCATAATGCAACGTTTCCGTTCTCCCCGCCGCTTCAGTTTTGTGCTCTGAAAAGGATGTGGCGGTGCGGTGGCGTTACATCACACACACACACACACACACACACACACACCATCTCTTACCAGAGGCGAGGGGAGAGGTTGGTGGCGTCCACATATTCGCCCCACATGCTGACCTCACCACCGATCACCAGCTTCTTCTGCTCCTCCGTGCCTGCGGACGCAAAAGAGACACTTGGTTGCTACGGTGACGCTGTATTCTGCACTCACGCCCCATCACAGCAATCCAACCACCAGTGTGTAAATGAAGGTGTTCGTATTTACCAAGACATGCGTGACTAGACTGTGTGTGTGTATACTCAACAAGTTAAGCTCCATCCCGACCACCACCAAATACTATACTTTATGATCCATTTATATAGACACACACACCCGAGAAGTTCTGTGGATGCACATTGTAAGAGATGCGCCAGTCCTGGCCGTAGGCGATGTGGTTGATGTACCACGGAGCGGCCAGCAGGACCCTGTAGCCTGCTTTGGTCATCTTGCTCATCTCCGCTTTATAAATAGCAGGGAGACCCTTCCAAATTTGCAGAACTGTTTCCTTGGGGATCTGAGTATAAGCATTAAACAAGACGTGTTCTTTTGCTCATAATAGCATAATACAATCCAGAATCGCTCTTGCAGTATTCAGGGAATTTTCCCTGTGCACCATTAAGGCAGGGGTGATAGAGCATTAACGACAAGAGCTGGAAAGACATTCAACTGAATGGCTGAATTCTGCAACAAAGCTTTTTTGTGACAGCCATGGTCACAGCACTGTAGTAACATAATGTTGCTACCGTATAGCACATTTAACAAGTGAAATGTGAAAGCCAATACAGTGGCCTTCATATTAAGATGTGTACATCCATTTCTATTTTAAAGAAAAGGCCACTAAACATGATGTTTATGGTAGTCAAGGCAATTGCCTTTTTCAAGCATTTAGTGCCACCTAGTGGTACACTGGTCAATGCACACATAATAAGACCAATGGTTACAAATACAAAGATACTGCCAGTGAAATGTATGTATCCGTTCACCACAAAGAAAAACACCACAACAAAAACAATCTAAATAAAAGCATCATCATCAACAATCCTTAATGTCTGCAACCGAACACGGCACACAAGTTTTGCCCTGACCCATGAATGCGAGGGGCCACACTTTGTAGAAGCGGGCCCAGTTGTGTGTGGCGATGGGCTGGTCTAGATACCAGGGAGAGGCCAGAATCGCCCGCAGCCCTGCCTTGGTCACCCTACGCAGCTCACACAGGTAGCAGCCCCTTCTCCACACCTCCACCACTGATAGTAAACCGGGCTGTGAAACAATCATCTAGTTTCTATCAAACATTCATTAGAAAACAGTGAGCCATGGTGCACGCAAAGATAATCTTGATGACATGAAGCTTTACATTTAACACACGCTCAAGTTGAAGTAGAACACTGAATGTGTTGACTTACCCGCTCATGGTAGTCAAAAACATCTTGCCACACAATAGAAGTCTTGTTCAAAGCTGAAGTTATGTTGACAATGCTGGGAATACAGATAGCCACCTCTGTTACATCCAGAAACATGGTTTCCCCATCTGTCCCAAACAGATCCCTCAACTATATCATTAAAAGGTGCTGTAAGATTGAATAGCCATTATTTGAGTGAAATTTTTAAATAGCATAGCCATCGGTCAGTGAGTGAAGTGTGCTGTGAGAATATTGGTTTTGCGTTGACCTGGGCCCGCCTCTGTATGAGCCAATTTAGAATTTAGCCCTCCCCCGGCTCAATTCTGACCAATCAGGGCATCTCTTCTGTGATTTCACAGGTGCGTGAAATGCAACCCTTCTCAATGGCGGAGAGACGTAGGGAGCAGAGAGGGAGGGGTTGTTATAGTTTCAACGTGGTGGCCTCTCTCATATCGTATGTTCTTTTAAAATTGCGGCGGTCCCGTCTGTCATACAGTGCACCTCAATCAGTGGCCTGTAAAACTATGATGTTAAACAATTTCTTCATAAGCCATTCTATTACTCACTTTTCCATGTAGAATGATTCCAGTTTTATGTAATCCTGCCCAAATCCCATCTTCTTCATAAATACCTGAACATCAGGGTTGGACTTCCTATAGGAAATGTAGGACAGTAATTTCAATAGATTTAGGTTGACAATGACACAAAAACACCTATTTTGTGCACACAATCTAACTCTGACCTACCAGCAGGTAAAGTCAACCTCGTCTCCCCCCAAGTGGAAGTAGGAGTCCGGGAAGACCAACGTCACTTCCTTAAAGAATTGGCTGATAAACTGGTAGCTGAGGGTGGAAGCTGGGTTGACGGGTCCGAACATACCCGACGGGGTGCCACCGCTGTAACAAGGTGTCAACAGATTGGGCTGCCCTGCAATGGGAAAGGGAAAGAAGGACATTTTACATAAAAAAGGAGGGGGAACATTCAGCAGATCAAATGAAGAAACTCCATCTGTAATGGATATTTATCAAAAGACAAAGACAAACAAAAGGCCACTGATGCACCATTTCAGTTGGAATGCACTCTGCAATTTGAGAAGTCCATTGTCCAGGCAAGATCCACGTTTAGGTTGATTTATTTTTTCCAGTTCAGAAGCAAACATACATTTGTCATGCCGCCTCTCTCTTGCTCTGGTTAACAAAAACAAAACCTCATGTCCCTTCCTGGTGCATCACCTGACATTGACACACCAGCTACCTTTATCCTGTCATTCACCCAGCAAGTGTTTGGTCAGGTGTTTAGTGCCCCTAGTGTCTATAAAATAAAATACAAACAAATGCAAAAATAACTAATAATAATAATAATCAAACTAATGAAGTAGCTCCTACACCATCTACTGCACAATTTAGTACGGTACATGTGCACAAACGCGCAATTTTGTACATCTACCACTTCACTTCCAGGTTGAACATTAGTTCATCCTCCATCTTACCTTTTCCCCAGGATTGCGTGTGGCCGGGAGAGTCGAACTCTGGGATCACACGGATCCCCCGATGCCTGGCGTGGGAGATCACCCTCCGGACGTCAGACTGGGTGTAGATGTGACTCATCGGATGGTACGCCCCCTGGAGAAATACCAGGTCATTGCTCAGAGTGAATTTAGTTCTGTTTTTGAAGAAGATCTTTTTTAGTCCACACACATAGTGGTCACACAACACACAGTGGGAAGTGGTGGCCGCCAAACACACACACGCGCATGCAGGGAGGGCGGCCCGTGGAAATTTGTCCTCTGCATTTGACCCATCCTGCTGCCCCTCCAGGAGCAGTGGGCAGCCATCTCGACAGCGCCCGGGGACCAACAGCTCCAGGTTTTACGTCCACATCTTGGTCAGGGATGTGGACAGGAGAGGCGATCTTCACATGTTTTTAATTGGGGTTCTTTTACTCCGTAAGGAGACCCCGCGGAGCACGGGGAGAACATGTAAACTCCAATTTCAAGCAAGAGCAACCTTGCTCGAAACCAAAACTCTAGTTTGCGATGATAGGCCAAGACATTTTAGACATTGTGTACAGAAGTTGGCAAATGTTATAATATATTAACTTGATGTAAAAAAAGCCTTACATTCATTTGAGTGAAATTGTGACCGTAGTATCGCAAGAACCATATTTGCAATATTGCCGTACGCTGGTTCACCTTTATTTTGTAATACAGACATAAGTTGCATTCAATCAGCACTGAAAGGGCCATGGATTAGTTTGTGGCCTCACCTTACTGCTGAGGTCTGGAAAAGTACGACTCTGGTAAGGGAACGAGGGATCATCCACGATGTGCCAGTGGAACACGTTGAACTTACTGTAGGCCATGGCATCCTAAAGAAGCACAGAAGCTTTTGTATTCGTATGGTTGTTGAATATCACAAGAAAAAAACTAAAAAAGTGACTTGTTTCAGTCCACTGAGACTATTACCAGGGTGTTTAAAATGGCCTTCAATGGCAAGAAGTGGCGTGAAGTGTCCAACAAAATCCCTCTGAATTGAAAGCGTGGAAAGTCCTCCATTTCCGTCTTGTTCACAAAATACTACAATAAACAACATGTGGGGGGGGGGGGGGGGGGGGGTGGCAGTAGATCATTAGTTGATGACAGAAAGGGGGAAGTAAAAGTAATTTAAAAAGAAATACAATCCCCTCTCTCACAGTGCCATGGTCATCTTGATAAACCAGCTGGCTGAATGTTTCCAAACCTGTTCAACCAGAAAACACAATTGAGTCTGGCCAACAGTGTTCTGTAGAAAAGCAATGTGGTGGCAACCAACACCTTACAGAGCTAGTAGTCCTACATGATTCTCACAAATATACACATTAGAAATACACAGCAAGGTGGGTCGTTACCTCTTAGGGCACCCCACACCGTTTCAGCGTGGAGAACTGCCTGCCCTGCAGATACATTCAGCTCGTCTACAACACAAGCAGGAGCCATTAGACAATGCAATAGATATAGATGGTAAATGGGGCTGTTTCCAGAAGCGTTGTAAAACGTGCATTAGACACACACACACACACACACACACACAGGTTTCAGCTTCACGACCACATACTTACACCTTTCCGATGTGCCTTCGTTTGGATAGCCATCACAATCTTCCTGGTCCATCGTGACCACCAAAGAAAACGGGCTTCCCTTCGTTGACAGCGACGCACCATTACCTAGTTGTTTAGAATGGAAAGATGTGAGAATATACACACTCTTTCACAGAACACTGCTTGTGCTGGCCATTTTACATTCAATTCCTAATCCAGATGTTAGGTGGTTTAGCGAATATGTGACTATAAGTGATTATTGAGGCACCCTACGAAAGAGTCACAAGTCACACCTCCAAAAGCCACATGTGAACTGAAAACGCCTATGGTTTTTAAACGGGGTGTTTTTCCACGTCGTGTTTTCTACGTGTAGAAATAGCACATTAAAAAAAAGCGCATGTGCAAACAAAAAAACAAAAACGTTTTCATTTTAAACCCGCTTGAGCCCCACCTGGGAAGATCAGAGAAAAGTATCTGGTAAACGCGGAGTCCAGGAGGGAGCAGTCTTTCCAAACGGAGGCTGGATCGTTCCCATAGTGGAAGTGGAAGTCCTCCGCGCTCAGTGCGTACCGTTCCTCCGAGAGCGCCAGTTTGTGTGGTAAGGGCCACACGCCTTCTACCACCACCGCGCTCAGGTCAACACTTAAGACGATCAGCGCGAACCACCGCAGCGGGCTACGTGTAGGGGTGGCCATCACGGATCACAGGCAGCCCGGGGTGGTGGTTCGTAGTGGTGGTGGTGGTGGTGGTGTTGATGGTGGTGAGTCGTGTCTACTACTGCTGCCCCGTCCAGGTGTACTGTACAGTACAGTACAGTACAGTCAGTTGCTTCCAGGTCCTGCGGTCACGTGACCAGTGGGGCGGTACAAGGTGCGTGTGGTTCCACAAAAGGTGCGACCATTAGAGGTGGAATAAAAAATAAATAAATACATAAATAGATAAATAAAATATAGTAATACAAATACAAGTAATAGGAATACAAATAATAGCAACACAAATGAAGAACATACAAATAAATAACGGAATAAATAAATTAAGAAAATTGTTTAAAATAAATAAATACATAAATAACTACGGAAATAAACACATAAACAAAATAGACATGCACTATAAAATAACTGTGACGTGCTCGTAACGTCAGCAGAAGTTTCAAATATAAATATAGCGAAAGGCATCGTCGTCATCACCGTTGATGAAATCATCCCAATTTAGCCGTCATGAAGGCAACGCTCAGGATGACAGTGTTCTTTCAGTTGAATGTTTTTTTTTTAAATTATGTTCATACGTGCGCGGCGACAAACAAACAAAAACAAACAACACATTCTGGTTGCTTGGTTGGTTGTTGTTTTGACTTTATTTGAGTTTTACAGCCTCTGTCATCTGACGTAAGGTCGTCGTCAGCGTGTGACGCGGGCTCTCTTTGTTGGCTTTCGCAGCAGCGGCAGCAGCGGCGGCGACGTTTTGTTGTTATCCTTCCGCTGCGTTTGAACATCACGTCCACCCCCCCCACCCCGCTGGTTTGTGAGCTTCTACTAAACACACATTTTACACACACACACACACACACGCACACCTAAAGGGTCGCCGGGCGTCCACCGTTCTAGGCATGGACTCGGACGAGGGCTATAACTATGAGTTCGACGAGGACGAGGAGGAGGAGGAGGAATGTAGCGAGGACAGCGTCGAAGAGGAGCCCGAGGACGACACCCTGGAGCTCGGCGAGGTGGAGCTGGTCGACCCCGTGGTCGCCGGCGGGGAGCGGGACGACTGCGGCGAGACCGGCGGAGGCGGCCACGGCGGCCCCGGCCAGGAGGAGGAAGACTACCGCTTCGAAGTGCTGACCGCGGAGCAGATCCTCCAGCACATGGTGGAGTGCATACGGGAGGTCAACGAGGTCATCCAGGTAGACGTGTGTGTGTGTTGATGTGATATGTCAGCTCCGGGCTTTGAGGAGAACCGTCGCCACCACCACCACCAGGCCTAGCATAGCAGTCCGGGGGGGTGGGTGGGGGGGGGGCTACTTGCTGGTAGCGCCGTGTCAAAACACACCGTGTTTTAGAAGTAACGTGTTTACACTGACATACTCGGGATAATTCTGAGTTAAAGTGGACGTTTTGTGTCGATGGCAACGGGGTTTGAAAAAAAGCACAGCGGGGCTACTCGGCGTTGAGGTGGTTAATGGCAGAATGGGGTTGATTCCAGGGAGTAGTCTTCCCCCAAGGTGAGAGGTTGTCAATGGCAGAGCGGGGATGATTCCAGGGAGTAGTCCGCTCCCAAGCTGGGAAGTTGTTGGCAGTAGCGAACGGGCTCCCCCGCTAGCTCCGCCGATTAGCCGACGACTTAACCCGACAAAAGACATACATCCAGTCGCGTCATGGCTGGGCTGTGTGGTCGGCTAACGAGGGAACAATTACCCCGCACAACATTGCATTGTGTCATTATTATTATTACTATTATTATTAGTAGTATTTTTGTGATTTGTTTCGTATGTGAACTAGGCATCTTCGATATGGGGGGGAAGGATGGAAGGAAGTATTTGTCATCGAGCTAGCGAGCTAAAGTTGCTAACGTTAGCTGGCTAATCAAATCCTATTTACCTTCCGCTCTTTCACCGGGAAACATTTAGCGTTTAGTTGACGTTATTTCCCGTTAGATGCCGCATGTAGGCTCCACCGGGAGACGAGTAGCTGGCCTCTGCTCTCATTTAAAGTCATTGTCACACTGGTACATCTCCGGCCTTAAGGGGGATGATACACACAAGCTTGGTCTTGACCTGACCTCGGCGAGGCCTTTTTTTTGTTTGTTGTAATACTCAGAATATGACAACAATACGTACAGAAATACGCCATTGTGTTTTAGCTCGAAGCATACAACAATAAAGATAGCATGGCAAAGCCAGGCTGACATGAGGGCAATAGAAACGGACATGGTGTCTCCTAAAAATAGCTTTCAGGCCTTCTAATTTCTCCCTAGGCTGACGAGGGAAAAGAATACGTGGTGCCCGTTAAATTACAAATTACATACAATGACACGTGTTGTATAGAGCGCCTCGCCGTGCCGTTCATTGACGGACTTTGAATGCGTCAGTGTGGCTGGATAACTTTGCAACGGGGATGCTGCCTTTGGCCCCAAGGTGTTGGCCGGCGACTGGACGAGACGTGAGCTAGGGTTACCAGTGGTAATATTAATGCAGGAATGGCAAGTTGCTCTCAGACTCACGGCGAACACTGCAGACCTGAGTCCACACTTGGGGAGTCCACCCTTAGAAACCATGCAGAATGCTCAAGAAAGGCAGCGAAATGGGTCCATGTTGTCAGATTATATCTAGCCGGTGTAGGCTATGTACTATACTATACATTCTGGACGTGTTTAGAGGTATAAACCCCCTTTTGACTCAATATCATTGTAAAAATATATTTAATACATATTATATGATACATTTTATTAGGTATTCTTCGCCATCTCTGGTATGTGAGAGGTACAGGAGGATACTATTACTATTTGTTCATTCAACAGATAGTCCTTTTGCAGGGTATTTCTTTGAGATGCATGTCATCAGTGAGCAGATGGGTGTGATGCATGGTGCTCAAGGGTGCCTAACCTGCAGACATTTGGGGCTCAAACATAGAACCAATCTGGGAATCAACCATCCTTACCACTAGACTATCCTGCTGTGCAATGGCAAAATATATTGGACTCAACACTCATATCATGATCCAAATGTATCAGTTCTTAAACAAAAATGGTTGGATAGAAATTGCACCTTTTAGCCTACCCTTGGGAGGGAGAAATAGATTAACTTCAATGAAAGAGAGAGGTGGATTTGTAATATTGCCATGTCATAATGGCAGAGACTGAATTTTGCAGTCTATTTGTAGACATGTGTTGTAAGACTGCTACTACTGCGCTAATCTGTGTTGATTATTACTTGGCGATCCATTGACAACAATCATTCCTGCTGCTACATTAAGGGGAGTTTCACCAAAACCTGTTTCTTTTGATTATGATAGTTAATAATTAATGGAAATCGGTATACGCGTAAGAGGAATTGTGGGCAAATTGATTTAGATAGTTAACATGTTGGCTAATATATTGGCTACTTTAACTTTGGAATTATTCCCTTCTCATTGAAGTGATTTGCTCATCACCCACTAGGATGAGATATGAGGGTCGAATGGGCCTAGACATCCCCAAAGATGCGTAAACTAACTCGAACAAACCGTGTGACTGCCTCAACCATCTTTCTCAATGGTCACATGACATTTTGCACAATGCTATAAGACTGGAACTGGCATTTGCATGTAACATAATTCAGTCAAAGTAGAAAGATGTTCTCTGCTAAGACCAATGCTTCATATGTCATGCCGAATGCCGCAACCAAACCATCGAGAACATTTGGGGAAATGAAAGGCACAGCCAAAAAGGAGATTCTAACTGATCCAGGGGTTTGTTTGTTGCTGCAAACTGCAGTATGCTATAACCCTATGTTCTTCCTTCTAGAATCCAGCAACAATTACACGTATTCTTCTCAGTCACTTCAACTGGGATAAAGAGAAACTCATGGAAAGGCACGTATAACTGCAATTTAATGATACATCTACTTCTTACTGACGCTCATATGCTGATGTTTTATTGTTGATTTTGCCTGATTTTGATCCCACAGATATTTTGATGGCAACCTGGACAAGCTGTTCTCCGAGTGTCATGTGATCAACCCTAGTAAGAAGTCTCGGACCCGTCCGCCTATCAACACGAGATCATCTGCACAGGACATGCCGTGTCAGATATGCTATCTCAACTACCCCAACTCTGTGAGTTCCCCCACAGTGCATGACAATTGAGGCCATGACATCCATGTGATTTGTGTTTAATTCATTTTAACAGTATGGCGCTGCAATATTCATATTATTGCATATTTCTTGTCACGCCTGTCTTCTGGGTGTTTTCTCTGAGCTGTGCTCAGAGAAGCACGCGTTTATTCCAATAGACAATGTGTCGACTTATCTTTATATGAAACGTACAGGGCAGTGAGGGCATTATTCATTTGATGGACACATCTCCATTAGCCTTTTCATGGTTAAATGTGCGCAAGCAGGTTCTTTTGTTTTTTTTGAGGTAAGATGTTTGCGTGCAAGACATGCGACCATGTTTGTTTTGTCGGGTTGTTGAGACATTTGTTCATGTAAGAGCATGTAGGTCTATTATTCTGAATCGATTCATAGCTTACAAAAATAGATTAGTATTTTTTTCCTTTTGTCTTAGGTTTGCCTTTGTCTGCCTTTTCTATTGCTCAGTTAATCAGTTAACCATTTGTTAAAAACGCTCATCTTATACACACTTTACGTTACTTCCTTGCCATAATTTGAATCAGGATTTGAAGCAAATCGTGACCCTCAAGTAGGGCTGGGCAATATATCGATATTATATCATTATTGTGATATGAGACTAGATATTGTGTTCAGTTTGGCATATCGTTATATCCTGTTATGTGTTGTGCTGTCTGTTTCCTGGTTTTAAAGGCAAGTGATGTCATTTTCTGAACTTACCGGCTGTTCTAGCTGTTATATTATTTGCCTTTACCTACTACCTAGTCATTATATTCACATTATATTCGTTATATTCACTGATGATTATTTATCAAAAATCTCACTGTAGCGTGTGTATACAGGATATATAACATAACTACATTGTAAAGCCCATTTTTGCATAGACAATGTATTTATTGAATTACCAGGAAACATGCTATATTATTAATGAGGTATTAAATGACCTATATTGGGATAGCAGATTTTGGAAATATTCTCAGCCCTACCCGGAAAATCCAAATCATATAATGAGATCCCGAAGGATTCACACCCCTACTTTCTTGTGTAACTGAGTAAGTTCCTAGTCAACAGGTCCAGTTCAACCCTGTTCTGCACGGATTTGTTGCACAGACCTGTTTATATGCTAGATACAAACAGGGTTTCTATTCACTGACACATTTCATCTCATAATAATAAACTCCCAAGACACATAAAACCAGTATCCTGGTCACATAAAACCAGTATCCTGGTTTTATGTGTCCCAAACTTGGCATTGCGTTGTATTGTTCATATTTCTTACGAGTTGTCTTCACAATTACTACTGTGGAAAATGAAGGCTTGATGGTTATTTGCTTTGGGTTGTGTTCAAAAGATGGGGCAAATTAGAATATTGTATCTATTCATACAAGTCAAAGTCATGGAGTTGGACTGCTGCTTTTCATACCTTGCTTTCCTCGGTTGTGTTACCAGCTGCTGTTATGCATGTAATGGTGGCTTGACTGTGACCACAACCACTGCGTCTGCTGTTCCTCTCGCAGTACTTCACAGGACTGGAGTGTGGACACAAGTTCTGCATGCAGTGCTGGGGAGATTACTTGACCACCAAAATCATAGAGGAAGGAATGGGCCAGGTACTTGCCAGCACATTTGAGGTTGTTCTTCGATTTAATGTGCATATTTCAAGAGCAGACAAGGCAATCATTCCACTGTTTTTGTTCTGTTTTGCTTCCAGACAATTTCTTGTCCCGCTCATAGTTGTGACATTTTGGTGGATGACAACACAGTCATGTGAGTATCTTGTTTCTGCTTCTTTACCACCAGGACCACCTTGTGGTCAGTCTGACTAGATTGCCAGTTTGAGTCAAAACATAAAATCTACTTTTCACTTTTTTTATTGTTTTATATTGTATTAATTTGCTCGGTGTATTGTCATGAACGAAGTCAGTCTGTTGGCCTGAAATATGAAATATTTTGCTGGTTCATCTTGTTTTGTGCATAATGAATAAATGGGGATGATATACATCGTAAAAGTAAAGAAAAAATGTATGTATGAAAACGCTGGAACCTCCAGTGACTTTTGGTGCACTTTCCCATCCACTACACATTGTGAGGCTTGCAGTGATTTGAGATTGTCCTTGTTATATAGGCCTCCAGGCTAATCTGTCGGCCTAGTGCTG
Source organism: Coryphaenoides rupestris (assembly GCA_002895965.2). Classification (NCBI taxonomy): domain Eukaryota; kingdom Metazoa; phylum Chordata; class Actinopteri; order Gadiformes; family Macrouridae; genus Coryphaenoides; species Coryphaenoides rupestris. The sequence continues at coordinate 460,185 of PIJE02000194.1, forward strand.
AGGCTGATAGTAATTGTCTTAACCCACATCTTGATCCCCCCCCCCTCTCTGTAATGATAGTGGATGATGGGTTATTAGGTTAGCTTGTATGGTGAAGCGTACACAAAACAAGGATGTCTATCTTTGCTCCTTAAACCCAACTGCTATGAAGTATTTACATTGCAACTGCTATCTAACGCACATCGACCTTTGGCCCAACAATTGGCTTGCATTGTTGCCACATTGCCATATTAGTAGCATGGAGGGTTGTCCTCCTGCCGTTGGATTACCTCTCCTCTATGGGAATGTGGCAGTTTATTTGCAACATAAGACATGTGGCCTTTTGATGCAGACGTTGGTTTAATGTCGTGGATGCTAATGTTTGTGTTGCTGTTCCCTACAGGCGCCTCATAACAGATTCAAAAGTGAAGTTGAAGTACCAGCATTTAATTACCAATAGTTTTGTAGAGGTAAGATGGCCCGATATCCACTGCAATGCAACACGCCGTCTATTAATGTATGACCTGGCTTACGTGTGGCGTACGGTGATCTCATGCTGTTGTTCGTCTCTCCTTTTTATAGTGTAATAGACTGTTAAAGTGGTGCCCGGCGCCAGACTGCCATCACGTCGTCAAAGTGCAGTATCCAGATGCCAAGCCCGTGAGGTGCAAGTGCGGCCGGCAGTTCTGGTAAGAGACGTCTGGACCGCCAGGCTCACAGCTGGGCCTGCATCTGCCCCGACTGGGCCTGCATCTGCCCCAAATGTAGCCCTTCACTTATAGTGTAGAAGGCAGCAGTCCGCTCACGGTTCAGGGCAGGGCATGCCACCACGCCAAGCTCGGCACAGGGGCTTCTCACGTGATTCGTGTGGTGTTGGACCATGCGAATGAAAGGAACTTTCGTTCGTATGGACTAGCACCTGCGCAGTCCGCAGACTCCTGTTATTTAACACCCTGCACTTTTTTTTCCATAAATATCAGCACCGGACTCGGTACGATCATCCTCCAACAAGTCTTGGTGGTCTGTTGTACCGTGGGAGCCTTCAGTGCTGAATATTTGTTGTCCTGTTATGTCTCTAGAATAAATCTGTTTGTTATTACTTAATTTCACGTTATTTGGTCATTGATTGTTTGAGATTTTCCACAACACGCACTGAGGGTCGCCAAGAAAGCTGTGTTTAAACATTGTTTTAATATGGCTTCAAAACCTCCGCTAGTGAGGAAGGGATCCTGATCCTCCGCTGTCATTCCAAACGACGACCAAGACTTGTTAGTGAACAGGGCGTTCCACATCGTTATAACCTGGCTCTTAACTGTTGCCTCTGATGCTTGGCTGAATGTATATTTAGCAAGTCATTGTTCATTTTTTTGGAGCACCCCTTGGAATAATAGACTTTAGATTCATATCTAAAGTCGGCAGATAAGCTCAAGCTCACTTTTTCACTTCATATTTGTTTTTCGACAAATCTTGTTGCTGGAGGTGGGGATCTGCCAGTGCATAATTGGCGCAAACTTGGCCGGCAGTAGTAAACTGTAAAAAAAAAAATAAACTAAGTGTTTTTTCTTTGGTAGACTATTTTTGCTAGTTCTGCTAAAACATGGTAGGACTGATGGATCAGAGATCGGAATAATAGAAAAACAAATTTTGATTTTTATTAAATTATTTACCATGTGTCATTGCAGCTTCAACTGTGGCGAGAACTGGCATGATCCTGTAAAGTGTAAGGTATGTACAATCACAACTGGGGGGGGGGATATTGCCGACAGTACTTTTGACCCAACCCGTGGCTTACGATGTATTAACGGTTCAGTAGAATATAAAATTAAAAAAAATTTGGTAGCATGTGTTTGTCTGAACAGAAACAAAGGGCTCAGTCTGCCAGCCTCCTGCTGACTGGGCTGCAGGGGCCCTCGTGAGACTTGCCTTGTTATTGCACAAGTCTGCAACAAAACATGCCCATAAGACCATTAGTCAAAGACTCACCTCAACACTGACGCGCTGTTTAAATGTTCGCATTGACCGATTCTCACTCTTTATTTCAGTGGTTGCGGAAATGGATCAAGAAATGCGACGATGACAGCGAAACATCAAATTGGATTGCTGCAAATACCAAGGTAGGCTCTAGTCTAGTACCCGTGAGTCTTTAAATGAGAAGCATGACATCCACCTCAACGAAAAAAAAAAAAAGATGCAAGCTCCCCACCGCGTGAGATAAAGAGACGCAAGACCAAATTATTATAAACATTATATTAAGTATACCAAAAATATTAAATGTCTCAAGTTGTACACTATATATAGGCCTAACACTAAATACACTTAACTGCCTGAGTTCTCAACAGTTTGATTTGTTATTTTTGTTCCTATTATAAGATGAAGGATAATGAATGTTTAGATAGAAGCGAACCACAGTGATATTAGTTTGACGATATTTGGTTGCATAACAAAAGCTTGTTGAAAAATGTCCAATGTTCAGTCTAAAGACTTGCCGTTGAGCAATATTTTCCGATTGGCTATAAAGTAAAATTATATACAGTTATTGTGTGTATTCTTGTGTTGGATACACACAGTAGAGTTGTCAACAGTGATTTGTTATTATTGCTTCTTTCATATACTTCATATATTCATATAAAAAGGATATATATATATATATAAAGAATATTAATATATCCTACCTTATCTCCTCCTAAACGTGGGGTCAGCCATCGCATGTGTACACCACGTGGTAGTCACACATTTTGGCCTTCACACGGATGGTTGCAAAATATAATGTTGACTATGACTTCAGTGGTTCCTTTCAGCGTGAAAAACCTTCAAATTAGAATTCTATTTTGGCAGTTTATTTAAAGGTTGTCCAATTGATGGCTATTTGGATCAAATGCACCACAAACCAAATATTCTTTTTTTGAGGAAGTTTTTTCTAGTATTAACGCCTTTTACTGACCAATCCAGGATCAACATGAAATCAATAAAATGTGACTATCCATTTACCTGAGATTGTAATTAAATGTGTGCATGAGTGCATGTGTTATACGTGATCGGACTTTGGACAGTTTTTTTTAATTTTGCAAGCGTGTGCGTCCTGTAACATGTCTACCTGAACCCTGCTCCCTGCCACCGTACTCTCTCCCCTTCACCTCCAACAGGAGTGTCCAAAATGTCACGTGACTATTGAGAAGGACGGAGGCTGCAATCACATGGTCTGTCGGAACCAGAATTGCAAAGCTGAGTTCTGCTGGGTATGTCTGGGACCGTGGGAACCGCATGGCTCTGCCTGGTAAGTAATGATGGCAAATTACAGAGCTTCATTAGCTTGTGCTGCTTGTACGTCTATAGACTCGTGGACAGCATTACAGATTGGTATACTGCCTTCATAGCTGATGGGGAATCGTTTGGTTTTGTTTTTAGGTACAACTGCAATCGCTACAATGAAGACGACGCCAAGGCTGCCCGCGACGCACAGGAGGTTGTAGTGATGTTTCTAGCCTCCTGTACCCTTACATTTCAATTCACGTCCATACAATGTGTACGTGTCCTCTGCTAACCAGCTATTCTCCCAAGATTACGGGACCATGCCCACTCCACCCCAAATGGTATTGTAGCACGTCTTCTCCTCGCTGCCTCCCGTAGTGTCCTGTAGGTGGCAGCGCTGTCACTTCACTGTAACAAAAGGAGGTGTTATGCTCTCTCTCTCTCTCTCACAGCGCTCCAGGGCGGCCCTGCAGAGGTACCTGTTCTACTGCAACCGCTACATGAACCACATGCAGAGCCTGCGCTTCGAGCACAAGCTCTACGCTCAGGTCAAGCAGAAGATGGAGGAGATGCAGCAGCACAACATGTCATGGATCGAGGTGCAGTTCCTGAAGAAGGCCGTGGACGTGCTGTGCCAGTGCCGCTCCACGCTCATGTTCACCTACGTCTTTGCCTTCTACCTCAAAAAGAACAACCAGTCCATCATTTTTGAGGTACTTTTTTTATTTTATTTTTTTTTATCACATTGCAAAGCTGGTGAATTATACAGGAAATTATTTAAATGGACTGTTGTTGTTGTTTGAGCAGCAGGGGGAGTGTGGAGGGGGGAGGGGGGGCGGGGCGGTGTGTGTCTTAAAGTAACAACAAAGTGCACAAGTGTAAAATGCGATGGGGTGAAAAGTAATGCGTTGTTCATGTGCGTTGTCAGAACAACCAGGCTGATCTGGAAAATGCCACTGAGGTGCTGTCCGGCTACTTGGAGCGAGACATTTCCCAGGATTCCTTGCAGGACATTAAGCAGAAAGTGCAAGATAAGTACAGGTAGGTCTGATGCCACTGTCCTAACCCGGTACCCCGCAATAGTTTGATTTGTTCAAAACTTGCCAACTCCTTATTTTTCTCTTATTTTTGTGTGTGAGTAGATACTGTGAGAGCAGACGAAGGGTCCTACTACAACACGTGCATGAAGGCTATGAGAAGGACCTGTGGGAGTACATTGAGGATTGAGGACACGTCCCCGTGCAACAGACTCTTGAGTATCCTGACAAACTAGAGCGCAGATGCAATTAAAACAGGGCAGCCTGAAACCTCTCCCTTGGCAAACCAACCACTTTTGCATCATTTTTCTTTTCCTGGATTTGTTTAGCAAAACATTTGGAGACAAATTCTATTTAAATAAATACAAAAAAAGGTAGAGTAAAATAAAATGATTAAATGTACTACAGTATTGTTAGCAACAGAACGGAGTCTTGAGAGAGCAGAGAATCCAATAAGTACATCCTCTTGGCTTGTGTCGCACACCTGCCCTCAACTTTTGTTTTCCGTTTTTCTTTTTTTGCTTGTGAATCCTTTGTGTTTTGATTTTTACTTTTCGTTCCGTTGTTTTTTTTGTTTTTTTTATTAGTGTGTAAACACAGCTTTAACTGTCCAGGCCATGTCTGCTTTGTGTGGTGAGATTCTTGTCTGGGTTGCTTCATTTTGATTGGCTGATGCGAACGGGCAAAATAAATTTTGGGAAGGGGAAAGGGAAAAGAAAAACATCTTTAAAAAGAACAAAAAAAAGCGAGTCTGTATTTTTCAATTTGTAAATAATCCATATGCATGGAAGCTAAAGAGCAAGAGTGGCACGTGTTTGCTTAATTTTAAAATTTAGAAATATTTATTCTTTACCAATATTAAAAAGGTGTATTTTTGCTGTGTCCGTTGAGTCTCTCTACCCCCCTCTGCAATAAGTGTGGGCGTTCGGAGGCCATGGGCACTGAGGCAAACCCTCCCTTCCCCGCCATCATCCTCCCATCTGTTCAGAGCACAGGTCACTCGTGCACATCTCCCTCTCCTCCACTCTATTGTGACTTGGGGCTTTATATTGGTTGCCAAGTGATATTAAATTAAGGACTCCTTGGATGTGCACAGCAGGTTTAGGGAACCTACAGAAGGTGGCAGGTGTGATGGAATGCACCTGACCTGTCCCTTGTCCCCCGTGATGCTAACGCGTTGCTGTAACCCCTGCCCTCCTTTCCCCTCTAAAAAGAAAAATGGATGTTTAACATTAATACAGTAATGATTATTTACGTAAGTCAAACTGAGTGACATTCACTCTTATTCTTGTTTTCTCTCTTTCCCGACACGGCTTAAAGTGGCCGTCTTTAAGATGGGCTTGCACCTTCTGGGTTGGGGGGGCGGTCAGAAGGAGGGTAGTGGAATGTACTGGCGGTGCAGTGGCTCAGGCTGGAACACTGTCTAACAGGGTCAAGCATTTGCATCACTCCAACTCCGAATCCCGGATGCCACAAGGCTGGATTCTCGTCACGCTTCTTTTGAAGAGCTCTCCTATCTTTCGGTTAGTCTAGACATTGCTTTAAACCAAGCTACGCAGATGATCGTGCCGTGAGACCCCAGCAGGCAGACAGGCAGACTGACTGACAGGCAGACAGACAGAGAGACTGACAGACAAGGAATAGGGCAAATGTCTGAGGCTTGTGGAATTTATTTTGTAATGCTGTTCTGCTTTTGCATTCAAGCCTGTGTTTTCGCACATGCGTAAGATTTATGCAAGATTTACTATTGAAATGTTGGCGCCCCTGCAGGTATTGCATTGTTCTGTGTGGTGGTTGCTCTGGCTGTCAAGCTCTCTGCTTGTAAATGCATACGTCTCTGTGTTACAGCAGTCTTCACAAGACTGACTGGAGAGGACACCAATATACAGCTACTAGTGCAAGTCTGAAGACAACGTGTCGACATCTTTCAAACACATCCTTTACACCAGTCTAACATTTTGGGGACCTTCCCCGAAACTATAATTTTAATCCTAGCAAAAATTAAAAAAAATGTATTGTTTATTTGAATAAATGTCATGAGAAATCTCATAATTGGGAGTACTGTGTGAGTCATTAGAATAGGAGTGGTCTCGGTCATGACTAACCAAATGTCCATGATGCATCCCTGTACTGTGTATTTTGGAATGCACTGTATTTGACAAACCTTGACAGAGCGCTGTGCTTGTCTTCCAGAATAAGGGGAAATGGATTCAAACTGAATACAATTGTATTTTAAATCGGGCCATGTCAGCACCACGTTAACTTAGTGTCAATAAGGATACCTAGTGGCTGTGTGATGTAACGTTTCAGCTCATTTTGTGTCTTTCAGTCTTTTTCATAAGTACCATGACGACCACGTTGGGCAAAAGATGCTCATAGCTCAGCCTGTTTATCATGTCTGCTAGTAATTCATAAGCAATTGAATTTGCAATCATAAAAGCTAATTTCATCTAATTGAGACATCCCAAAAAACTTTTACTACTTTTCTACATATATCTTTTCTTTATGCTATTAAAAGTGTTTCTTATTTACATAGTGTAAAAATGTGGAAAAAAATTTAGTTGTCTGTTTTGGAGAAATATATTAAAGTGCAAAATGTTGCAAACATCCCTTTTGGCACGGGTGATTGTTTCATAATGCACACAATATACATGTATACTGATCTTTGTTAAAACACCTTGCACCCACAAAAAAGTGAATATATATATATATATAATATACACGCACTAGGAATGTATTTACAGTACATTCCCAACCTACCTCTTTCAATGTTCTAGACAGGAATTTAGTGAAGGATGCATACCTCCATATATAGACTGGATTAAATTCAGTCTGAATTGTACATAAGCCACAGGTTTGTGATATGGTGGCTATAGAACATGATTCTTACCCTAGTACACACTTGACTACACATGGTTTTCTTGAGTTATGCAAAATTTCAAATCACATGGTAATAATTTGGCTTCTCTTTTTTTTTTTAAAGGGCTCCTTTTATACCACCATCTGTGAGTGTGAGCCCTTCCAAATGGTTTCAGAATCAGTTTTTTTACATCACAAGTAGTGTCTCCACCCAGATTTGTGGTAGATAGATCAGCCTACCGGTTGCTCCAGTCCACTGGGTAGGCTGGTAAGCTGATCTATCCAGCCTACATCTGGGTGGACATTCCCACTTTTGATGTCAGAAACTGGAGATGAAACAGTTTTGGAATGGCTAATCACGCTCACACTTGGTGGTATAATATGTCTCCTCTAAAGTTATTTCTTAATGTATAATCATTGAGTAGTCATCGTAAATAACCCTTCAAACTTAAATGTGTGATTGAAAAACACCAGTTTTTACTTAAATTCTTAGTTTACTTCATATGTGAATTTATCACTTGGTAAGGCAAACCATGGAATGCAGAAATGAACATTTGACAACTTAAAAATATATAAAAAAAATAAATCACATCACAAATCATGAGACAATTCAATCAGAAATCCCCTTTAACACATCTCAGCGAGAGACATTTAGCAGCTCTGATAACAGTAGTAATGCTAGGACCTATAAAATGTGTTCAAACTAACTAATATCCTACACAAAGTTGACTAGAGATGTCCTGAAGCAGAGTGCTTGGTTACGATGTGTTTGAACAGCAAACAAACTTAACATTCACTTCCGATAATTATTAAACGACATTTTGTGAGCACCACCAAAACCTTAACCCTCTAAGAAAATGTAGTCTATCCAATGTTGATAAACTTTCGCTCAATAGTTGAGTAAAAATGATGGCTTTTCTCCGCCAGAAGGTTTCACATCAATTCAACAGCAGTAAAGGGCACTCCCTAATACATCTAACCAACAGCACAAAAAATTGATCCTTTAATAATTTAACAAAACATACAAATAAGGCTTGTAGAATGTCACAGTGCAAAGTCACAGGCCTAACAGTTTTCTAACCGGCAAAAGGCCAGAGGTAACAACAGTCAAAACAATTACAAATGCTTCATCACACAGAAGAAGACAATGGAAGAGCTACTCGTCAATCTTAAGCCAACCTTTTTTATAATCCATCAACAACTCCAGGTAGTACTTCCACTCGGGCTCACTGTCGTATTGGACCTCAAACACGTTCTTCAGGGGGTTCGGGTGAGCCTCGTGGATGCACACCACCTCTCCGCTGTACCACACCTCCGACTTGTCATCCTCCTCGTAGAGATGGAGTATCTTCTTTCCCACCAAGTCTGGGTAGTGGAACTTCATGGCTCTCTGAGCCCTCTGCACAGCCGAGCGCAGGACCCAGCGCCTCCTGTGCTCAGCACTGTGGCAGGCAGACAGGTATGGGCAGTATCGGATCTTTAAAAGGGATCTGCGTCTTCGAGAGTCCGAGAGGGAACGTAGGGTCCAGGAGAAGCCCTCCCTTCTCTGGTTCCTGTGGGAGACCCTGGCTGACCCTCTACTGAGGAAGAGGTCCTTCTCAGATCTTCGCTTCCTGGCCTTCACGCTCTCGCCATGTTTGGCCCTAGTGGGGGAAAAGTCTGAATATGTCCCAGAGTGAGACACTGTTTTGTAGCATGCGGTTCTACTGTTGAGGCCCTTGTTAAACAGCACCCTCCGCAGTTTGAGAATCATGCCTGAATGTTTCTTTGATCGCCCTTGACTTTTCTCTGAGGTTGGGTTGACAGGGGAGGGAATGGAGCATCCCTCAATGTCAGTGTCACTGGCTGATAATTCATCAGAAGATAAGGGACATGTCCAGGTGTTCTCAAAGAGCTCCTGGGAGCCAACCGGTGCTTCGTCCCTTTCTGCCACTTCATGACCATTTTGCACACCAATTTTAATTTCACCCAGTGAACACGCATTGTACCAGTTCCTCTCCTGCTCTTCATTTTCAACTTCAATCTCCGGGGAGGAAGATCTGCAATCCAAAAACGCCTGCCATGAACATCTCTTCACCCTGCTTGTTGATTTCTGTTTACTAGGGCATGACGTTTCCTCCTGATCCTGTGGATGCATCTGCAAGTCGGACAGTGAAAGCGGCGAGGCTGTGATAACGTCAATATATGCAAGACTCTTAATGCCATTTGTCTCCTCTGAGCATTCGTTTGGCTCCCTCTTAACCAACCCATCCAGGTTCACTCCTGAAACAGACAAGATCAAAAATCAGTTTTTAATGACTTGGCAAGTCAAAGAGGTATGTTAAAAGTACTTGAGTCATGAAGTCAAGAAATAAAACAAAACTATTTCACAAAACAAAAAAGGTTTCTGTTTTTAATTCTACAATGACAAGAGCAAGTGATCAATGTCCTAGACTGTGGCATCCTACATACAAAGTATAATGCAAGTGTTGGTTTCTATATGAATATGTGATTGCCATCTTGCCCATAATAAACTTTAACCAGGCACATTCAATTATTGGTGCTTACAACACATGAACACTGAATAACAGCTACTTCAAATATTACATTTAGAGGAATTTAATCATATGGTGGCTATGAAGGCCATCATCAGGCTGGCTCCAGAAATGAGTCAAGGAAAGAAAGATGCAACACAAAATTGAGAAAGTGCCCCAAAGCATGCCATGCCAGCATTACCAGCAAACGGGAATAGATTAGTGGAACTGAACCTCATAGTCACAGTTCAGAGAATTATGAAACGGCAATGATTGAAAAAGCTACAGGTCAAACAAAGGCACATGTGCCCAGAAACACAATGTTGGTCTGAATCATTACAATCTTGCTGAAAAGTCAAATGGTTAAGAGAGTGTTATTGAACAGCCGTGTGATCGTGTGCCTCTTGGGCTTTTGATGAAGTGAAAGAAGACATATTGATTCAGTGTAGACTAGGGCTGTTCGATTATGGCAAAAACAAAAAAAACGTACTTAACATGTTACAGCATAGCATGTTACAGCATAACATTGTCCAACATAACATGCTACAACATACCATGTACCTAACCTATGTTATAGCATAATATGTTACAGCATAACATGTTACATAACATATATGTTACATGTATGTATGCATGTACGCCTTAATAATAATACGCCTCTGTCACTGCAGTGATGCATGTTACAGCATAACATGTTACAACATAACATGTTAAAGCACAAGTTACATTACAATGTGTGTGATGTTACGCCATCCTTTCCCCCCATGTTGCCCAACCTGGTAGAGTTTCACTTCCTTTTCATGACGACCGGCACATCCAACTGTCCAGTCATGACGCTCACATTTTGGACTTGTTTAACCAATCATCCAATATTCAAGCTAAGAGCTGGATCTGATGAGGGTGAAATTTAGGTGTGAAGGACTTTGATTTCTACAAGTAAGAGTGACATGCAATTATTGCAACCGCAATAGGTAATTACTAGTTGTAGTAATGACTAGTTGTTAGGGGTGTAAGTTACTAGTTGTTAGGGCTGTCATTATAGCAGTGATTCGGGGGGAAAAAAAACAGTGAATAGAAAACAAAGCTGGTTGACGGCATTAAAAATAATATACCTGTACTTTCTTTTGGAGTTCAGATGTGGACGATTCTGTAAAAAATAAATGGATTTGAAACGGAACACTGTCTTTTAAGTATAATGTGCACTAAATCCTCCATCATTTGAAAGAAAACTAAGCAATTGTCTCCTTCTAAAAAAGCATACATGGGTTTAAAAGAGATAGGATTTCTAAGAATGTAAAGGATGAAGCAGGAAATGAGACATGGCAGTGGTTCCATACAAATCACACGGCGCAATGCCATGAACCAGACTGGGGTTTGCTCAATGTATGACCTCATTGTGCATTGAAAATGCTCAAACCACCACACAATGGGGTTGCAAGTTGAAATAATTTAACCTCAGCTCTCCCCTATAGTTGCATTATTTTTACACACCAATTCCTGTGGAGAAGAAATTTGGTTCTGGTGACTCAAGATTCGTCAACTGCAAGTGCGTTTGGTTATTTCACTGTAATAATGTTAAACATCCACTGCAATACAAATACACCAATATACTCATATACTCAAATACAATATACACAATATGTGCCATTCCAATTATATCCCAGTCTTACCTAGGCGCTTGGAGACGCAAGCATGGTGGAAAAGGTTTAGCACATCGGTGTAGATGTCGGGCAAGTGTTTGAGGGACATCAACCTGCGGAGTTTGGACGAGAAGGCTTGTTTGTGGAGCTGGGTCAGGTGCTTCTCTTCAGACAGGGTGGTGGGCCGCAACTCTACTTTGTGTTCCTGCAGAACCTGGTCAATGTGGCTACCCTGGACCTGAGGGAATAGCAACTTCTTCACCACCATCATGGGAATAAACACTGCTCCTGTCCGCATAACATGTGGAAAAGGACAGTGTTTCTGTGAGATGTATTCTTTGATCCTCTGGAGAACCTTGTCAAGAGCCAACTTGATCTGCACACTTAGCCAAGCTTGCCTGGCTTCAAGACCGAGTAGACAGGATATTTTGCTGTTTTTGGTAGCACATAGTGTCGGGTTAACCATTTCCACATGAGAAATCCAGTCTTTGAGTGCCTGCTCTGGGGAGACCGACACAACCTCTGCCACTAAGTTACAAAGGCAATGGTGGAGCTTCAGGAAACGCTCGCGTACGTATGTGGAAGATGCTTGACGCGTAGGTCGCCAATTGACCTCAGGTGTCGGTAGAATGAGTTGTTTGACCTCTGCAATATGTTGAACAGGGGGCGTGTTGACCTCAACCATCGCTTGACTTGGTACCTTGTTGACCTCTGCCGTAGCTTGGATGGGTGGCTGCTCAACTTTGCGGAAAGGAGAAAGGGTACCAGGCAAGATTAATTTGTATTTAGAAATTGTAAATGTAGGTGGGGGGTTTTGAGCACTTTGTGTATTCTTTGGTTGCTCAGGAGGTGTAACCGATTTAGAGGACGTTTCACTCAATATTTTCAGTTGTACAGGCTGTGTAGGGACAGGCTGTGTAGGGACAGGCTGTGTCGGGACATCATCTTGATGGGAATATTCTTCTCCAACATCTGGTGTGGTACGGCATGTGTCATCTACCACAGCAGTTGGGGATGTAATGTCAAACTCCTCGGGTTCACACTTCTTGATAACAAACATGGAGCCATTGTCAGGAATAGGAACATCTGCAGCCTCCTCTTTAACTGTAGCCTCAAGACGGTCAGCTGGAATCACTTTATGACTATTTACACAGTCCTCCATTTCAAGTTCCTGCTTCTCTACCTTTATTGCTTTTTGTTCAATAAGTTCGAATGTAGGTTTCACTGTTGTGGCATCACTGAAGTGTACATCGTTGGGTACAGGACAGTCATTGGGTGGCTCTGCATTTCCTTTTGGTCCTTTATCTTGGATAGAGGGATCCACTTTATCTTCATAAGGCTTTGTGGACTGATCTATGCTCCGTCGCCTTTTAGCAGATGGCAACATTCCAGAAGCCTGCAGGAGTGCTCTGTACGGGGCCAAACTGAATACATTGTCAATGATTGGCATTGGAGTGTGATCTGTTGAATGGTCAGTCTCCATTTTCTCTTCCTCACGTTCCATCTTTTGTTGTTCCACATCGGGTGAATCACATTTTTCAATTTTGATTGGTACGGCAGTGAAGTCATTGGTAGTATGTGAAGCAATCCTCTTGAGTTTTCCTTTAGAAACAGTGGTAGGCAAACAAGATGGTGGCATAGCACGGTCCTCCCGAGTTCCAAGAGCAGAAGTGTCAGTTGTTGATATTGGGTTATGAAATTGGTGCGCATGTTCTCTGTGGCGAGTTTGGGACAAAAGGACAGCTGTAGCATCAGTATGCTCCTTCGGCCTCTGCAGAGTTATGACATGGACTTTATGACAGGAGTAGTCCAGGGGTCGGTCTGGGGTCATGGTAGGGAGTGGACTAGATCGCTCTATATGCGGGCTATTGAGTGGAGCACTGTTCATTTCTAATCTGCCCGGCGGCGGTGACATATCCATTTTGTCTCCATGACCACTGTATCTTCTTGCTGCGACATGCATGTTCAATGGGGAGCCACATGTTTTGTCATCATTAGCTCGGGCGCTGCATTTGTCATTATGCAACCTGCCTGGTGAAGCGTGGGGCTGGCTGATTGGAGACGTGGCAGGACCATTCTTGGGTAAGATAAGAGGAGTGTGTTCTTTCGGTGAGCCTCTCGCATGCCTTGGATTCAAATGAATTGTTGGAACTGCATAGCGTTGATCAAAACTTTGCAAGAAGGAGGGATTTTGCCGTGCCATAGAGTTCATTATAGAAATGTCCCCATTAATAGGTTGATAGATCAGGCGATGTTCCGGTAGGTTGTTGAACACATGATTAGGGAAGGCAGGGGCACTTTCTCCATGCAGTTTCTCCATGTTTTTACATACTGATAAGCCGTCCATCCTCACATTTGCCTCTGGGTAATAAAACCCATGGTGCTGTGGAAGATGACCATATTTGGGCATTGGAGAGAGTTCCTGATAAACCTGTGATGGAATTCTGTGTTGTTTTGAGCGCACATGCTCAAATGTGTGTGGGTGAGAGGGGAGCAGGCCATGATAGCCATTTGGGGAAGTCGGCAAACACTGGCCCTGTGGAGTTAAAGAGCCAAACAATCTATGAGTTGGGATGCACGGGTAACCATTATAGTGTGACTCAAAGTAACCAGGCATAGACCTTGCTCTACTTGGTCCCAAGTCCTGGTATTTCTCCCCAGGGGCGTCCTTTGGCAACCGTCTTTCACCATTGTGTTGAAAATGAGCCCCTTTTTGTTGCAAAGATGTCTCTGGCGCAACTCTCTGAATAGGAGATAGACGGTTGTAGTGGGCACCAGTGTTCATCCACTCACTCTCATAGACAGTGTTCGGCACCCTCTGAGTCACATGCTCTACACTATATCTTTGTCCTAGAACACAGCTCATTTCAGAACAGCATGGCCTTTGTCCATAGACTGCTTTGGGGATTGCGAGATGCAGGGAGGATTTAGGTGACTGGGATGCATTCCTACCTCCTGCGGTTTGATTGATGACAGTTGTTGACGTAGAGGCTAAAGGACTGCTCATATCGGGACTTCTTGCGTATTGTGCGGAAGCCTGCTTGCTTGGGGTGCTACACACCGAGGGGGAATGTGAATGCCGTTCCTCTGGGCTGAACGTCTTTTTGTATGGCTGGTAAACACTATGGCCATGTCCCTCAATGCCAGACTGATGGCTCACAGCACTCCTGCTCTCCATCAAGCCAGCGCTTGAACTGCTCCAGGGAAGAATTAGCCCCACTTCTTCTTTTTCTGTGGGGCCATAAGCAAAATAGGGAACAGGGTACTTTTGACCATGATGACCGAGGAATCCAGGCATGGCTCCCGTGGACGGCCCCTCAAACAGCAGCATTTCACTTTGAGCCGCCGGGTCATTAAGACTCTGTCCTGGTTGGCTTTCCATCATGTGCCAACTTGGCCAACAATATTGCTCCGGTCCTAGGAAACAAAAAACAAACAATTCAATTAGACACCGCTTCTCTCTAGTTCTTCCATGTGTATAATTATTTGTTGAAGCATTTCTGTTTCAGGCACTCTTGGAAAACGTGAAAGGGGATCATCTTGCTCAGTTTAGATGAAGTTGTGGACTCAGATCAAGGAGTCACAGTGATGCGTAGATTTGCAATTAAATCGATTTTAAAATGATACCAGGTACGGCCAGACTCTCAAGACAGGAAAGCCAGACTGGACAATGTCCGATCGTACACAAGCAGTTTATTTATGGAATGAGCTCCTGGCTGACGTTATGACGACAGAGTCGCTCACCAGCTTCCGCAAGAGACTCAAGACCCACCTGTTCAGAGTTCACCTGGACTCTGCATTAACCCTAGCACTACCTTGCGTGTTTGTACATCTTGGCATTATCAATAGTACTTAGCATTGTATGTTCTTAAGATGTTGGTAATGCCCTCAGAATGGCACTTCTGGTCTTATCCCAGCTATTATGCAGGCAATCCTATCAATTATGACACTCGTTCTATTAGCCTTGCAACTATGAATGCCTTGAAACCTGCTCAATTCTCGTCTTTATGTACCACAGCGATATATTGCAGTCTCCTTCAACGAAATGCCAAATGCCCGAAATGTAAATGTTAATTTATACTTGACACACAAATGTTATAGAATTCGTGACCCCATTTTTCTGTCAGGTCTGATGAGCACCATATGCAAAGAATGTGAGCACACTGTGTCGTGATTTACCAATACTTTGACAATAGTAAGAGAGCGATCAGGAAGACCGAAGGTTTGAAAGTTAAAGACTTTATTATCACTGCAAATAGTAACACAACGCCTGAGTCGAATCTGCAGAGAAGACTGGCGCACCCTTCTCTAGCTCTGTCTTTTAAAACCCAGTCTACACATGTTACATAACAATTCTATACATTCCAACCCTTTACGGATACCGTGATAGAGCACCAATATACGTAGATTCCTCTCCTTGTTTAGCTTGGCTTCATGTCCATCTTTGGACATTCAGTCTGCGCTTCTGCATTGGCATACCTCGTCATCATATGCATGTTAGACGCAAAGAGCCTTCAATGTAAACATATAGGAAGCAAAAGACCCTTCAATATAAAACATGGGTGGACATGAGTGTCCCTCTGGTTATTCTTTGTATTTCTCCACACTTAAATTCACACACACAGCATATTGGCAAGATATTCTTAAGAAATGTACTGGTAAATATCTCCCATAACTGAAGCTTAAGACATGCTGTAATGTATGTATGTAATGTACATACGTAATGTATTCCATGCAAAACCTAACGATAGGACACCTTGACCAACCTGACCTCCTATATGAATCTCCTCTCCTCTCTCTCACACACCTATTAATCCCAACCCTTATTTTCTTCTATCAAAAATTGCATGCTAGAAGTTGCCGAGTTAAACATTAACATCAATAACTAGCCCAAAAACAATGTCATGTCCAATAACTTCTGTCCCAATAGCACTTCGTCCTATTGGGTGTTCCCAGGAAACACTGAGAAGGTTGTGTTGTCATATGTTTTGAGTGCTCTGCACAGATAGTGGGGTCTGCTTGTTAGACAAAGACAAGACAAATCTAGTGTCAGTCCTGTCTCAGGACTGCTCACAATGTTCCAAACGGTGAGCAGTGTTGGGTACGTATGTGTGTTTCTGGGCACCCATGACATAAACGCCTTCGATTTTGGGGTATTCCACATAAAGACTTGATTGATTGAGTCAATCAACTTCATCACCTGAACCAAGTGATTTACTAAAGTAAATGAAATAACTAATAATAATAATAGTAAAAATAATATTAGCAAATTTAACATACCCAGGAATATCTATTAGCTGTTAGCAAGCTTCACTAAACCTAACAGCCGTAATCACGCATAAATCGGTGTCACGGCGGTGGGTCATCAACTGGTTATGTCAACCAGGGTTTCCCCAATCTAGCTATGAGCGCCTTCATGTAGAGGGTCCTCGGCAGAGTGTCTTTCATCTCCACCTGGGGCACAGACTTCACTGCGTTTCAACTGCCCCCTGTGTTTGGAGTAGCCTTGATGGAGTGTCCTTTTCATCTCAGGTGTGATTGGGTTCTTCTTATCTCAGTGGAGATCAGATCTTGCAGTGCCTCCTTACCCTTAGAGTGAAGAAGCATATGGTCCGACCACCACCTTAGATGGCTGAGGCCCTACATTGGCAATGTTGGCAAAAAAGTGACAACTGAAGACCAAAGGTTAAACCTGAAGTTACCTCGCTAACCTCAAATACTGCTTCGTAGTATCAGAGTCACAGGACCCTTTCTTCTACCCATCACGGACTGGTAAATTTAAAAGTGATACGTCGAGATATCTGTGAATTGCCCTTGCCTGATTTAGGTAATGTTTTGGCCTGCGTTTGCATGGCTTGGTTTTACTGGCACACATTTTTGAATAAGTTACTAGACGGAACACATTATACATCTTTGGAATGTCATTAAAAGTGGTATGCCCCACATGACTGGAGCTAGGCCTAATGTAACACTCCAAGTCAATGGAAGCAGCTACAGGAAAGCAAATGCTAAACCGGGCGAACTCTCCCTCTGGACGCACAAGCATGAATTTGGAATCGTCTCTGGTATTCATCTTAATCCGGCTAAGCCAGGCTAATTGAAATACCGCTACAATTACGAATTAAGTTTATAGAAGTAAACAGTGGATTACATAATTGTACAACTTTAACAACTAGCCATGACTTATGCATGTGCAATCAATGCAATGAGCAGAATACCCGAGTGGTTCGGTGTTTCACTGGCAGTCACCCTCCCAGCAGAACACCTTAGCAACTAGAACCTACATGCTCATTAATGACTGGGCTGCTCCTAAAATTCACTGCAAGTCACTGGATAAAACCATCTGCTAAGGCACTGAATCGTCAAAACAGTAATCGCATTGTCTGACAAATACAATATATATACTTCTGAATCTGAGAACAACAGAAAGGATCCAAGACAATCCTATCAATACTATAATTATGTTCTGTTGTAATGTTATTGATGCTAGTATATGAAGAACATAAAGAAAGACTTGAAACAAGATAAGAGAGGACACATACGTTTCTAAATAGGAACGCAGTGTCTTTGTGTCCAAATCTAATCAATCTAATCAAATCAAATCTAAGTCATAAAAATTGCTCAACCTCTGCAAACGGTCACAACCCTGGGCAGATACACATACAATTAGTGAGACTTTGACGGTTCCTTCACGACATTATTTAGCTAAAGGACGAAAATTGAATCCATGTGCTACTAGCATCCTATGGATTTTAATAGATCGAGGCCAATAAATACGTTCCCATCCAGGGTTAAAAACCCTTCTGTAGCAGGGCTTAACAACCACAATGCCACAATACTTGGCTTTCGTTCGGGGGGGGGGCTCCTCAAAGGACACAGGCAGGTTTGTGGTGTAAAGTCCGGTCTATCGTAAAAGGTTTGTAAAAAGCAGATGGTTCACAGCTAGCATACTAGCACTCTGAGTGTGTGTGCTGGTGGCCGACTTAACCTGTGGAGCCAATGCACCACAAGTGTGCAGCCCCCCCCACCCCAGACTCTAACTGGGCCAGGTGAGGCCAATTAAGCCAGCCAGCCACCAAACACACACACTCCCACACCTTTCATTTCCTTAAACAGAAACTTCATCCATAAACTATTTACGTTTATCACCCCGATACGGCTAGAACATGCATGTCCTCATGAACCCCCTGTGGAGTGACAAATCCGGGGGGCAACCATGCAACACAATGCCGCCCACTGGTGATGTGTAGGCCTACCTTCTGTATTCAGGGGTGCACTAGTATGTTTGTCTTCTGTGTTTAGACTTACAACGTACAGTGTGTGGGCATCGGTAGTAATAAGGGTGTACTGTATAAACAGGTCTGTGTTGAATGTTAAATAGCGACAATGTGTCCCGAGTAGACCCAAGAACAGAGAAGAACTCTGATCAACGAGTATTCTGCATTATGCATGTTGCATGGACGTGACGGCAGCGTTCTTATTATCAACCTTGCAACTAAAAGAACATTAAAAGGACTCCTATTATACCACCAGGTGTGAGTGTGATTAGCCCTTCCAAGCGGTGTCAGCATCTCCGGTTTTTGACATCACAAGTGGGAGTGTCCACCCAGACGTATGGCATTGGTGGATAGATCAGCCTACTGGTTGCTACAGTCCGCTGGTAGGTTGATCTGTCCAGCATACTTCTAGGTGGACACTCCCAGTTGTGATCTCAGAAACCGGAGATGAAACTGGTTGGAATGGCTCATCACGTGCACACCTGGTGGTTTAATAGGTCTCCTTTAATGTGTTTTCCCTCGATTATCTTGGCTTCTGTGGTGGAATTCAAGGGACGAGCCGCCGGAGCAAAAGATTCCTTCAGTAAATTTGAATTTTATTATAAAAGGTTACAAAGCCGAGCTGGTCTGCAGAACCACTGTCATTCCAAACTCGGCACACACTTGTTAAAGTTCGATCAACATTAATGAACAAGGCCTTGTGGTCGTCCGCCACTATTAGAGTCAGGGGAGGTTGACCTCAGCATTTCCCAACATCCGTCCAAACTCTTTTCTAAGTTCACATTCCATTATAAATGGCATATTTCCGTTAAGACATTAGTGCAACAACATTACCATATATGCACTTATTCTGTGGTTATGCAACAGGTGTCTGGCATGCTCATTTAGCTGAGCCCTCAGTCCTGCTTAGATTATATCAGTTTACTCATACAATGGCTCTGCACAGGATTATAATCATCTGTATTGCTTGATTATATAAAGAGGGTACATTAAGCTTTATGTTTAATGATGCATGAGGAAAAATACTAATTAATGAATGAAACCATTTACATGGATTTCATTAATTGATGACAATTATAATGTAACTCATTCTAAATATTGTGCAATTGTGTGAAGCCATTTTACCCGCCTCATCAGTATGAAAACACACACACACACACACACACACACTTTTACTGTGACGTCTGACACCTGATTGATAGCCTTATAGAAAACAAGTCACAAAATAGAGGGTGATCATGATTAGAGATCTGAACCGAGAAGCACACAAACCCACAGTCCACCAAGTAGTTATCTGATAACTGCTGAGACTGCCAGGCCATCTGTGTTAAGTTGTAAACAGATAACCAGGCCACCAGAACAGACAAGACACGGAGACTTTAATGGAGCAAATGGACAGAGACAGAGAGAGAGACAGAGAGACAGACAGGGAGAGAGAGAGAGAGAGAAAGTGCATCCTGAGAGATCACCCACGCCGCGCCCCCGGCTCACCTGAACACACCTGATTACCTCTGGCTCCTTCTCAGGTGGTAAACAGTTCATCAGCCCTTCCCTCGGGATGAGTGGAAGTTATTACATTTCAAGAGCTGTTTCCCTCCCTCTCTCCTCTCTGCCTCTCTCTCTCTCTCTCTCTCACGCTCTCCTCTTGATGACTTAAAACGAAACAAAACAAGCAACAAGCATTAACAAGCATTAACAGAGTGCAACAACAACTATGTTATTCAACTATAAACAAATGATTTACTTATACCGCTGTGAGCATACTATCCCTATAAAAGTTAATATTGGAAGAAGCTACTCATAATTAACCTTGTTTGCAGACATTGTTATCTCAGTCATAGTCAACTGTCTATCTTGGTTCAGCTGGTTAACAATTTAGTGCAAATCTGTCAGGTGTCAAAGTTCACTTTTTATATGACCAAGCGACCAGCATAACATGCATGTGTCTTCAACTTCATTTATATATAACCTCTAAGGTAAAGTCAAATGTATATATTTGATTGTGAAATGTTGTTTTGTTGACCTAATCTTCTCGTGTTTACTAGATTACGGAGACAACGCGTCAAGATGGATAGATCATCATTCTTTCCAAATGGTTGCCACGCGCAATACCCCTGGATGCCATGTGTTGATGGGTTTTTAAGGCGAGATGCCATGGCAACTGGAATGAAGAGACACGAGCTCTCTCTTAAGGGAGATGGCTCAACATCCCTGAGCAAGCATCCCGTTTGCCTAAGAGGCCACAGGGACCGGTGAGGCATCACAGGGACCGGTGAGACATCACAGGGACCGGTGAGGCATCACGGGGACCGGTGAGGCATCACGGGACCGGTGAGCATCACGGGGCGTCTAGACACAGCCCAACCTGGACACAAGAGCCCAAACCCATTTGCAGGGCAATCCCATAATAAAGACAGAAGAGACGATTCTGCCTTTTCCGTGCCAATTCTACGCTCCTCCATATCGCCACCAGAATTGCCCCATACATTAGTTTAATTGGTAGATTAAAGTGTCACTATTTGTCACTAAAACAATGGGGTTCCCCTGCATGGGGAGAGGGGACAGTGGGACACTGAGACAAGCTGAAGACAGAAAGCAGGACAACCTCCCTCGCTTTAGGATCCCTGGCCGTTTGTCAACTGACTGAATACAGTGTTGTTGCAGTACGATTGCCACATAAGTGCAATTTAGTACAGCCATGCTGTCCAAGGAGTAAACGCGGCGTTTCCTGTCTGTCTGTGTGTGTCTCTGTGTGTGTGTGTGTGTGCGTGTGTGTGTTAACTCCGCCCATTGATCGAAGCCAATCCTCTCTCTCCGTCTGTCTCTCGTTCAGCGCGAAACCGACGCGCATTCGGGGGCGAAATCGCGTCGCGTCGGAGCGTGTGTTCGCTGATTGAAGAGGACGGATTACGCAGCCAAAACACACACACACACACAACACACCCACCACAGTCTGCCAAAAGTTTTGTTCATGGAGAGCCCGAGGAGATTTAGTGTAGTTTTGACGCTGAAGGTAAGAATATACAAATATTTATGTATTTTTATTTTTATCAATTATATTCTTTTAAATGTACAGATGGATGCGCACGTTGCACGGGGAAATCTGCTCTCTGTTGACCCCCAAAGTTGACAGGAAAAGGCTAAATGTGACGTTTAGACCCAAACACCGGGGACATCCACACTTAAGACACAAAAAGTAAAATAAATAAATAAATAAATAAAAGTCAGTGTGTCTCAACGAGTTATTATTATTTTTTAATTAAACGCTCAAGCCATACCCACTGTGTAGAAATGCAGACAGCAGTTCCCAAACGATGAATGATAATAACGATGACGATGATGATGATGATAATGATAATAGGGGAATTGAAATCACAATGTGGTCAAATTTTTGCACTATTCACTCTTGTTTCGTGTGGAAGAGTGGTCGTGTGGCTTTTATTTCATTTCACAGTGATTTTTTTTTTATTAGTTATTTATAGGCCTGGTTAATGTTGCTACACGTAAATCATTCGTGTATTCACAAGGTAGCATTGCTAGTTTCATATGTGTGAGTGAGTAGTGCTACAGTTGGATTGCCGAGTGACATTTAGTCTACTTATTTCCTGTCTAACCACAAACTGTCCACGGAAGTATCACTATCTATCTCTCTCTCTCTCCCTATCTCTCTCTCTCTCTCTCTCTCTCTCTCTCTCTCTCTCTCTCTCTCCCTGTCTGTCTCTCTGTCTCTCTCTCTGTCTCTGTCCATTTGCTCCATTAAAGTCTCCGTGTCTTGTCTGTTCTGGTGGCCTGGTTATCTGTTTACAACTTAACACAGATGGCCTGGCAGTCTCAGCAGTTATCAGATAACTACTTGGTGGACTGTGGGTTTGTGTGCTTCTCGGTTCAGATCTCTAATCATGATTACCCTCTATTTTGTGACTTGTTTTCTATAAGGCTATCAATCAGGTGTCAGACGTCACAGTAAAAGTGTGTGTGTGTGTGTGTGTGTGTGTGTGTTTTCATACTGATGAGGCGGGTAAAATGGCTTCACACAATTGCACAATATTTAGAATGAGTTACATTATAATTGTCATCAATTAATGAAATCCATGTAAATGGTTTCATTCATTAATTAGTATTTTCCTCATGCATCATTAAACATAAAGCTTAATGTACCCTCTTTATATAATCAAGCAATACAGATGATTATAATCCTGTGCAGAGCCATTGTATGAGTAAACTGATATAATCTAAGCAGGACTGAGGGCTCAGCTAAATGAGCATGCCAGACACCTGTTGCATAACCACAGAATAAGTGCATATATGGTAATGTTGTTGCACTAATGTCTTAACGGAAATATGCCATTTATAATGGAATGTGAACTTAGAAAAGAGTTTGGACGGATGTTGGGAAATGCTGAGGTCAACCTCCCCTGACTCTAATAGTGGCGGACGACCACAAGGCCTTGTTCATTAATGTTGATCGAACTTTAAGCAAGTGTGTGCCGAGTTTGGAATGACAGTGGTTCTGCAGACCAGCTCGGCTTTGTAACCTTTTATAATAAAATTCAAATTTACTGAAGGAATCTTTTGCTCCGGCGGCTCGTCCCTTGAATTCCACCACAGAAGCCAAGATAATCGAGGGAAAACACATTAAAGGAGACATATTAAACCACCAGGTGTGCACGTGATGAGCCATTCCAACCAGTTTCATCTCCGGTTTCTGAGATCACAACTGGAGTGTCCACCTAGAAGTATGCTGGACAGATCAACCTACCAGCGGACTGTAGCAACCAGTAGGCTGATCTATCCACCAATGCCATACGTCTGGGTGGACACTCCCACTTGTGATGTCAAAAACCGGAGATGCTGACACCGCTTGGAAGGGCTAATCACACTCACACCTGGTGGTATAATAGGAGTCCTTTAATGTTCTTTTAATTGCAAGGTTGATAATAAGAACGCTGCCGTCACGTCCATGCAACATGCATAATGCAGAATAGTCGTTGATCAGAGTTCTTCTCTGCTCTTGGGTCTACTCGGACACATTGTCGCTATTTAACATTCAACACAGACCTGTTTATACAGTACACCCTTATTACTACCGATGCCCACACACTGTACGTTGTAAGTCTAAACACAGTAGACAAACATACTAGTGCACCCCTGAATACAGAGGTAGGCCTACACATCACCAGTGGGCGGCATTGTGTTGCATGGTTTGCCCCCGGAGTTGTCACTCACAGGGGGTTCATGAGGACATGCATGTTCTAGCCGTATCGGGGTGATAACCGTAAATAGTTTATGGATTGAAGTTTCTGTTTAAGGAAATGAAAGGTGTGGGAGTGTGTGTGTGTGTGTGTTTGGT
Organism: Coryphaenoides rupestris; assembly: GCA_002895965.2. Taxonomy (NCBI): domain Eukaryota; kingdom Metazoa; phylum Chordata; class Actinopteri; order Gadiformes; family Macrouridae; genus Coryphaenoides; species Coryphaenoides rupestris. The sequence goes on from PIJE02000194.1 coordinate 484,089, forward strand.
GGCTGGCTGGCTTAATTGGCCTCACCTGGCCCAGTTAGAGTCTGGGGTGGGCGGGGGGCGGGGGCTGCACACTTGTGGTGCATTGGCTCCACAGGTTAAGTCGGCCACCAGCACACACACTCAGAGTGCTAGTATGCTAGCTGTGAACCATCTGCTCCATGTCATTTTACAAACCTTTTACGATAGACCGGACTTTACACCACAAACCTGCCTGTGTCCTTTGAGGAGCCCCCCCCCGAACGAAAGCCAAGTATTGTGGCATTGTGGTTGTTAAGCCCTGCTACAGAAGGGTTTTTAACCCTGGATGGGAACGTATTTATTGGCCTCGATCTATTAAAATCCATAGGATGCTAGTAGCACATGGATTCAATTTTCGTCCTTTAGCTAAATAATGTCGTGAAGGAACCGTCAAAGTCTCACTAATTGTATGTGTATCTGCCCAGGGTTGTGACCGTTTGCAGAGGTTGAGCAATTTTTATGACTTAGATTTGATTTGATTAGATTGATTAGATTTGGACACAAAGACACTGCGTTCCTATTTAGCAACGTATGTGTCCTCTCTTATCTTGTTTCAAGGCTTTCTTTATGTTCTTCATATACTAGCATCAATAACATTACAACAGAACATAATTATAGTATTGATAGGATTGTTCTTGGATCCTTTCTGTTGTTCTCAGATCAGAAGTATATATATTGTATTTGTCAGACAAATGCGATTACTGTTTTGACGATTCAGTGCCTTAGCAGATGGTTTTATCCAAAGCGACTTGCAGTGAATTTTAGGAGCAGCCCAGTCATTAATGAGCATGTAGGTTCTAGTCGCTAAGGTGTTCTGCTGGGAGGGTGACTGCCAGTGAAACACCGAACCACTCGGGTATTCTGCTCTATTGCATGATTGCACATGCATAAGTCATGGCTAGTTGTTAAAGTTGTACAATTATTTAATAACTGTTTACTGCTATAAACTTAATTCATAATTGTAGCGGTATTTCAATTAGCCTGGCTTAGCCGGATTAAGATGAATACCAGAGACGATTCCAAATTCATGCTTGTGCGTCCAGAGGGAGAGTTCGCCCGGTTAGCATTTGCTTTCCTGTAGCTGCTTCCATTGACTTGGAGTGTTACATTAGCCTAGCTCCAGTTCATGTGGGGTATACACTTTTAATGACATTCCAAAGATGTATAATGTGTTCCGTCTAGTAACTTATTCAAAAATGTGTGCCAGTAAAACCAAGCCATGCAAACGCAGGCAAAAACATTACCTAAATCAGGCAAGGCAAATTCACAGATATCTCGACGTATCACTTTTAAATTACCAGTCCGTGATGGGTAGAAGAAAGGGTCTGTGACTCTGTACTACGAAGCAGTATTTGAGGTTAGCGAGGTAACTTCAGGTTTAACCTTTGGTCTTCAGTGTCACTTTTTTGCCAACATTGCCAATGTAGGGCCTCAGCCATCTAAGGTGGTGGTCGGGACCATATGCTTCTTCACTCTAAGGGTAAGGAGGCACTGCAAGATCTGATCTCCACTGAGATAAGAAGAACCCAATCACACCTGAGATGAAAAGACACTCCATCAAGGCTACTCCAAACACAGGGGGCAGTGAAACGCAGCGAAGTCTGTGCCCCAGGTGGAGATGAAAGACACTCTGCCGAGACCCTCTTACATGAAGGCGCTCATAGCTAGATTGGGAAACCCTGGTTGACATAACCAGTTGATGACCGCCGCCGTGACACCGATTTATGCGTGATTACGGCTGTTAGGTTTAGTGAAGCTTGCTAACAGCTAATAGATATCCTGGGTATGTTAGAATTTGCTATTATTATTTTTACTATTATTATTATTAGTTATTCATTTACTTTAGTAAATCACTTGGTTCAGTGATGAAGTGATTGACTCATCAATCAAGTCTTTATGTGAATACCCCAAAATCGAAGGCGTCATGTCATTGGGTGCCCAGAAACACACATACGTACCCAACACTGCTCACCGTTTGGAACATTGTGAGGGTGAATACCCTCCTGAGACAGGACTGACACTAGATTTGTCTTGTCTTTGTCTAACAAGCAGACCCCACTATCTGTGCAGAGCACTCAAAACATATGACAACACAACCTTCTCAGTGTTTCCTGGGAACACCCAATAGGACGAAGTGCTATTGGACAGAAGTTATTGGACATGACAGTGTTTTTGGGCTAGTTATTGATGTTAATGTTTAACCCGGCAACTTCTAGCATGCAATTTTTGATAGAAGAAAATAAGGGTTGGGATTGATAGGTGTGTGAGAGAGAGGAAGAGAGATCATATAGGAGGTCAGGTTGTGACGGAGGTCAAGGTGTCCTATCGTTAGGTTTTGCATGGAATACATTACGTATGTACATTACATACATACATTACAGCATGTCTTAAGCTTCAGTTATGGGAGATATTTACCAGTACATTCTTAAGAATATCTTGCCAATATGCTGTGTGTGTGAATTAAGTGTGGAGAAATACAGAGAATAACCAGAGGGACACTCATGTCCACCCATGTTTATATTGAAGGGTCTTTGCTTCCTATATGTTTACATTGAAGGCTCTTTGCGTCTAACATGCATATGATGACGAAGTATGCAATGCAGAAGCGCAGACTGAATGTCCAAAGATGGACATGAGCCAAACTAAACAAGGAGAGAGAATCTACGTATATGGTGCTCTATCACGGTATCCGTAAAGGGTTTGGAATGTATAGAATTGTGTATGTAACATGTGTAGACTGGGTTTAGAGCTAGAGAAGGCTGCGCCAGTCTTCTCTGCAGATTCGACTCAGGCGTTGTGTTACTATTTGCAGTGATAATAAAGTCTTTAACTTTCAAACTTCGGTCTTCCTGATCTCTCTCTTACTATTGTCAAAGTATTGGTAAATCCACGATGCAGTGTGCTCACATTCTTGCATATGGTGCTCAACAGACCTGACAGAAAAATGGGTCACGATTCTATAACATTTGTGTGTCAAGTGTAAATTAACATTTACATTTCGGGCATTTGGCATTTGTTGAAGGAGACAGCAATATATCGCTGTGGTACATAAAGACGAGTATTGAGCAGGTTTCAAGCATTCATAGTTGCAAGGCTAATAGAACGAGTGTCATAATTGATAGGTTGCCTGCATAATAGCTGGATAAGACCAGAAGTGCCATTCTGAGGGCATTACCAACATCTAAGAACATACAACGCTAAGTACTATTGATAATGCCAAGATGTACAAACACGCAAGGTAGTGCTAGGGTTAATGCAGAGTCCAGGTGAACTCTGAACAGGTGGGTCTTGAGTCTCTTGCGGAAGCTGGTGAGCGACTCTGTCGTCATAACGTCAGCCAGGAGCTCATTCCATAAATAAACTGCTTGTGTACGATCGGACATTGTCCAGTCTGGCTTTCCTGTCTTGAGAGTCTGGCCGTACCTGGTATCATTTTAAAATCGATTTAATTGCAAATCTACGCATCACTGTGACTCCTTGATCTGAGTCCACAACTTCATCTAAACTGAGCAAGATGATCCCCTTTCACGTTTTCCAAGAGTGCCTGAAACAGAAATGCTTCAACAAATAATTATACACATGGAAGAACTAGAGAGAAGCGGTGTCTAATTGAATTGTTTGTTTTTTGTTTCCTAGGACCGGAGCAATATTGTTGGCCAAGTTGGCACATGATGGAAAGCCAACCAGGACAGAGTCTTAATGACCCGGCGGCTCAAAGTGAAATGCTGCTGTTTTGAGGGGCCATCCACGGGGAGCCCATGCCTGGATTCCCTCGGTCATCATGGTCAAAAGTACCCTGTTCCCTATTTTGCTTATGGCCCCACAGAAAAAGAAGAAGTGGGGCTAATTCTTCCCTGGAGCAGTTCAAGCGCTGGCTTGATGGAGAGCAGGAGTGCTGTGAGCCATCAGTCTGGCATTGAGGGACATGGCCATAGTGTTTACCAGCCATACAAAAAGACGTTCAGCCCAGAGGAACGGCATTCACATTCCCCCTCGGTGTGTAGCACCCCAAGCAAGCAGGCTTCCGCACAATACGCAAGAAGTCCCGATATGAGCAGTCCTTTAGCCTCTACGTCAACAACTGTCATCAATCAAACCGCAGGAGGTAGGAATGCATCCCAGTCACCTAAATCCTCCCTGCATCTCGCAATCCCCAAAGCAGTCTATGGACAAAGGCCATGCTGTTCTGAAATGAGCTGTGTTCTAGGACAAAGATATAGTGTAGAGCATGTGACTCAGAGGGTGCCGAACACTGTCTATGAGAGTGAGTGGATGAACACTGGTGCCCACTACAACCGTCTATCTCCTATTCAGAGAGTTGCGCCAGAGACATCTTTGCAACAAAAAGGGGCTCATTTTCAACACAATGGTGAAAGACGGTTGCCCAAAGGGACGCCCCTGGGGAGAAATACCAGGACTTGGGACCAAGTAGAGCAAGGTCTATGCCTGGTTACTTTGAGTCACACTATAATGGTTACCCGTGCATCCCAACTCATAGATTGTTTGGCTCTTTAACTCCACAGGGCCAGTGTTTGCCGACTTCCCCAATGGCTATCTGGGCCTGCTCCCTCTCAACCCACACACATTTGAGCATGTGCGCTCAAAACAACACAGAAGTTCCATCACAGGTTTATCAGGAACTCTCTCCAATGCCCAAATATGGTCATCTTCCACAGCAACCATGGGTTTTATTACCCAGAGGCAAATGTGAAGGATGGACGGCTTATCAGTATGTAAAAAACATGGAGAAACTGCATGGAGAAAGTGCCCTGCCTTCCCTAATCATGTGTTCAACAAACCTACCGGACATCGCCTGATCTATCACCTATAATGGGGACATTTCTATAATGAACTCTTATGGCACGGCAAAATCCCTCCTTCTTGCAAAGTTTTGATCAACGCTATGCAGTTCCAACAATTCATTTGAATCCAAGGCATGCGAGAGGCTCACCGAAAGAACACACTCCTCTTATCTTACCCAAGAATGGTCCTGCCACGTCTCCAATCAGCCAGCCCCACGCTTCACCAGGCAGGTTGCATAATGACAAATGCAGCGCCCGAGCTAATGATGACAAAACATGTGGCTCCCCATTGAACATGCATGTCGCAGCAAGAAGATACAGTGGTCATGGAGACAAAATGGATATGTCACCGCCGCCGGGCAGATTAGAAATGAACAGTGCTCCACTCAATAGCCCGCATATAGAGCGATCTAGTCCACTCCCTACCATGACCCCAGACCGACCCCTGGACTACTCCTGTCATAAAGTCCATGTCATAACTCTGCAGAGGCCGAAGGAGCATACTGATGCTACAGCTGTCCTTTTGTCCCAAACTCGCCACAGAGAACATGCGCACCAATTTCATAACCCAATATCAACAACTGACACTTCTGCTCTTGGAACTCGGGAGGACCGTGCTATGCCACCATCTTGTTTGCCTACCACTGTTTCTAAAGGAAAACTCAAGAGGATTGCTTCACATACTACCAATGACTTCACTGCCGTACCAATCAAAATTGAAAAATGTGATTCACCCGATGTGGAACAACAAAAGATGGAACGTGAGGAAGAGAAAATGGAGACTGACCATTCAACAGATCACACTCCAATGCCAATCATTGACAATGTATTCAGTTTGGCCCCATACAGAGCACTCCTGCAGGCTTCTGGAATGTTGCCATCTGCTAAAAGGCGACGGAGCATAGATCAGTCCACAAAGCCTTATGAAGATAAAGTGGATCCCTCTATCCAAGATAAAGGACCAAAAGGAAATGCAGAGCCACCCAATGACTGTCCTGTACCCAACGATGTACACTTCAGTGATGCCACAACAGTGAAACCTACATTCGAACTTATTGAACAAAAAGCAATAAAGGTAGAGAAGCAGGAACTTGAAATGGAGGACTGTGTAAATAGTCATAAAGTGATTCCAGCTGACCGTCTTGAGGCTACAGTTAAAGAGGAGGCTGCAGATGTTCCTATTCCTGACAATGGCTCCATGTTTGTTATCAAGAAGTGTGAACCCGAGGAGTTTGACATTACATCCCCAACTGCTGTGGTAGATGACACATGCCGTACCACACCAGATGTTGGAGAAGAATATTCCCATCAAGATGATGTCCCGACACAGCCTGTCCCTACACAGCCTGTCCCTACACAGCCTGTACAACTGAAAATATTGAGTGAAACGTCCTCTAAATCGGTTACACCTCCTGAGCAACCAAAGAATACACAAAGTGCTCAAAACCCCCCACCTACATTTACAATTTCTAAATACAAATTAATCTTGCCTGGTACCCTTTCTCCTTTCCGCAAAGTTGAGCAGCCACCCATCCAAGCTACGGCAGAGGTCAACAAGGTACCAAGTCAAGCGATGGTTGAGGTCAACACGCCCCCTGTTCAACATATTGCAGAGGTCAAACAACTCATTCTACCGACACCTGAGGTCAATTGGCGACCTACGCGTCAAGCATCTTCCACATACGTACGCGAGCGTTTCCTGAAGCTCCACCATTGCCTTTGTAACTTAGTGGCAGAGGTTGTGTCGGTCTCCCCAGAGCAGGCACTCAAAGACTGGATTTCTCATGTGGAAATGGTTAACCCGACACTATGTGCTACCAAAAACAGCAAAATATCCTGTCTACTCGGTCTTGAAGCCAGGCAAGCTTGGCTAAGTGATGCAGCACTGTAGCACTACTCACTCACACATATGAAACTAGCAATGCTACCTTGTGAATACACGAATGATTTACGTGTAGCAACATTAACCAGGCCTATAAATAACTAATAAAAAAAAAATCACTGTGAAATGAAATAAAAGCCACACGACCACTCTTCCACACGAAACAAGAGTGATAGTGCAAAAATTTGACCACATTTGTTTTTTCAATTCCCCTATTATCATTATCATCATCATCATCGTCATCGTTATTATCATTCATCGTTTGGGAACTGCTGTCTGCATTTCTACACAGTGGGTATGGCTTGAGCGTTTAATTTAAAAAAAATAATAACTTGTTGAGACACACTGACTTATTTATTTATTTATTTATTTAACTTTTTGTGTCTTAAGTGTGGCTGTCCCCGGTGTTTGGGTCTAAACGTCACATTTAGCCTTTTCCTGTCAACTTTGGGGGTCAACAGAGAGCAGATTTCCCCGTGCAACGTGCGCATCCATCTGTACATTTAAAAGAATATAATTGATAAAAATAAAAATACATAAATATTTGTATATTCTTACCTTCAGCGTCAAAACTACACTAAATCTCCTCGGGCTCTCCATGAAACAAAACTTTTGGCAGACTGTGTGGGTGTGTTTGTGTGTGTGTGTGTGTGTTTGGCTGCGTAATCCGTCCTCTTCAATCAGCGAACACACGCTCCGACGCGACGCGATTTCGCCCCCGAATGCGCGTCGGTTTCGCGCTGAACGAGAGACAGACGGAGAGAGAGGATTGGCTTCGATCAATGGGCGGAGTTAACACACACACGCACACACACAGACACACACACACAGACAGACAGGAAACGCCGCGTTTACTCCTTGGACAGCATGGCTGTACTAAATTGCACTTATGTGGCAATCGTACTGCAACAACACTGTATTCAGTCAGTTGACAAACGGCCAGGGATCCTAAAGCGAGGGAGGTGTCCTGCTTTCTGTCTTCAGCTTGTCTCAGTGTCCCACTGTCCCCTCTCCCCATGCAGGGGAACCCCATTGGTTTTAGTGACAAATAGTGACACTTTAATCTACCAATTAAACTAATGTATGGGGCAATTCTGGTGGCGATATGGAGGAGTGTAGATTGGCACGGAAAAGGCAGAATCGTCTCTTCTGTCTTTATTATGGGATTGCCCTGCAAATGGGTTTGGGCTCTTGTGTCAGGTTGGGCTGTGTCTAGACGCCCCGTGATGCCTCACCGGTCCCTGTGATGCCTCACCGGTCCCTGTGATGCCTCACCGGTCCCTGTGGCCTCTTAGGCAAACGGGATGCTTGCTCAGGGATGTTGAGCCATCTCCCTTAAGAGACAGCGCTCGTGTCTCTTCATTTCCAGTTGCCATGGCATCTCGCCTTAAAAACCCATCAACACATGGCATCCAGGGGGTATTGCGCGTGGCAACCAGTTGGAAAGAATGATGATCTATCCATCTTGACGCATTGTCTCCGTAATCTAGTAAACACGAGAAGATTAGGTCAACAAAACAAACATTTCACAATCAAATATATACATTTGACTTTACCTTAGAGGTTATATATAAATTAAGTTGAAGACACATGCATGTTATGCTGGTCGCTGGTCATATAAAAAGTGAACTTTGACACCTGACAGATTTGCACTAAATTGTAACCAGTGAACCAAGATAGACAGTTGACTATGACTGAGATAACAACGTCTGCAAACAAGGTTAATTATGAGTAGCTTCTTCCAATATTAACTTTTATAGGGATAGTATGCTCACAGCGTATAAGTAAATCATTTGTTTATAGTTGTTGTTGCACTCTGTAATGCTTGTTAATGCTTGTTGCTTGTTTTGTTTCGTTTTAGTCATCGAGAGAGAGCGTGAGAGAGAGAGAGAGAGAGAGGGAGAGAGAGAGAGGGAGGGAACAGCTCTTGAATGTAATAACTTCCACCTCATCCCGAGGGAAGGGCTGATGAACTGTTTACCACCTGAGAAGGAGCCAGAGGTAATCAGGTGTGTTCAGGTGAGCCGGGGGCGCGGCGTGGGTGATCTCTCAGGATGCACTTTCTGATGAAACACCATGGCAGGCTCCCCAGAGGTGACGTGATGAACAGAAGCTGTTGGCGTTACATCAGACACGGCTCACATCTGGGAGCTGTAATGGAAAATTACACACATAAGTATAGCCATGTATTATGCACGCATATATGTTTCTCTTCACTACAAACCATCTCCTCTCAAGGACACATTCCGAATGGTTAATGTCTCGCCAACAAACTCTACGTGAACTGGTGTATGGTTTATGGTCGCCATAAACCCTTAAGTGAACTAATGCTCCAAAGTGTTGCACATCTGTAGGGAGGGCTGTTTACGTGAGTCGTATGTCACCGTGCCCTGATAGTAGAAGGCAGATGTTGTGGTCAGGGGAGATATTTACCAGTACATTCTTAAGAATATCTTGCCAAAATATGCTGTGTGTGTGAAATACAGAGAATAACCAGAGGGACACTCATGTCCACCCATGTTTATATTGAAGGGTCTTTGCTTCCTATATGTTTACATCTCTCAGACCCCACTGTTAGTGTGTCTGACTGAGAACGACCCATCAGCGCTGATTATATGTATCGATACTTCATAAATGTTGTCTACTATACTGGTCTAAAATCCAATCCTGGTGACGGAGTTTCATATTAGTTACCAGATTTCCACCACAGCGCCCACACCAGTAAACAAATCACGGAAGTCACGCGAGCGCTACTGTAACGGATGCCAACTGAGCTAGCACGCTAGTTGGCGGCAGTACGTGGTAAATCCTCACACCCCTAGCCTCAAGAACGCTTCTAACCACTGAGGTGGCAGCCTGGGCTTTTCGGCTCAGTGTTTAGAGCGTTCGACTCCCACGCCGGTGTGTTGTAGTTGACGAGGTGGCAGGATCGAAACCCGTGAGTGGTCTAATCGGCCTCGGCTACACAACGATACGCATTTATCTCCTTTTGCTTCTTGTTTGTATTAGAATTGGAAGGTAGAAACCACTGACAGCGTCAATATTTGTGTTAAAAAAAAATCAACCAATTCCACTGGGTTCAAACTTTCTTTGTCCAAATCAACAAGTGCACAAATGTTCTACAAACAACTGGGGTTTATCAGTACTTTCACTTTATATTAATTGGAAAGAGTCCTATTTTGTCTGGAGCAGGTTGGTGCACATTTCCTCTCCGAGGACAAGTGGCACAGAGCCAAGCGGATCATCACGTGTCACACCTTCCCACAGCCATGTTCCTCCACGTCGCCGCCAAGACCATGATGTCACAATAAAACATTAAACAGAAGCACACAGCAGCCAATGGCAGCCAGACAAGTCAGAGCTCGGGGGGGACAGGACCCATGGTTATTTGCATTCCAAATAACTCTGCTTGTCGATGTGGTGTTCGCACAATACCAACCAGTGTGGCAGAGACTTTGTCTTCAGATAACACGATAACTGATAAGCAGAGCCGACTGCGGTTATTTGTCCATACAATAGCACCACTATGTCCACTCCGTAGTGTCAACAGTCTCTTCCCAGGAAGCCTGGGAGAAGATGATACCAAAAGTCCACCTGTTAGACAAAGCAAATTATGGAATTCACCGCACACTAAGTATCTGTTGCAAAACCACAATTGTGAGGCTGTGGAGCCTCCTATGAATAAACACAGAATATTTACAGGAACAACATACACTTTTATGGTCTTACTAATAAATGTTGATTGACTATCACGAAAAAAGACAAGAGACCAGAATAAGATTAGATCAACGGCACATATTTATTAGAGATTGACCTTTGGAGTCCACCGAGCATAGTTATGAAGATTTTCATGTGAGATGAGGTGACTCCAATTTCTGAAGGTACTGTTTCACAACATTTATAATAGTTGACAACTCTGCCATGGCCCCTTTACCTGCAACAAAAGAAACATATCAAACAATTACACAAGCGCACAAAAACACATTATTTGGGGCTATGACTTAGTCAAATTATATTTGCTTTGGTGACTGACCAAGTGTGAACCCTGCCTTCTCATGAGAACTGTGACCTTTATCACTCCTCCTCGCTAGTAAACCCATGATCATACATACATATACTACCACTTATACTATAATACCGCCTAGTTGGCTTGGCAAACAGTACTTTCTTGGTGATGGCGGTGTTCTCAGCTCTGCACAAATGGGCCATGTACTATATATTGGGAATAGATCAAATCTTGCAGTGGCATGATTTGTTGGATATGTTCAGTGGTGTACACAAATCTGTAATCCACATCCATTGCCGTTTCTTTTCTTGCCCACTCTTCTTTCATCGTACTCCACAGAGACTGGAACCAGCACACTTCCAAGTCCCTTCAGAAAGCCGTGATCTGAGTTGAGACGCTACAAAGCCAATGACCGAATAGATGTTGACAACGGATAACTCCCACTGGACATAGTAGACTGTAGATCCTTCTGATCTGGGAAAGGGAATAACATAGTAAATCCGCAGGAGGCGTGCATCAGGCCTGCTCAGTGGTCACTGCTCATGGCCTGTAGAGACTAACCAATCGTTGACATCCACTTCTGGTACCAATGGGTATCAACGAGGGAGCGTCAACTAGACTCATTATTTGTCTACTATGTGTTGTACTATAGGGTACAGAGAGTACAAAGGCTATACTTCTATTGCGCAGTAACATTATGCTGGATGGTAGTCGGGACATTCTGTTGGAATGTATGATGGTGATTTGAAACTACTCCCATCACATGTTTGAAACCCTCCTGTTTGGCTATGAATCACACGAGTGCGGTGTAACTGGTGGAACTCGTGGTTCCACATCGGCGCTATGAGGCAAGTCTAAAATATAGCTCATGTTGACAGTATAACGACCTAATTTGATTTATAATTATTCCACATAATGGAGTTGAACTCATTTCCTTAGCAAAAGGTTGACTGCTCTACCCTTCAGTGGCAGTCTCAATGGTGTGGAGGATTACCATGCTAATTAACTCGATGCAGAGCACATCCGCGTGACAAGTTTATGGATGCCCCTGAAGAAGTTGTCTACATGCCCACAAACAAGGGACTGCTGCAAAACACCACCCACCTGCTACGGTGCTAATCTGACTGCTGGTTAACCAGAATGACGATGGATAAAATATGAGAGTAATTCAATCAGACGGGTGGCTTTGTGTTTCGGAGACGCGATACTTCCTTACCCCAAAAGGAAAACAATCCTTAGTGTCAATTGTGGCTGTGGCACATGCACAAAAGATTGCCCCCCAAAACTATTCATACCTTGAATTCTATCCACTCTGGTGACAGGACAAACAGCCTCATGAGGACTGTCGTGGCAATTCTCAGATAGAATAATTGCGTCTAGGGCAAGTGAGAGCAGACTTTCCACATGACTCTTTTCACCACTTTTTTCACCCAAAGGGGGTTCCTGGAACAGACAAGGGGTCAATAAACACAACCCCATGGCCTTTTAACTACCCTATTAACCCAAAGGGAGTTCCTGTAACAGTCAAGGGGTCAATAAAACCCAACCCAGCTGCTTATCTTGGTGACCAGTCAAAGCAGGGGTCACCTTATCATGTGGCAGCTGAGACATGTGTCGACGTAAAGGACAACCTATCAAGAGGAAAATTGGATGCCTGAATAAAGCATATATGGACTTTCCCATTGACAGGTACTTTAGGAGGACACTACACACAGATGTACCTACCCACCACTGGGGATTAATGGGAACTGCTGTGGAGAGGGTGAGCAGCTCCAGGTACCTCAGGAGTTCACACCACAAGAGGATCTGACTTGGACTACACACATTGACCACTCTGGTGAGGAAGGGGAAGCGGCGACCTCTACCAACGCAGGCAGAACTGAAGGAAATTGCACGTAGTCTCCCGGCAGGAATCCTTCAGACCTTCTAGCGCTGGTGCGGTCGGAGAGCAACCTGACAGGAAGCATCAACCGCCTGGTTCGGCAACAGCTCCTCTCAGGACAGGAGGGCTCTGCGGAGGGCGGTGCGTTCGGCTGAGCGCACTATTGGCACTACACTCCCCTCCCCGCAGGACTTGTACTCCAGGAGGTGTCGAACCAGAGCCTGCCGGATCATTGAGGATCCTCAGCACCCCAACAACAAACGGTTCCAGCTGCTGCGGCCAGGTAAGCACCTCCGCAGTCACGCACACAAGTTCCTTTGCGCAGGCCATCGGGACTGTGAACTCTGACCTCACCAGGGCCCCCTCACTGCCCCTCCCATGCACACACACACACATGCACACAATTAGTGCACAGTACATGCACTCACACAGAACTCATGACATACATACATACATAAATTGTCTGTACTCACTTTATTATTTACTTTTTTTCCTTATACTGCCTTTGTTATATGCCTATTTGTTTATATGCCTTGCTATTTATATGCCTATTTGTTTATATGCCTATTTGTTTACATGCTGCTATTTATATGCCTATTTGTTTATATGCCTATTTGTTTAAATTTCTCATTTCTGCTGCTCTTTTTGCTGTAAATACTGTCAAAATTGTATATTCTGATCCTCCAATTTGTGTTATTTGTATTGTATTGTACTGTTCTTTTACACATTCTGCTGGGCATCGCCACTTTTTCATTTCACTGCACATCCTGTATGTGTATGTGACAATTAAACATCTTGAATCTTGAATGTACCATGGACAGATCAGGGAGCATTGTTGATAAAAAGGGCATGTTATAATGGGACTAATGTACTTTTTTTTTTATAAGTCACATGGAAAAAAGCATCTGCCAAATGGCCTTAAATGTAAATGTAAATGTACATGTCAATTTGAATGTAAATGTAAATGTCCATGTAAATGTCGATGGTTCGACTTTGCAGACAATAGGAAATCACCTTATGTGTCACCGCAAAACATCGCTTAGTCTCTCCAGACAATAGAACCTGTGTAGGCCTGCCCCTATATGCCCGCAGGAAATTATGATATGAATGATATGGCGCCATACAATACCCACGTGTGCTGTGACACCAATATCTGGTATGACCATATGACCATATGATTCTGCTCAGTTCTGATGAAGATGAAGACTGGTGAAGATGCAGACTCATGACGGGAGAGCAAGACTGAACACTGTCCTATCCTGCACACGGTATATTTATACTTGAACAATAAATGGATGTCATACAATGGTGCTCTATGGTACTGCCATGTCTTATTATATTGAACCCTAATTCACGATTTGTATTTCTTTGCATTCTCTTCATGTATCCTCATACAAATTTCCTTAATGGTAAAGCCTAATCATAACATTATAGACATCTGTCATAAGACAAAAAACTGATATATGATTATTATAATGGAATTACGTTAGTTATTATGTCATATAAAACCACCTATGAATAGTTCTTTTTTCCCTCTCCATCTACCATATATTAACGTGCTATGGTCAACATCAAAACGTAAAATAAAATATTAGAACATAAATGTCATCGCTTGAACTGCACAGAATTGTGCATTGTTTACACATAAAGTAAACAATATAAATCTTTTTGGGGTCCTAGAACAAATCAGGAAGGAAAAAAAAAGGTTTTGAAAACAAGTTGTGTATGTGTTACTATACGATAATCATCACAAGTTCCTAATATTTCTCTGCGAGAGCTTGTGGGCTTCTATTTATATAACCCGTCATATCTGACATTCACACACAATCACAATCACAATCTCACACAATCACAATCTCCTCTCACACACACAACACACACACCACACACCACACACACACCACACACACACACACACACACACACACACACACACACACACACACACACACACACACACACACACACACACACACACAACACACACACACACACACACACACGAGAAAAGCAGGGTTTATTTACTACTAGCGTCATGAAAGCCCATGAGGGGACTGCCTTTTGGACCACCACCTGTAATTACGGAGATGGGATTCCTGGGAAAATGATATACGACTGCTGCCTTCTTCAAGAAATTAAAAACGACTGTAAAATGTTAATATTTAAAAATTATGTTTTATTTTATGGTTTTAGGGACAGTTGCCCCAGCTTAATAAATATACTTAATTAATAAATATACTCATAAATACGCATATTAGTTAAGAGTTTAAGTTGGTAAAGTAAAACTCAGAAAACAGAACAGAACTCATGAACATGAGCGATCTGAGAGGGAATGTGTTTAGAGATCCGTACGATGCACGAGTGGGACTTGGTGAGAGCAAAGAACGCCATTTTCCACATCCAGCGAGGCTTTTGTTTTGTTTTGAAATGTTGCACTTAGCGGGGAAAGAAGAACATGAGAATGTCTGTCTGTGTGTGTGTGTGTTTATGAATGAGACCCCTGGTGGTGCCTGGCAGACCCAAGGCCATACATGTCATCACAAAGTGACTTTGTAACAACAATGCCACCAACTTTATGAGTATGGAAATAAATGCTTCTTAACGTCATGTTAATTCTTCCTGAGAAGCAGGAGGGGAGAGCTGCAAGTCCTCTTGACCCCTGAACCTTCCAAAGGCCATTAACTGGGTTCACCCTACTGCGACCAAGGAATGTAAGGAATGTATGTCATAAAGTCTGGGTGTGTGTGTGGGGGGGGGGGGGGATTCACAATGAGTACCCAGAGTTGCTTGAATCCTTTCAGGGGGAGGGAGGGGGGGACAAGATATCGGCTTTTTGAATAATAACAGAGACACACACACACACACAAACCTTCATCTCCACACACTAGTTTCTTGGCGATGCAGGGGATTTCCACATAGCCAAAGTCTTTGAGGCTGTCTATTTGCCGGGCTGTGATAGGGTGTTTCCACATGGCCGTGTTCATGGCAGGGCAGAAGAACAGAGGCCGGGAGGTGTCCCACGCCCTCACCACGCACGTCTGCCAATTCAAAATGAAAATATTATGACTGTCGTCAATGCCACCCATTACATCTCTCTGGGTGACGAATGAGCCAGGCGTATGATGAAGCACTTGCTGGAGAACCTGTCTGCCACAACCAGTGGAAAACATGGGGCGTCTTACCAGTAGGTTGTCACAGATGCCACTGGCAATCTTCCCGAGGGTATTGGCGTCCAGGGGAGCGATCACAAACAGGTCTGCCCAGCGCCTCAGCTCAATGTGCAGCACTGGGTCAGAGCGCTGCGTCCACAGCTATCATAGAGGGGGGAGTCACTACGTTTAGAATGGAATCTGACCTCCAAACTATGGACTAATGGTCCTGTTGAGAATGCAGGAAGTTCATATTTCATCACCTCCCACTCATCGCTGTCTGTGTAGACCATTGACCGCTATCTCCTCCAGGTTATAGAAGTGATGAGGCATGTTCTGTTGTAACCACTCTCACGTCCACCTAGAGCCCAGGACAGGAAGAACCACATGATCAGGGCCGTTGATCAGCTCTTTCATTCTCACAAAGTGTTTGCATTGACAAATTATACACACTCTACATCTAAAGTATATGAACAAAAATTATTATCATGACAACAAAACATATCCTACACAAATCCATAACATTTTGTTTTGGATGTTTAACCATTATTAAATCTTAGGGGCGGCAGTAGCTCAGGAGGTAAGGCAAACAGGGGCTCCCCCTACGCTAAGCTGTCGAGCCTGTCCCTGAGGCAAGACCACCCCCTAACTGCTCCTGACGTGTTGGTTGTTACCTCGCATGGTTGACACCGCCGTTATGGGAGGTACATTCTTAATAATGTCTTGTCAATATGCTGTATGTGTGAATTAAGTGTGGAGAGAAATACAGAGAACAACTAGGGATACACATGTCCACCCATGTTTATATTGAAGGGTCTTTGCTTCCTATATGTTTACATTGAAGGCTCTTTGCATCTAACATGCATATGATGACGAAGTATGCAATGCAGAAGCGCAGACTGAATGTCCAAAGATGGACATGAGCCAAACTAAACAAGGTGCTATCTTGTGACGGGTACGGGAGAGAGAATCTACGTATGGTACTCTATCGCGGTATCCATATAAGGGTTTGGGATGTATAGCATGACATTGGGTTTAAAGGACAGAGCTTGAGAAGGGTGCGGCAGTCTTCTCTGCAGATTTGACTCAGGCTTTGTGTTACTATTGGTCAAAGGTTGGACCGGATTCTATAAGCAGAATCGATAAAATTGAAATGGTAACCACCTCCTGCCAGCGGCCTGATATCCTGTTGCTGTAAACTAATTAGGCTGCATCACTAACCTGAACAAAGATGCAGTGTTTGCCACAGACGTACACATATCTCATACTCTTGGCAGATGGTCTGAAGCCACAGATTTATTTTACTGTCCTTTGCTCTTTGGGGAGTAGAGATGACAGGAAACAATGCAATTGCAGATATCCACAAACATAATCTTGACATCTATAATGGCAAGGAGTTTTGTGGAGGAAAATCCTCCAGTGGGCTAGTTGTCATTGATCTTTTCTGCACACAGTACCGTTAACATTAACACTATGTTATAATAACATAAAAATCACCAATGACACAAGAAGAGAGTTGAACAAAGTAGGTTTACTGAAGCATTCAACAGGTTACAAAAACCCAAGCTGGTCCACGGAGCAACTGTAGCAAGATAGTGAATATGGTTCCTTATATACTAGTCAATGGCTCCACACAAACAAAAAACCCTGAAGTGAGCCATGTTGGCATTTGTTATGCTTTTGGATATCAAGTATTGCATTAAATCACCGTGAACAGATATCAACAAGAGCTTTGTGGATATCAGCCATGTCATTGTTACTAGTCATAATCCTAATTGTAGGTATTTGAAATAGCATTGTTCTAGTCACAATGCCGATTGTGGATATCCGTAATGAAATGTTTACTAGTCACAATGTATATCTAGAATGGTTTTTCCATGGTTTTTCATATTGGATCCGTTTAAGACTATGTAGTAATTGGATCGTAGATATCTGAAATGGGAGTTTATCCCAGTAGGAACTCTATTGTGGATATCTGAATAGCAGCCGATTACAATTGCGAATAGGAGCAATGTCATTGTGCATATATGGAATGTTTTATTTACTAGGACTCTTTAAATTACTGATCTGCCATATATATATATTATATATATATATATAACCGGTCAAGCTATTCAATGTTACTTTTACACTTTTCCTGTTGCTTTCACCCATAGACTGTAAAACATAGGCTTCCACCCATAGACTAAAACATAGGCTTCCACCCATAGACTGTAAAACAGACAATCCTTTGCCCATATGGCATTAGGGTGACTCCTTCCTTGACCAGTCATGAAGATAAGCAGCTGGGGAAGAGGTTGAGTGAACCATAAATGTTTATACAGGGAACAGAAATTCCGTTTTTGGGATTGAAGGAATTCGGAGCCCCCTGGGGTGAAAAGTGTGCTTAAAAGGGGCATGTGAATATCTGTTCGTTACTCTGCTAGAGAGGAGTCTGGTGTATGCATATATTAAATACTATTAATTTCTACAAGTATTGTGTCTGCTTTAGACTCACTCGCCCTAGACGCAATTATTCTATCGGAGAATTGCCACGACACCACCCACAGACTGTAAAACATAGGCTTTCACCCATAGACTGTAAAGCATAGGCTTTCACCCATAGACTGTAAAACATAGGCCAAACATGATTTACATATAAAAAATACACAAATAATCCTGTGATGTTTTAGTGCGTCATCTTACGCCTGGTAACTCCAGAAGTTGAGAGACCAAGAGAGGCAGCTTCAGAGCCGCGACGCTGCCCGTTACACCGACCAGCACACGGAACGCACCGCTTCCAGTCAACAAGTCGTAGTTCGGGGACGTAAGACACGCACCGCTCTGCATATTACCGGTGGTGCGACTTTCGAATATATCGGCTGTCGTTCAACACCAAATATTTCAAAGTTTAAGACCCATTTGGTCGTCACTCGCTCCTTATGTGTGCTCATTTGTCTTGGTTATCGCTCGTTTCCGGCAACACTGACTGTCAAGCCAATCAGGTGGCGAAGAGTGGCGTCTGCCCGCCAATCAGCACGTCGGGAGTTTGCGCATGCGCACAGAATCAGGCTAGTCCGGCTAGTCGAGTTTCAAATCCTGCGGGCTGTCAGTGGGGGTCCTGGTTGGGCTAGAATATATTCTATATATTATTCGTCATAATAATAAGAGTAGAAAATGTGGCTCACACCCCATGTATATTGGGCACAGCGCCATGAAGACATTTACTTGCGAGTAGAGTTGATAGACGCACAGGTAGGACGTGCTATGGTGGTTGTGCGCAACAAATGGCCTTCGAACCCCTCAGTACTTATCAGTTCATATCATGTTTATTTCAGCTCATCCGTCATTGTGACATGTGATCTATAGTGGGTCAATGCATTCTTACAAATAATATGACAAAAATCAGCATTTTGATATTTGATTAAATTGATGCTTGATGGTCTGGAGTACAGTTGAGCCATTTTCATATTTGCATTGTTATCCTATGTACTTGGTCAGAGGAAAGGAAAGAGGAAGTCAAACTAACAAATGTTTTGTCTTTTTCAGAATATGAATGTTCATATAAATGACAACGTCCTACAATTTAGTGGTGAGTGAGTGGTGTCATTACTGTGCGTGGTTGGGATTTGGTCTAGAACAGTGATTATAGCCTCAGGACTACCAATATTGCAGTAGGCTAAGCAACAATACCTTCATGTACTGTTTAAAACATGTTGCAAAACAAAAAGTTGCAACAATTGGAGCTAAACCATAGAGACATGAAGAAGAAGATCTTTATTAGTCCACACACATCACACACAGCGGGAAGTGGCGGCCGCCAAACACACACGTATGCAGGGAGGGTGGCCCCGTGGAAATTTGGCCTCTGCATTTGACCCATCCTGCTGCCCCAATCAACATTGAAACATTCATTAATTCATGGGCTTCTTTTTTAAGATTAAGGTTTGGCATTATGGGAAACAGGTGTTCAAACATGGTTCTAGAATAAACCAAATGATTTACCTATAATACCATACGTCCTATAATGTGTTGTGGTGTCTTGTCCTCTTGGATTGTCTTAAGGACAAGGATATGGTGCAAAAGGACAAAACGACTATAAGTTCGACCTGGAGTTTCTTTTACCAGTAAACCCGGAGGTAAGCTACAAGCTCTGTCTGTCTTGTTTATGGTTTATGGATTGGAAAAATATTCTGATGCTATGATGACACTTGTAATTTTTTTTTATATATGATTTATTTTGAGATTTTCAGCATAACAGAATACAGTACACCTCATACATAAAGTGAAATTGAAACATTCTGTGAAACAAGGTACTAACAAAGGGACAGTTTACCCCGACTCTCACCCCCCCACCCCCTTCCCTCCCTTAGAGAAGTATCAATGAAATAGGGTATAATGGGTTTTGATACAGGTATTAATGGTAGTGAATATCGGTCATGCATGCCTTAACATAGACAGAAACATACGTATACAAGTCATGCATGCTCATTTGGTTACAAAGATGCTATGATGACACTTGTAATTGTAGGTAAGCTATAAGTCCACGCAGAGGCAGGTGAATATTACAGTGAGGAAAGCGTGGCATGGTTGGTGGGACAGGCTGACCGCCCAGGAGCGAAAGCCGGTCTTCCTGGCCCCTGATTTTGACCGCTGGCTGGATGAGTCCGACGCCGAGATGGAGATCCGCGAAAAGGTGAGCATAACAAGTTGGATTCTGTCTGAGAGTGCACACACACACACACCTCGTGTTTGGGCCACTCCATTTCCTCATTGCCAGATGCTTGTTTTGGCTATGGAGTCTTGATAGTGAGACTGGAATACAGATTCCACAATGAGTGTGCTGTAATGTGCTAGTGCTGCTTTCAATGTCCAGTTAAGAATCCCATTTCTTTCTTCCAGAAGGAGGAGAAAAATACAAGAAAGAAGATGTCAAGGAGGGAAGACAATGGTGAGTATGGTCTTATTAATCAAACAATAAATCGATGTTTAATACACATTTTTGCCAGTGTATTCATAATGATCAGCTCTTAAATTGATTAAATGAGTTCATCCCATTTCTTTTTCAGGGCTTCCTAGTATTAAGACGGTGTGTCTGTTCCTATACAATCTGGTTCAATTCCTCGGCTTCTCCTGGATCTTTGTCAACATGACTGTGCGGCTTCTCATCTTTGGCCAAGGTCAGGATTATATTCCCCCCAAAAATGTCTGCACTAATTGGTTATATCAACAATGCTGAATTTGAACTCGCCACGACCCTCCGCTCTCCCTTTTCAGATTCTCTGTATGACACATTTCACACCATGTCAGCTGTCATGTTCTTCTGCCAGACCCTGGCAGCCGTGGAGGTCCTTAACGCCGCATTTGGAGTGGTCAAGACGGGAGTGGTTCCTACTTTTATACAGGTATAAGCTACAGGTACAAGCCAGGTTGTGTTACCTTGTCTTGCAGCGACACACCTCTCTAACTGTAATAAACTGCCATATAGCCTCAGCGGCCAAGGAGGAGCTCATAGTTTATTACCGCTTGTTATTCACTGAGTGGTGTTTGCCGATGTTTTGTCTCCTCCAGGTGGTCGGGAGGAATTTCATCCTTTTCATCATCTTCGGTAGCTTGGAGGAGATGCACAGCAAACCAGTGGTCTTCTTTGTGTTCTATCCCTGGAGTGCCATCGAGATATTTCGGTGAGTCTAGAGTTGTTGTATGTTAGGTTGTTGTTTTTTAATGCAATTAAAATCACATCTTCGTTTACATTTAGGCTCATTCAACAATCAGTGCTTCACAATTAAAGCGTTTTTAGTACTGGTGAAAGTAGTGGATTGATTGTAGATCATTGTTTTGTGTTCTGCCATTGCCTTCAGGTATCCATTCTACATGCTGGGCTGTTTCAATACAGAGTGGAAAGCCCTCACTTGGTTGAGGTACACTGCATGGATACCACTGTACCCGCTAGGATCTCTGGCTGAAGGTGAGTGTGATACTCACTTTTAGTTGAAATAAATAAATGCATAAAGAAGAAAACATTAACTTTTTCTTCTCAACAAATGCAGCCGTAGCCGTCATCCAGTCCATTCCCATCTTTGACAAGGCTCAACTGTTCAGCCTCGACCTCACTAAATTCATCGGCACATCGGTCAGATTCTCCCACTTCTTGTACGTCTACCTTGTGCTCATGGTTATCGGTGAGTCTATAAACACACACACTTCCTGATCAGGTTTATTGAACCAATCCACTCTGTGATCTAACCAAAGTGCCATTTGCAGCATTAACGGTTAACTTCCGACACCTCTACAAGCAAAGGAAGAGGCGTTTCTGCACAAAGAAGAGCAAATCGAACTAAGATGAAGCAACAATTTGCACACCTTTACTGTCTATTGCTGAGATTTTAATTGTGTGATTGTTAATTCCATTCAGAAGAGATCCCGTCCACTCTGTTAACACTTGCTTGCCATCTTAAATGAAATTATCATGTTTTCCAGTCTGTAAGGATCATGACGCATTCTGATTTTATGATTATGCTTGCTCGTAATTTCCTTGAGATTGAGGTGGAGTCCTCATTCAGTTTACACACAAACCATGGAAACAGAATTTTATACTGTCGCTTTTATACTGTAGTACCTGTTTTGGAATTATGAATTTCCACGAGCAATAAAGTTGTTTCTGAAAAATAATACATTTATGGAATACTTGCCATGGATTGTGCAGGGGTTTTCATTTATTATTTTGGGACGATTCCTTACATATGAGACTACTCAGAAAAGCTTTAGTTTAATCTTTTAATCTAAGGAATGGGTTTTGACACTTACTCCTTATGTCCAATTAGATTTGGTTGTTAAGCTTGACTCGCCTCTTGTAGCACACATTGCGGCTGGATCAATTGTCATTCTGAGCTACATACACCCTTATTGAAGCCAAGCGGTTTATTTCATATTTAAAATAAATTTTGTTGCTACCATTCCTGATAATTATTTTGTAACTTATAAATGTTTGCTACTTGGTACCCATTATGACAGTAATTACAAATGGCAATTTTATTAACAAATTCCCAAATTTGTTACAGACGGTAATTAAACAACATAACGCACAAATAAAAATGCTTAAATGTCTTATTCATGAAAAAGTGCTATAAACACTAAAAAATATGTACATGCCACACACAAACATGGTCTTGCACAACATCCACAGGCAGGCAGCCTGTGGCAATACTGAGTGTTTGTAGCCATCTACTCTCCATGTTGTTGGCCATTTCCATCAATACTGGCAAAACAGATGATGCACAAGGTGCCTGTCTTGGCAGCCCACACCAAGCTGCAGGCTTTTGCTTTAAGAGTCTTAATTTCAACATCTGGACTGCAGCCGCGGCTCAGCTTGAGAAGTCTGTGTGCATTGGTGCGATGTTTTGGTCGAAGGCAGAATACTGGGAGTCCCCGGTGCTGGCCAGCTTCAGCTGCTTGGCGGCGTGGGACAGCTGGAAGGCGGCGTCGGGGTGGGCAGAGTCCGGAAGCAGGGTACACTCTCTCTCCAGTAGATCCCCCACTCCCTTCAGGAGCTCGCGGAAACCGAAGGCCAAGGCAGCCTTCCGCAGGCGGTTCAGCTCCTGGCGAGTGGATAGTCAAAACATTTAAAGCCCTGATGCACCAAACATGTCAAACAACTAGCGCTGACTGTTGTCACCTCATATGGACTAAAAAGTTGTACTTTGACACATTGCAAAGACTACGGTGGGAAATTACTCTCCATACCAGCAGGTGGCAGTAGTCTGTATTGGTCTCATCAAACCAAACTGTGGAAAAACTGCTGTTCTAAAGGCCGGCCCGGCAGAGTGGAATTTTTAAACAGCGCTCACCTTATAGAAGGTTTGGGTCTTCTCCGGAAGCTTCCGAGCGTTCCTCAGGATCTTCTGCACATCAGTCTATGGAGGAGGATGCACACCACAGCAGTGTGAGCCAACATACAATCCAAATTATAAAACCCAGATTTATGAAAAAGTCCTCAATTATTGAATTCTAACCTTGTAAATATGTGGTGAATGTATGATCAATGGAGGGCATTTTACCTGTAGTCCACTAGCCTTGATCCACACGGTAACATTCTGGGCATAGCTGCGTTTGATCTGGGGTTGGACTGGGAATGGACTCTTACTGTCGTCCTCCCCATAGGGGTTTTCTGCAGCCTCTGAAAGAGTAATAGCAATAATGACCCACCAATGAGCGAGTAGTTGTATAAGTGCATAAGCCTACACTGCTTTGTTAATGCAAAAACATTTACATTTATGTGGTTTACTGAATCATTAGGTAAATTACCAGAGATTGGCCCCAGTTGCGAGACCTTGCCCAGCCAAGGCAGAGGCTCTGGGCCAGGCTCAAACAGAGACATCATGAGGTTGGACTTCTTCTTGCTGTCTGCTTGAGAGTACAGCATGCCATACCATTCTGGCCTGAGGACCACATGAACAGGTGCAAGGCAATACATTTTAACATTAGTTCCAAAAAAGGCTTGGCAAAAAAATTATATTTCTCAATGCTGCTGAAGAGCGATTCACCTAAGCCACTTTCCCACCAAAAGTACCCAGAACTTTTAGTTCCATTAACTACTTTTCAGGAACTAAGAAATTCCTTCAGCCCGTTCCTGTCTGCGTTTCCACTGTGGTCCAAAAACCCACAAAGATTAAGCAAATTAGTCCACTGACGTATGAAAAAAAGATTTTACATGTGACCGTCTCCAAAACATGGATGTATTAAAGAACGTTCCAAAATGCACACCGACACACATCCACTTATCATAATAACAGTTATTGCCCTTTATGAGTCAGACTGACAGACAGACAGGGTCTCATGAGGAAACTCACTCACCCCAGCTGGACCAGCGCCACCATGCCCTCCACCTTTAAGCTGCCATGTAAAAGTACACAGAAGTTTGGACTCTTCCCCGCCATTTGACTGGCAGAGACCTCCTCCTCAGGCTCCTCTGCAGCTCCGCTCCCAACATCGTCCACCTCTGGAAAATGCCCCGCAAACAGTCATGTTTGGAACCGTTTTTAGAAATGCATTCTCACACGCAACAGAATTTTTTGTACAGTACAATACAGACACTTAAAATTACTGTCCAGTCATTTAGTGGGCGCTTTAATCAATGCACAGTGAATTCAAATACAGATGATGATTGTCAGTTAGGATGCCTGCAGGTTAACCCAGTACCATTGACTGGGAGTCGAACACGCTAACCACTGCACTACCCTCCACCACAGTTAAAAACTTGAAAAGCAAACCTTTGTTTACAGCGATGGGCAGTACCAAGTGCCGGGATGTAACAGGGGGGCTTGAAATGTCGCCTATCTCAATGAATCCCACAATCTCCAAGTCTGCATTAAACCAAACAGGGGGGAAAACCAGTTAAGCCTCCCCTGGAATGTTGACATGAACACATGTATGTACACCTGCGCCTAGAGGACTGTGTACCTGTGTTGACCACCCGGGGCATTGGGTCCACTTCGTCATCCACCACCACAGGCTCTGGCCGGGGGAACACTTGGACATCCGAGGACAGGTTCCCGCAGTGCAGAACCGCGTGGAAGGGGGAGTAGGCCTGGTCTATGAGCCTCCTGCAGACAAACACGCACACGCACACACTTCAGGATATACATTTGTTTCCTTTAAAAGTAGTTTCAGTTTAAGGTACTCATATGAATGACCAAAAGTCTGAATCTCCTTCCGGTGGTTACAAAATAGTCGCTACACTATTATGATATTCATACGATGAATATTACATCTAACAGGCATTCACTTTCATTTTTTTTACTTTGAGGGCCAAATGGGATGCTCCAGAGAAACATGAAATGCATAGCCTTGCTTTACCCAAACATGGCCTGGACACTCTTCAGACACAGCGGCCCGTCCATCGTGAAGATCTGACCGTCGCTGCCACTGAGACGGAGCAGTTCCTCCAAGTTGTCCATCGCATCGGTCGTCTGCAACTGGCAGTTCAATAGATACAACATTAATATACATCATATTATAAATACATTATACATACATACATCATATTACATTACCCTCAGAAGCAACACGATTAGGCTACATCATGACATAGTCACAATAAGTAAATATTATGTTGGAACAAATATTTGGCATGAATTAATGAACTGTCAATTACACTTTTGAACAAAAGAAGTGTACAATTAGTAGGCGTAAAGCAAGTAAAATGCAATATGTAAATACTATGTTACTATTGTTGTATTGGAGTGAAGATGTAATGATGTGTCTAAGTGGGATGGATGGCTGGATGGATGGTCGGACCGGATACCTCCTCAGCGTTGGCAACACACATGATGAACATCTTGGTCGGAAAAGGAAACGGGAGGGGGAACTTTTTGTCTTCCGCACGCTGTTTCATCGTTTGGAGGGAATGACGTAGGGAGCCCTTCCCAATACCGAGGGAGCCATCCGTCACCAGCAACACCTGCATAGAACAGGACAGAGCAGAGCAGCTCACACCCCCACTAACCACCAACAACACACTTCCGCCACTACTAGAAACTAACTTGGAATTGTGATTTTACGTGTATAAGAAGGTCTGTGTATAGATAGATACCTGACATGGACAGGAACTGCCCCACTCCTGTTGGACTACGTTGCTCACTCCGCTGAGAGCTGACTCAATGCACGTCTTGTCATAGTCTTCCAGGTTACTGAGGGCCTCCTGCACAGTAAATAATCATACAAAGATCAACACAAATTACGTTTTTAAATCAAATCACAGTGGCACTGGCAGTGTGATGTACCTGCAGTGTGTTATAGTCTCTGGTGAAGGGCACCAGGAGCTCCCAGAGGGACGAGAAGGCCACCAGGGAGGTGAACTCCAGGCGGTAGTTGGCCGCCATGTGTTCGAACAGCATGGTGAGGCCGTGGACCGCCAGGTTCTTCCTCTGGAGCTCCTCGCTGCCCTCCAGCGACACCGGCCGCGTCATGGACAGCGACACGTCCATCACCACCACCGTCGGCATCGTGAAGACCCCAAGAAAGGCAGCAAGCAACCTGCAAAAATGAATGGAATATATAAATACACTCAATAGATTGGCAGCATTTTGTTACAGCTTGTTAAAGCAGCTTCTTAAAGCAGGTCTATAATCAGTTCTTTAAGTCCCAGGTCCCATATAGGAGTGTACGCGTATACATGTAGGGAACATAACAATGTTAGCTGTTCGTAACACAAATAGGAAAAAAAAGACAGAAGTGCAATGAGGGATAAATGTAAACCCCACAACAACAACAACAACAACAACAACAATAACTCACAATCTGTTGGGTTTCCTGTGGAAATTACGACACTGAGAAGAATGTAATCCTAACGTTGGCTAGCCAATGTGACTAACTATAGATCGCATTATGCCGTTTGTACCTCACAAGAGACTAATATTATTTTTTATCTGGATGACAACTTTACTGCAGTTCTGTATTTGGAAATATTATTTTTTTTAAAGTAGCATTCAGTCGCGACAAAGCGTCACACTTCTATCGTGTGTGTGTGTGTGTGATGTGCAACGCGTATTGCGTCCGGGTGAAACAAGTGTTGCATGAGTTATGGGTTCCATTGCAAACAGTGTTTATCTTTTTTAGTTGTAAATTAATGCACATTTATCATTATTTAAGTACTGTAATCACGGACGTATATTTATGACATTTATGTACATCAATGTGTAGATGTATTTATGTATGTGAAAGTCAATAGACAGGACAACGCACAGTGTGAACGTAGTTATAATACGTATTGGGGGGGAAACATCTCCCCCCAATGTTCAAATATGCAAAAAAATCGGTATCAATACATTGATAATAAAAATATACATCGACCTGTGTCACCCAAGTTTACTGAAGCAATAGCTCACTTCAGGCCGTGGTATATGGTTATTATATCACAGCTAACGGGCGTGGTTCAACCCCTTAACTGTGATATAACAATCATATATCACAGACTGAAGTGAGCTATTGCTTTTATAAAACGGCCACCAAGGCAAAGTAGGCTAATAAACACATGACAATGAAAATAGTTTTTATTAAAAGGTCAATAACGATTTTCTTTACAAAGAAATAGGCCCTACTGGCTGCCGGCACACGCGTTAAACTGTTTTTATTGACATAATTTGGTTATTTATTTATATTAATTTGCCGTTTATTGTGCAATAAAAAAGTTTAAAAGTTTGTTTCTTCGTTTGCTAGCCAGTTTGTTCGGGGGCGTTCACCCCCTAAGCAGCCGGTGATACCAATTGTGAAAAGGAATTAGCCTCGTAGCCGTGGTACGTGGTTATTATATCACGGCTATGAACCAATCAGATTGCTTCATTTCAGGTACCCGTTTTATAATTGTAAGTAAACCACAATTTGCTAAGCCCACAATATCTGATCTTGTCTTCGTATAACAATGCATAGATTTATATGATTTTATAAGATTTATATATTAATTCATTATAATTGTAGTTTTAGGCTTTGTAGACACATTGGCTCTCAATAGTGGGCAATATTCATTCAATTTATGAATTAAGTGAGCATCAAATGATATATTGGAAATGACTAGGGTAGGGGACAATACAAAGTGAGAGTGAGACAATGCGCATAAGCCTCTTAAAACACTTCAGGTCTTAGGTATTATGGTAATCCATTGTGGAGGCTTGCCCTGTGGTGCGTCCTACATAACCCTCTGGCCACTGGTTACAATTTGGACGCTTGCTGGTCCCAGTGCACCCAGCTGTGTATCTCCCTACCTGCTTGTCAAAGCTCTGCATTGTGGATATGGAAAAGATATTTAATTCAAGGTCAGCTTGTGGGTTGTTGTTTTTTTTTTTAAATGTATTTTGTCGTTTATTATTTTAGCAGAAATGTTTGGGGTGTAGTTAGTATCATTCATTGTTTCATATGCTATGGTTCACTCATCACTCAAGTTTACTGATAATATCTGATGCTTTTACTCGTAACAGAACAGGCTTTTAATCGAGTGAGGACATGAGATGAATCCCATCGCTGGAGCTTTCAGATTAGTCGCCCCGTGGGCTTTCGGGGAGGTGACTGGACCTGTGGACCTTCACCACTGCTTATTTACGCCCAGAAGTTTGTCATAAGCAACAGCACCGCCATCAGTCTGGAGCACCATGCATTGCACACGACGGAAGCGACTCCACCTGGGCCGGGTTCTCTTCCTGCTCACGGGGGTCTTCCTCTGTACCCTCTACCAACTGACCATCAGTGCCAGGCTGTCTGAGCCATGGCACCAGCCTCACAAGCGGGAGTACTCCACTGTGGAGGGGTCCGCGCTAGAGGAGGCGGATGAGAGGACCGTCGAGACCCTGGGGCTGGACGAGCCCATTACAGCGACGCGGAGCATAGAGCTCACAGATCAAACAACGCCAGGTGCACAGCCCACCACAGATCACATGGTCGTCAATGCCACCTCGGCCACCACAGCCTCCACCGAGGCCCCTCCCACACTAAAGATTGTGCACTGTGTTTATGTAAAGCCGGTGGTTCCAGAGGTGATCCCTGTGGCGACCCCGACCCTTCCTCCCAGGGACATGACCACACCCTCCCACCCCAACCATCACGCCCCACAGATGAAGGGGGAGTACCCTGAGGACATCTTCTCCATACAGGACAGGAGACGGGGCTGGGTGATCCTCCACATCTTCGGCATGATGTACATGTTTGTCTCCCTCGCCATCGTGTGCGACGAGTTCTTCGTCCCCGCCCTGGGTGTGATCACGGACAAGCTGGCCATCTCCGATGACGTGGCCGGGGCCACGTTCATGGCCGCCGGAGGCTCCGCCCCGGAGCTTTTCACCTCGTTTATCGGGGTCTTCATAGCGCACAGCAATGTGGGCACCGGCACCATCGTGGGCTCGGCGGTGTTCAACATCCTGTTCGTGATCGGGATGTGCGCGATTGTCTCCAAGGAGATGCTGCATCTGACCTGGTGGCCTCTCTTCCGAGACGTGTCCTTCTACATCCTAGGCCTCATCCTGCTCATCATCTTCTTCCTGGACAACGTCATCATGTGGTGGGAGAGCGCCATGCTGCTGGCCGGATACGCACTCTACGTGTCCTTCATGAAGTACAATGTCGAGTTAGAGCGGGCCTTCAAGGCCCAGCTCAACAAGCATAAGAACATTGTTCAGATCATTGCAGTGATGGAGCCTGACAAGGTATGAGTTGCTCTGAATGGCTGAATGGCTTTAAAAAATGTATGAAAAATGGTCAGTGTACACTTTAATTTCACAGCAGCTGTAGCAGAGATGTCTCTTACTTGAAGTTCAAGTGTTCAAAGAACCATAAATTGCAATGAATTATGCAGGGAAGGGTATGTCGTTTAATGTTGATGATATGTTAAATCTGTGTATGTGTAATTGAGGTTTAATGTATAAATCGTAGGTACACCTATTCATGCTTTAACTCAGGGTTCCCTGAGCAATGATGATGACCCATACTAATCCTACTGTTTCCTACAGGATCACGAAGATGCAGAACACAATGTGCCTCCTGGTCCTGACGACAAAAACAGGTTAAAGGTAAAATTGAACAAATGGCCAACCCACCGTAGTAAAGCTTATAAACCTTCAGACATCAGACATCTAGAGTGCTACATTAAGGAGACCCCATTCAGGGACATAAATATTCACCCATAAGACAGAACGCCTTGACACGCGTGACTTATTGCATCTGTCCGATGGAAGTTCAGTTCAGGACTGAATGGTGCCTGACTCTCGCCAAACGCCTCTCTCGCCAGCTGAGGCCCTCCCTCCAGCGCGGCGGAAGCTCTGCCTCCCTGCACAACAGCACCATGAGGAACACCATCTTCCAGCTCATGATTCACACGCTGGACCCTCTAGGACATGGTAAGTGTCCTCCAGAACACCTGTAGCCATGGTTACAGCCTCTCCGCTCTCATCATGGCCCGGTGCTGCCCCTGGTGCATTGGATCAGCATTGCTATCCACAACTGAATGGCAGCAATTAGTTTAGATGGATGCGTATCAGAAAGATATCAGCTGTAATCTGTACATACAGTATTTAGCGATATGTTTTATATATATGTTCCACATATTACTATATAACACATTTTTTTCCAGCAGATGTGAAATGAACTGCGTTTTTAGTCATCACAAACCGTACAAACTGCACCATGAACAAACGGTGTTCATTATGCGTGACTTTAATTGTAAAATTATAACACTATCATCATTACCATCGCGGGATCCCGCTGCAAATGAAAGTGAGCGTTAAGCCATGTGCTAGACCACATGGGGTGGCCCTTGTTGCAGGCTCCTGTGGGCTCGGTCGGGGTTCTCAGGCTCCAGGGCCACACAGCGTGCAGCCCGGCAGAGTAATCAGCTTTCACCCGATGAGGCTCGTCTGTGTGCTTTGAACCAAACCAATCCCTTTAAAACACTGAACTCTCATGCACACCTGTGCTCTGCTGATCACTAATGAGACGCAATAGAGTATCTGAATCAGAATCAGAATCAGAATCAGTATCAGTAGCTTTATTGCCGTGGGGTTTTTTTTACAAGCAAGGAATGTGCTTTTGTGAAATTGATGCATAAAATTGAACATTAAACAGAAAGTAATGATGTAGAAATTCAAAAGATTCCCAAAATATATAAAAAAACATTCAAAATAAGCAATCAAAAGGTGCAATTTAGTTCACACATTTACTGCAATATTGCCTACAGACAATAGAACAAATCCACTTAAGGGACAACATGAACTCTGACAGCCTTTCTAATTCAGAATGAAAGATATGTTAGCAGCCCACAGGCTTACCCAGAAACTAATGAGGTGTCATTGCTCAACAGGCCAGCCAGTTAAACGTTATATTTATTATTAAAGCTAATGCTAATTAAAAGGGAGCGGAGGACTGCAGGAACTGTGTTCGGCCACTAGTCTGTACTATAGCCCACTACGTTGCAATTTTACATTCAGCTCTTATGTGGATAGCCCACTACGTTTCAATTTAACATCAAAACACCCACAGACAGGCAGTACGCTCATCCCCTAACCCCACCCGGATGCTTGAGGCAGTACTTGAGAAAGACATTAAAAATACATGATTCTCATCAATATATATATATATATGACACATGCTGTTTCAAGATGGGGGAAGCAAGACAGAGCAATCCAAAGAGCCAGAGGCTGCACCTGCCAAGAAGAAAGAGGCATCACCAGCCAAGAAGAAAGAGGCATCACCAGCCAAGAAGACACAGGTTTCACCTGCCAAGAAGAAAGAGGCATCACCAGCCAAGAAGACAGCAGCATCACCTCCCAAGGAGACAGCAGCATCACCTCCCAAGGAGACAGCAGCATCACCTGCCAAGGAGACAGCAGCATCACCTCCCAAGGAGACAGCAGCATCACCTCCCAAGGAGACAGCAGCATCACCTCCCAAGGAGACAGCAGCATCACCTGCCAAGGAGACAGCAGCATCACCTGCCAAGGAGACAGCAGCATCACCTCCCAAGGAGACAGCAGCATCACCTGCCAAGGAGACAGCAGCATCACCTACCAAGGAGACAGCAGCATCACCTCCAAGGAGACAGCAGCATCACCTCCCAAGGAGACAGCAGCATCACCTGCCCAAGGAGACAGCAGCATCACCTGCCAAGGAGACATCAGCATCACCTCCAAGGAGACAGCAGCATCACCTCCCAAGGAGACAGCAGCATCACCTCCCAAGGGAGACAGCAGCATCACCTGCCAAGGAGACAGCAGCATCACCTCCCAAGGAGACAGCAGCATCACCTGCCAAGCGAGACAGCAGCATCCACCTGCCAAGGAGACAGCAGCATCAGCCTGCCAAGAGACAGCAGCATCACCTCCCAAGGAGACAGCAGCATCACCTCCCAAGGAGACAGCAGCATCACCTGCCAAGGAGACAGCAGCATCACCTCCCAAGGAGACAGCAGCATCACCTCCAAGGAGACAGCAGCATCACCTGCCAAGGAGACAGCAGCATCACCTCCCAAGGAGACAGCAGCATCACTGCAAGGAGACAGCAGCATCACCTGCCAAGGAGACAGCAGCATCACCTACCAAGGAGACAGCAGCATCACCTACCAAGGAGACATCAGCATCACCTTCCAAGGAGACTTCACCTGCAGAGGGGACAGGGAAGGAGGAATCGCCAGAAGACAAGAAGGTACTCGCCCTGGAGATCCTCAACAAAGTAAATCTGTAATACCTGTCTATGTAAGAGTCCAACACGCACACACATACACATATACACTCACAAACAACACATGCCCTGCAGTAAAAGTACAGCAGCGTTTAATCCACGCTCGCTTGAGTTACGGTCACACCGCTTTGGGGCGTGTGAATCAAAACGTGTCTCTGCCTCTTTCATATTGCCTTCAAGTGTACAGCTTGTAAAAGCCTCCTTCCCCCTCCTATAGGAGGACCTGCCAGCAGGAGACCAAGGCTCTGGTGGTTCTAGCAGCAACGAGGATGACAGCGACGACGACGACAGCGAGAGTGAAGAGAGCAGCGAGGAGAGCAGTGAAGAGGATGATGAGGAGGAGGAGGAAGAAATGGAGGAGCCTCTGTCCTTAGACTGGCCGGAAACCAGACGCAAACAAGCCACCTACCTCTTCCTGCTGCCCATCGTCTTCCCACTGTGGCTGACGATTCCTGACGTCCGCAAACCCGTGAGTGGATCCTGTGCAGCGCTGGCGGCACGCCCACTTGTACCGCCATGCGTCTCTGAATCTTAACATCATCTTATTCTGTGTTCCCCTCACACTAAGACGTCAAAAAGATACTTTGCGATGACCTTCCTGGGCTCCATTATGTGGATCGCAATCTTCTCCTACCTCATGGTCTGGTGGGCGCATCAGGTGAACTCTCATTGGGGATTGTAAATATTAATTTTGAAAAACTTTGCAGTGACACTAAGATAAGGGAGAAACATGTAATGTCATTTAGTAGGGCCACATACTCAGGAAGACAGTGTGTGAAGACTTTCTACCATATAGTAACTGGAGTGTGTGTGGTTGATGGCAGGTTTAGGCTTAGCCTCACCTGGCCTGAGTCAGTCTGAATGGGCCAGGTGAGGCTGCTTAAAGCCATCACACCATACACACTCCACAATAACACACAATTCTTCCTCCAGTCATAGAGAGAGAAGGTATTTAGAGTATTCATCTCCTGATACCACAGTTCTCTCACCTACATAAGCTCATGTTCATACTGGGTGGTAGGTTGGCGAGACCATCGGCATCTCCGAGGAGATCATGGGACTGACCATCCTGGCTGCAGGGACCTCCATCCCTGACCTCATCACCAGCGTGATCGTGGCCCGGAAAGGTTTGGGGGACATGGCCGTCTCCAGCTCCGTGGGCAGCAATATCTTTGACATCACCGTGGGGTGAGTCTCTTCGACCACACCGGAGACCAGAGAGCCCATATAGTGGTTATAGGGGGTTTGTCTCTGAATGAAACCAAAGCAAAGGTTCTGGGTTCGAACGCCAATGTCCACAGTCTACCTGTAGGCATCCTTGAGCAAGAAGCCTCACCCTACACCCGCTCTTTAATGACTTACTTACTTTATCTGAATTGATTATTAAGGCGCTGCTTTAGATCAAATGCATTTATAACTGATTGTGTCTCAAACGATGTGTGTGTGTGTGCGTGTGTGTGTGCGTGTCCGTCTCAGTCTCCCCATCCCCTGGCTCCTGTACTCCATGTCACACGACTTCGTCCCGGTGGGGGTGAGCAGCAACGGGCTCTTCTGTGCCATTGTCCTCCTCTTCCTCATGCTGCTCTTCGTCATCATCTCCATCGCCGCCTGCAAGTGGAAGATGAACAAGAAGCTGGGCGCCACCATGTTCCTGCTCTACCTCATCTTCCTGGTGCTCAGCGTCATGCTGGAGGACCGCATCATCACCTGCCCCGTGTCCATCTGAGGGAGGGGGAGGAGGAGGGGAAGGGGGAGGAGGAGGAGGAAGAAGAGGAGGAGGAGGAGGAGGAGAAGGAGGAGGAGGAGGAAGAAGAGGAGAAGGAGGAGGAGGAGGAGAGGGAGGTGGGGGAGGAGAAGGAGGAGAGGGAGATGGAGGAAGGAGGAGGAGAAGAAGAGGGAGGAGGGGGAGGAGAGGGAGGAGGTGGAGGAGGGGGAGGAGAGGGAGGGGGGGAAGGGGGAGAAGATGGAGGGGAAGAAGGAGAAGCAGATGGAGTTGGAGGAGGAGAAGGAGGAGAAGAAGAGGGAGGAGGAGGGGGAGGAGAGAGGAGGAGAAGAAGAGGGAGGAGGAGAAGAAGAGGAAGGAGGAGGAGAGGATAGGGAGGAGGAGGAGGAGGAGGGGGAGGAGAGGAAGGAGGAGGAGGAGGAGGAGAAGTAGGAGGTGGAGGAGGAAAATGAGGAGGAGGAGGAAAGGGAGGGGGAGGAGGAGAGGAAGGGGGAGGAAGAAGAGGGGAGGGGGGGGGGAGAGGAGGGAGAGGAGAGGGAGGAGCCTGACAGAGTTGTGTCATAACCGTCTGGTGCTAGAACCCTGCTCCCTATACTGTAGTCTGCATCCATTGACCTTACCATGGGTATGGCGGC
The DNA here is from genome assembly GCA_002895965.2 of Coryphaenoides rupestris. Classification (NCBI taxonomy): domain Eukaryota; kingdom Metazoa; phylum Chordata; class Actinopteri; order Gadiformes; family Macrouridae; genus Coryphaenoides; species Coryphaenoides rupestris. The sequence continues at coordinate 519,379 of PIJE02000194.1, forward strand.
AGCAACAACAACACACACACACACACACACACACACACAGGCACACACAATAGCAACTTTGTCTAGAGCACGTTACATAAGCTCTGTGGAAGCAGATGGACATGGGATGACATAATCTACGAACCGTTATTAAAAGATGAAACAGACCTGCGTCTTCGCCCACACTAGTTCTGAAAGAGGCTTGTTGGTAAGTATAGTTTGCAGAGAAATCTCTACACCGTCCACGTAGTCACATAATGTGGTTAACATATGAATACCTGTTGATTCTCTTTGTTTGTTTAGTTTTTTTAATTGAAATCCAGCAGTGTTTGCATCTATGAGTTATAAATGTTAATATGTATCATATGTAAGTATACCACTTTTTTTTTTTTATATTTGACTTTAGCAAAAATATTTACTGTATGACACTGCTTCAACTGAGTACGCTTTTGGATCAAAATAACTGGCATTTGAAAAGGAAAAGATGTAGTACTAAACATTCTTTGTGTTTGTGTTTGTATTTGAAAACAAACTAAAGATCCAGTCCCACTTATTGTAAGAAAAAAACAATACACATGAGTATCTGTCTTACAAAGGATAACTATTTATTCAAATTCCTCGGATTGGCCGACAGTCAACACAAATATTAACACAAAATTTTGGTCACAGTGTTTTTGTAGACATCGTTTATAAGGTAGTGATTACATCGGTTTTCAAAAGCCGTCTGTGATTATTAAAAAACACACATATTTTCTGACAATTCAACATATCAATACTAACGTGTTAGAAAGGTTGAATTCCATCCGAGCTGTGATACTGCTTTTGTGTTATTTACAGACCGTGATGCATGGAGTTATGCATATCAAACAAATTATTGTCCTTGCACACCGGTTCCGAAAAACATCATGTTGAACGGAACAAATAAATGAATTCATATTTGTAGTGCAAATTGTAGTTTTCTCAATATGGTGGACCTGTATACGCTTTGGGCAAACAGTAGTCGTCAATATCGCCATGATGTATTGATTTATTTGAGTAAACAATTGTGGGTGATTTGGAAAATCTCCTTTTGAAAACTGTGAATTAAATTAGGTTTGTGGGTTTTGAAACTGAAATACAAAAAAACATGACATTTACAGAAAGTATAAAATACTTTGTACATTTTTATAACTCTGAAATTGATAATAAATTAATTTCTTATCAAAATATTGTCTCAATTAAAATGAATAGAAAACATTTTCCCCTTTTTGTTTGTTTGTTTGTTTGATTGTTCTGGGTGCATGAGGATTATATTTGTCAGTGGTCCCATTCAACACTATTACTATAAATCATAAGAATCACTTTAGAAAAAAAGTATTGCTTAAAAAAGTGTCAAGAAAACACGCAGTTGTTCCCATAAACATTATTTGGATAAATTATTCATTTCATTTGTGCAAAAAAAAAAACTAGGTTAAATAATGACTCTTCTATGGCCATACCCATAGAATAATGAAACATGCCACTCCTGATCGAGAAACACTATTATGTTTAGAAGCTTAGCGTGTGTGTGTGCGTGTGTGTGGGTGTACGAGTTTAGTTTATCAGGGCAGTGAACACTTGACCCTACCAGGTTCATAGGGCACCAAGGAGAAGGAATATTCGTTTTTTTGTCGATTAATGCGTTCACCAGTAATATCACCTAATACAGTCGTTACTGTAGCTTCCAATAGAACTGTACATTTACTTACATAAGCGTTTATACGGAGAGATGATGTAAATAACTCGCCAAAGTGCTTTTAACATATAAACATGTCATCAGCGTCAAGTACCTTGTTTGACAATAGTCTTAAAAATGGCCGTCGAGACCATGGTCAGAACTCAGACAGCATCGAACACGTACTAGTTTCTACGTCCACAGCTTGACGGAAAAAGTCATAACATAGACCGCATAATCACATTTAGGGTTACATCAAAATGACAACATATTACAAGTTACAAATACAAAGTCAGTTATACCGTACCTCTCACTTGTCTCATTTATAAAACCCCATCACCTCAGCGCTGCTTCAAGTGTCTTTTTTCTTTTCTTTTGTTCTGTTTTGTGTTGTTTTTGTTATACTGTGCTTGCAAACCGGCCTCGCGTCACCTGTAGTCCTGAGTCTGGTGGGAAAAAGGAGCAGCGAGGAGCGAGTGATGGAGGAGGAGGAGGAGGAGGAGAAGGTTCAAGATTCAAGATCCAAAAATGGCGGCGGCAAGATCTCAGAGCACCAGCTCCCCAAAAGTCCTCCTGCACTCCATGACCCCGGCGCCCGGCGGACGGTCGCAGTTATGCGTCAACTTGACCTGAGCGGGCGTCAGGCGGTCGTACGCCATCTTGTATTCGCGGTCGAACGCGTCTGCCAAAGACAAAAAAAACGAGAGTTCAAAAGATTGCCAAGAAAGAAATAACAGCAGCAGGTCCCCAGTGAAATCACTCATGCGGCTGTTTAATTTCCACTTTATTTTATTACGACGACCGCAAAGTCGCACGCTATCGAGAAAATCGAATTAGATCTCGAACTCACCGATATTAATGTTGCTCTTGCCCAGAGCGACCAGGGCCAGGAACAGTATGTCACGGTACAGGCTCCTGATCGGGGAAGACGGAGGAGAAATGATTAGAGACTCCAGTTTGTATCGTCTAACCGCAACACGGTTAGATAAAGACAATATGGCCGGCCTTACCTTTGTCTCTTGAACCCCATCTCGGGCCCCAGGAGCTGGAGGATGTGGCTCATGGGCTGGTAGACGTCGCCCTTCTTGATGGACCTCACGATGCTCTGGAGCAGCTCCACGGTGAACAGCTGCCCCTCCTCACACAGCCCAGAGCGCACCAGGGAGTTAGCACCTGTACACACACACACACAGAGGAGCAGGGAGTTAGCACCTGGACACACACACACACACACACACACACACAGACACACACACACACAGACACTCACACACAGACACTCACACACAGACACACACACGCACAGGCACATGCACAGAAACACACAACACACACGCACGCACGCAACACACATGCACACCCACACACACACAGAGGAGCAATGAGTTAGCATCTCCACACACACACACGCACGCACGCACGCACGCACACACACACACACACACACACACACACACACACACACACACACACACACACACACACACACACACACACACACACACACACACACACACACACACACACACACACACACACACACACACACACACTCACAGTGTGCGTTCCATAGCACGTAGCAGGGCTGCACTTGGTCCTGGTGCAGCTTCAGGTTGTCCCACATGATCCTCACCAGCACGTGTTTGTTGTCTTCCGTGGAGACGCTGGGAGAAGCCTGCCGGGACCAAATGAAAACATTAAAACATGAAAACACACACAACAAGATGAGAACGCCCCAATCAGGGCCGAGGCCACAGCGCGTTCAAACAGGGGCTCCACCGCCGCCGTTGTTGCCCACCTGGTCTCCATGGCGATGGCAGTGCTGCGAGGAAAGGATGAGCGCGGGCAGGTTGCTAGGCAGCTCCAGGCGCTTGAAGTACCACACCAGGTTCCAGAACACGATGGGGTGCTGGTCCACGATGCTGGCCGCCGAGATCGCCGGCTCGCCCTCGTTCACCAGCAGGCTCTCCAGCTCCTTCCAGAGGACCAGGGGGCTGAGGTAGGGCACCGTCACCGGGACCGGGGACAGCTGCCCGGTGGGGGCCGGCTCCGGGGGGCTCGCAGGAGAGCTCTCCCGGGGTGGTGTGGGAGTGGCGGGAGTGGGCGACGGTTCAGCCTCGTGGCGGTTCAGTGGGCCGTCCTTGGGAAATGCGTCTTCCTCCGTCGCTAAGCGGGATTACCTTCCTTCTTCAGCTGCTGAAAGCCGGGTGGAGCGAGGTGGGGGTGAGAGGGGTGGGGGGTTAATTAGGCCATGAGAAGGAGGTCTTATGTGTGAACTGTGGCCTAACACTTGTGGCTACACTGCTTGCTCCACGCTATTGCTGGCCTAAAAACACACACACAGCACACCACACTCACACACGACACACACACACGCACACACACACACACACACAGACACACACAGACACACACACACACGCACAGAAACACACACAGTGTCCAGTGTCCAGTCTTTTGTGTGTGTGTGTGTGTGTGTATCAGTCTCTCCATTGCCATGGGAAGGTAGCTACCTCCTGCCACCGGGGGGCCTCAGGTCTCTGACGTGGACGATGAGGAAGGGAACGAAGGGCGTGCCGCAGAAGGGGCAGGTGCTGTTGAGGTTGGAGTCGTCCGCCGTCCAGCCCGCCATGATCTCCTCGTCGTACACGAGACTGTCGCAGGTCTTACACAGCGAGCAGCTGGACATCAGGACCTACAGGACACATGGACACCGGCCACGGGGATGAAACACACATCGATCGCAGCACCGCGTCCTACTATACCTCACAATTTTCCATCCACTCATGGCCAGATTAGTACCGCTTCTTGGCTCCTTTGTTGTTTTTTCATGGCGCAAATATTGATCCTTTCCCGTATCGAACCGCACTCTCCCTTATCAGATCCCGCCCGTCCTGGAATTCCCTCCTGCCGGTCAACCTGCCTGCCTCTTCCTGTCAACCTGATCCTGCCTCATCCTTGCCCGATCGTCTGCCTCTGTACCCGGTTCCCCATCTTTTGTAATTCTGCCTGGAGTGTTATTTTGTAAAGACATTCAGTAAAGCCTTTCTTTTGTCATCTATGCTTTCCGTCTTCCCTGTGTCTGCACCTTGGTCCTATAGACACGATCGTAACAAAATCTAGTCTGGCTGACAAGATGGAGGCTGGGGGGGGGGGATCCCAGAATGATCATGGGTACAGCCAGAAGTGACGCTGGCCTTTTAATCATTTCAGAGATGCAAAGTATATTTACTTTGCAATGTGCTGAAGGTGTTTGAGGACATGACTCACCTCTATGGTGTAGTTGTGGGAGGGGTAGAATCGGCCCGTATCTGGCGAGGAGTCTGGAGTGTGAGGACCTCTGGGAAACGGAGTCAAAGCACCTGGAAACAATGCAGGAAGGGAATCATAAGAAATCATAAGACACTTCTCTTGGATGGTCAAACTAGAATCGTGTTGATTGGATCAAAGGTATTTGATTGATGCATTTGTGTAAAATGAATACAATAATTGACAACATATAGCTATATATACATATATACTTTTTTGCTGAACTCTGTACTGCAGCAATGCAGTACATGGCGGTATGCTGGGTATTTTAGGTTTAATAAGTGAAAGCAGATTTGGAGCATCTTTGACACTGTAAAATATATCCCATGAAACTCACTCCCCCATAGGATCTAATCTGGGGATGTTTGCCGTGCAGTGCAAGCCCTGGTGTACACACACACACACACACACACACACAGGTGAAGTAGACTTCTGCCTACACACTGAATCAGCCTGCGTCTATTGGCCTAGATCGCAGCAGCAGCAGCAGCAGCAGCAGCAGCTATCTCCACTTCTAAGCTCTACTCCAGTTCATGCTAAATATAGGTCTTGCAACAAATGTTCCCAGCAAGTTTAGAGGTGCAGGCAAGAGTGTGATAAAACACAATAGGGCCTTAAGGCAATCCAAGATTTAGATTCAATGCCGCGGGCCGATTGGATCCATTTATTGACGACAGCTCACGCACATAATTTAACACAGAGCGTTAAAATTGCATTTTACATTTGGAGCATCCAGGGTTAGAGATTCTTCCCGACAGGTTTAAAGATAAATGTAAATGAAAAATGATGTTACATGTTAGATCATTTGATCCATCCATTTAACAAAGAATTGAGAACATTTTGCACAAGCCAACCGTGTCCTCCTGCAGGATCAAGTCATATTCCTCCCACGTTTTGGCCAACTCTAATATCCTCCTGTATTTGGCAATGCATCATATGATAAGTAACATAGAAAGGCAAGTGAGATATGCTGAGAAGAATGCTATTTCAGCTGTGGTCTTTAATCCCATAACTCACATAAACATCAGCATTTCTTCATCACTTTCAGATTTTCAAGCCAAGCCATGTTCTCTCAGAAACAACATGGCTGAACCCTGGCGTTTGGAACCTGGGATGTGTCCAGACTAGAGTGTCCACCAGTGAGCGGCTGTGTACTGACCAGAGAAGGAGTTGTGTCTGAACACCCTGCTGGGGGTCCCGGGGCTGTCCAGGTTGGCCCGGAAGCCGCCGGCGGGGCTCCTCCTGAGGCGGGCCGTCCCCACGCCGCCGTGCTGCGGGGAGGTGAAGACGTCCGTGTCCAGGAAGGAGTCCACGTCCAGGAGGGAGGAGCAGTCCGGCTCTCCCGAGGTCAGGGAGGAGATGCTCATCCGGTCGCAGTTGGCATCCTGATTGTGATGAAGAGGAGGAGGTGGAGGAGGAGGAGGAGGAGGAGGAGGAGAATGGATTGTCAGCCGGAGAATGGATTGTCCAAAACATATATTCATGCTAAAATATACTTAGTTAGACTTTAGTTTTTTAAGTGTAAGTTTCGTCTATTCTGCCCACTGACCTGCTGGCTCAAGGAGGTCTGAGAGGAGAGGCGCGAGTAAAGGCGGCTGGCCTTCTCCGCCACGCCCTTCCCGGCGGTGATGACGCTGCACTTGAAGATGTCCAGCGTGGGGGAGAACAGGGACTCCATGGAGAAGGAGGAGGAGGAGGAGGCGGCGGAGGGCGAGGGCGAGGAAGGCCAGGCCAGGGACGAAGGCCGCTCTCTCCTGGACACGCCCAGGGGCATCGACGGCGAAGTCCGGAGGTGCTCCCTAGGCGTGACCGGCAGCTGCAGTTGCGTGTTGGCGCGGAGCAGCGTGGTGGGCCGGTGGCGGGGGGAGGGCGTGGTGAGGGTGGGCGTGGGCAGGGCCTCTGGTTCTGGGCCGGGGGTGGCAGCGGTGGGCAACGGGGGGTGGTCCCGGAGGTGGTCTGGCGTGGGGGTGGGCGTGGTGCTGCGGCGGTGGGGCGGGCTGCCTCCGTTGTTCATGTACATCTCTATCTCGTTGGCCAGCTCGCGCCGGACTGTGGGCGCCACCGCGCCGGGGGAGGCCCGGGCACGGCCTCGCTCCGCCTCCGCCGCCATGAGCGTCAGGGGATCGAACCCGCGCTCTGTGTCCGACGTGCTGACCCTCGTCCCTGGAGACAGCTTGGTGGTGGCGGTGGGGGTGGTGGTGGTCGGGGTGGTAGGAGTGGCGGGGGCAGCGGTGGCAGCGGTGGCAGGGGGGGCAGGGGTAGCGGTACTGCCGGGACTCTCCCCTGTGGCGGGGCAGCTCTCTCCGCTCCTCTCCGCCAGAGACCTCTGCTTGTTCTTCTCGGCGTTCTCCAGCTCCTCTTCCTTCACGCCGCGCAGCCTCTCGGCGGCCAGGTGGGGCTGCTTGGCGGAGCCCATCGCCAGGGCCAGGGCGGTGGGCCGCGGGGGCCACCGTCCGCACGGCAGGTACAGAGACTTGGGCCTCTCGTTCTTTGGCGAAACGCCGCAGGGAGCCGTGGTGGTGTCATCACCATCGCCGCTGTCGCCACCATCTTGTGCAGGACCCGAACGCGTGGAGGCGGAGCTATCTCCTGTGTGTAAAAGACATGTGGTGAGAGAGCGATGATGATTGAGTTGCTTTAGTGTTTATGTTTATAAGAAAACTGCTCAGAAGAAAACTTTTTACTGTACTATACTAGGAACTACTGCTCATTGTTTAGAATTTATGTTTAGAAGAATACTGTAGGAGCGAATGGTGTTCCATTGTACTTGTTACATATGGCAATAAAGGAATCTTGAATCTTGAATCTTGAGTATTACTGACCTGCGCTGCTGACTGGAGACGGTGGACTCTGGCCACAGGGTGCTGCGTGGCTGACTGGAGGGCGTGCATTGCTCTCAGGTGCTGCACACATGAACACAATTCAGAGGTTAGGATTCCACCCTCAAAAGATGCTCTTGTCGACCTTGTTTTTCTTTTTTTTACAGACAACTTAACAAATTAAACGACTGTCAAATAGTGTGCTTGGTTAGCATGCGTTCTACACCACAGGGTCTGGCCCCAACTCGTCATTCAATTAAAATGTTTTGGGTGAGCTGGATTTTTGGAGAAATTAAGCGACTTAAGCGAGTGGATTTTGCTGAGACCATGAAAGACTCAGTGGGTGTTCATTCACGTCACGCGGATATAAATGAGCCCTGTTGCCAAGCACTGATTCATGCATTTACATAAGAGATTGATGCAGCTGGATCTGTATCTAAAAAACAGCTAAATATAGGCCCAACAACAACAACAACAACAACAACAACAACAACAACAACAACAACAACAGCATAGCGTGCATTATGCCCATAATGTTAGACGGTGTCTGAGCAGTAAAACGTCAAGTTAAATACTCATCATTCCAATGTATTTTGCACCCTGCTGACTCATTTTGTGACTGAAGCCTGAGTACTGGGAATGCATTCTAAACCAGAACTCACAGGACTTCCGATGTCCCTTGTGGTCAGCCGGCGGTGTGTTGTTATTCACTCGCTCTTCCTCTTTGGACAGTGAATCATAGCCTTGGTCAGACTGGCCGCCTGCGACACACAAAAAAACACCGATGTTGAAAATGTGTACATTTATTTTACAGAATTTCCATCTTTTTTTTTTTAACACTAAAAGAACCAAGGAAGGGAAAGATTCTCGCTGCCTGGGTATGAATTTGTCTATTTATTTATTTATTAATGCATTTATTTACGACGTATTATTTATTGATTTATTTATGTATTTATTTAGACCGTTCCGAGGATCCTCCCTCTATTGTGGGAGCGAGCGTTGTGAGACGCTCCCTAGGGCTTAGCGCGCACACCACGCTCCCAGAATAGCAATGCGGCAGCTAGCTAACGACGGGGGCAGAATCTTTAAAGAGATTAGCCGTGAGAGAAGCGAACACAACACACAGTCGTACCCATCAGCGGGGAAGGCAGGGAATCAACGATTTTATGGGCGGTGGAGTTGGGGGGGATTACTCCATCTGCTCTAATTGGCTTGGGTATGAAACATAAGCCAGAGATAGGGGTAGATATTGTCAGTGGAATAACATTTTCATGTAAGGTGATTTGACTTTGTCTTTCACTGGCAACACTCTCAGACACACACACACACACGCACACACACGCACACGCACACTGAGGCGGGTGAGTTTGCAAAATATGAATGCATCACTGTCTGCCAAATGTAACCACCAACACCACCACCACCACCACCACCACCACCGGGCGAAGAGAGGTAGAAGGGCAACACACTGAGTTTTAAAGAATGAACAAATGATGGATGAGAGGAGCCCCCCCCCCCCAGCTAGCTACCTGTGCTGCAGCCGTCGTCGCTGGAGTCAATTTTGTTGAAATCGTTGACGCTGTCCAGGCTGCCGTGGCTCACCGTGTCCAGATCACTGCCGTCTGGGCGAGCATAACACGAGAGAGAGAGATCAGAGGGGTTCATGCATGAAAAAAAATACAGTAGGCCTACATTACGATGGATCACCGTCACTGAATGTGCCAGGAAATTGTTGTCAGATATTGTCTTCGATGCAGAAACGACCATAAAAGATATTTGACGCAAGCGGTGTTATCGATTGGTTGTTTTTTTTTATGTGGGGGCTGAAATGAAAACCAATTTCCGCAGCCGACCTGAATTGTGATATTTAAGTTTATGTTTCATGTGTTTTTATGTCAGGCGATGACCTATCGGTGAGTCTACACTACGAGGGTCCCTGGCACACAGTCAGGGGGAATTGCTGTCTTACCTGAAACCTGAGGCTCCCTGAGCGGCGGCTGCTGTTTCCTCCTCCCGACTTGCTTGAACTGGAGCACACCCAGCACCACGTTCCTCAGCTTCCCCCACAGGAAGTACCCTCCGCGTGTGCTGGAGGGCCAGGTGCTCTCCAACACCGCCTGTAGCCCCGCCACAGGGAAGAAAAAAATAATGAGTAACACACACACACACACACACACACACACACAGAATACCACTGCACACATTCACAGCGTTGGACTGGATATAGTTCTGTCTTCAGGTGAGGTGGGACCCACACACCTCACTCTCCTCCTGCAGAACTTCTCTCAAAATGCAAAAACTCCTCAAATTTGCTGTTAAATTTGCTGTTAAAAGAAGCGAAGCAATGTATATGCAAATATGTATATGGTATTAGTATTCTTTCGAAGATGTGAACCCACACAGTGCCAATGGTTTCAGTTTTACAGAAAGCTATTTAATAAGAGGCTTCATGTTTTCATACTGCCCGGTCTTTCTGTCCCAATTTTAAATGTATTTTATTCTAAATGATATCCCTATTTTTTAGAAGAGCTTTTAATTGTGCTATTTAATACTTGCTATAAAGTGTATTTGAGTATCTTGAAAAGCGCTATGCAGAATCAAAGTATTATTATTATCTGTGCTTGAATGTGGGAGGTGGGGGTGGTGAGGGACTCGCCTTGTTGTAGTAGCCGTAGGTGATGGCGTTGGGCTGAACCCCCGCTTTCTTCATCTCAAACAGCACCCTGACAGCCAGCACCGGCTGGCCGTACTGCCCACACAGCTGCATCAGCACCCGGTAGCACACCTGCGCTCCACACAGGATTCACCATTCAGTATACAGAGTTCTCCTCGAGTGAGTCTCCCTCCGGGGGGGGGTATGTTGGGTGCACTCTAAAATAGGTTGTGAATTAATTTAAGTAATGTTGTGTGTTCTGTTGTTTTGTCGAGTCGAGTCAATTGTATTTGCGCGGCCCTTAATCACAGTGACAGCCTCAAAGAGCTTCTCGGGTCCTCTCAGGCTAATCCTGGACCCTCAAAAAAGGCCGCTTTAGCAGACGTTGGCTTTGAAAGAGTCGCTGAATCGATTACAACAGCTAATACTCGTGTCTCCGTGAAGAGCATAGCAGAGTATAATCCACACTCAGAGCGTGGTGGTATTAGCATATTCATGCAGTGTATCAATTCCTCTGGAGAACACGCAGCAGACAGATGGATGCCGCCGATGTTCCTGCAAACCCCACAGAGACCCGGGAGGAGTGTGTGTGTGTGTGTGTGTGTGTGTGTGTGTGCGCGCGCGTGTGTGTGTGTGTGTGTCGTACCTCATCGGGAGCCTGCAGCTTGTCGTCCTGCATCTTCCTCAGCAGGTCGTAGGCCGTGCGCAGCGCCCGCACCTTGGAGTGGCTGGAGGCGACCAGCGCCGGCAGGCAGATGAACCACAGGCCGTAGCTGTGGCGCAGCAGACACCGCGACCACATCTGGGGCACGGACGAGTGGCTCTTGGCCATCTTCTGGGCCAGTTTGATCTCCTGTTAATGAAGCAGTAATGATGTATTGTTTAGCATATCGTGTGTTCTTAGATGATGGTAATGCACTCAGAATAGCATGTCTGCTCTTATCCCAGCTACTTATGCAGGCAACCTAGCAATTATGAAACTCGTTCTATTAACCTTGCAATTATGAATGCTTAAAACCTGCTCTATTCTTATCTTTATGTGCCACAGCGATATATTGCTGTCTCCTTCAACAAATGTACTCTTTGTAAGTCGCTTTGGATAAAAGTGTCTGCCAAATGCCCTAAATGTAAATGTAAATGTAAATGTAAATGTAAATGTAAAATGTACATTACAGCAGAGAAGGAGAACATGGACGCTTTATATGTGCACATTTGGATGAAGAAAGTGAAATGAGTTATATTTTATAGCTCAAATATGTACAGATTACAGATGTGTGGATTGGGTGATCAGCCTTTTTTTCGCTATTTAGAATTCTTGATTTTCTGTGCAATTAATTCACCATTTTTAATATAAAATGTATTAATATTTAGTTCACATTAGCTCATAGTAGACAATATTATAATTATGGTGCTTATGTTCGCGACTGCACAGCCTATTTTACGAGCCCATTATGTACTATTATGCACACTGGAATTATTTCTTAGATATAAGTTTGATATTGCATGACATTATGATGCCATTGTTGGTGTAGTTGTCCGAAAACAACCTCACCTTTGTATGTCATCTTTGTTGCAACAAATATCATAAGCATTTGCTTATATGTTAATAAATGTGCCACTGCTTCGATCGGGCATTCTATTCAATAATGTTGTGCCAAAATAAATAAAGCCTATTAGCCGATGCTATAAACTCAAATACCGGTAATTACTATGCATTTTGTTGTTTGTTGCATTGCATTACCGATAATGGGCTGCAAGATTTAATAATAGCGGGCGGCGAATCGGTTGCCAGTGTAATTTTCTTCTGTTTACAAGCGGCGGGGTCAAGTCGGGGTCTGGTGCACTCACAGCAACATGCAGGCGAGGAAACAACAGTAATAGTCTAGATCAGAAAGCACTGATCAACCTTGGAGCTTCCATCCAAAGCAATCAACGTGATCTTGTCCAATAGGATGTAGGGGCCACACGAATCACATACAAAACAACTTGGACAACTTATATAATAATTCATTATTAATAATGTATTATTCTATTGTTTATTACTCGATTGTTTTTTATTCTATTGCTATGCTTATGTTGTTGGTATTTTGAGCAACCTCTGGCACAAGAATTTCCTGTTATCTTATCTTATAATTGTGGGTTATGTTTCTGCATGGGTTAATGCATACCATCGGTGTTTGTGTGTGTGTGTCTGTCGAAGGTTAATGTTTTAAAGTCCGCCAACAAGACTGAAGTGTATTTTTGAGCTTTCAACATGATGATGGTAAACGTTAGTGCTTTCTCCAGGGGGCTCAAGAGAACTCCATGTTTAGGATCCGACAGAGACAATAGGAGAGGAGGAGGAGGAGGGGGAAGCCGGGGGTGGGGGGCTGACCTGCTTGGAGCGCCTGAAGATGGCCGCCGGGCTGGCGGGGTTGTTGTGGCGCGGAGCCATGCTGGCCGACGGAGGGTTGGGCACCACAAACGTCTCCAGAAGGTTTGCGTTCAGCACCGGGAAGCCGGAGTAACTACACACACGCACGCACACGCACACGCACACACACACACACAAACACACACAAATACACCTTCAGTTTCTCTGATATCAGCCAAAAATAGTTTTTTATTTCATCCCAGATAAACACTGGCAAAGCCAATAAACAAACACAATGTGTCTCAACAAACCAGAGACTTGGGCACCGCCCAACATATAAAACTGATATAAAAGAACATATCCCAGTCACAAAGCCCTACAGCGGCGACAAATTCTCTCACATTGCAGGCAATTTAAGATAAGGGTCTCCCTTAGGATTACACTGCACATGCTCAAATATGAGAAGAGTGTGTGTGTGTGTGTGTGTGTGTGTGTGTGTGTGTGTGTGTGTGTGTGTGTGTATGTTACCTGTAGCAGAGTGGGTGCTCCTCCCCCTCGGGCAGCAGGGGGAGCTCCGGAGGGTTAATGTAGACCGTGTGCTCCGAGTGTTGGGACTCGTCCAGATCTATGAGTCTATTGGTCTCCTCCGGTCTCTCGCTGTCCACCTGCGTCACAAGGTCAGAAATCCATCGTTCATCCACCTGTCATCGCCTTCATCGCGGTCTACAGGCCGTGCCCGGGCAGGGGGGAACATGGCAGGGCTCAAATCTATTATGTCTGGAAAGAGACCAGGCGTGGTAGTGGTAGACGTGTGCGCTAAGTAATTCATGGCACTCAGTGGCTCAGTGACCTGGACATAACTCGCGTGAACTCCCGCTCTGCTGTGGACATTTTTGCACCATAACAAGCTGCCGCAAAAAATCTCAAATCTCAAGACTCGATGAAATATCACGATGAAAAAGCCTCTGGACGCAGCTCACCCAAATGCCACCGCTGCCCTCCTTTGGGTTCCTCAACAAAGAAAGCTCGAAAAACAGACAAAGAAATGCACTTGGAGATTTTGTAAGGAGAGGAGCTCACGTTGTTTACAGTGGCTTGGGTTTGAGCCAGGGCTGGGCGACATGGCTTGTTGGGCGAGATGCTTTCTGGTCATTCGATACGTACATAGTCTCTATAAAATAACCCCACGGTAAAGCCTATTTTTGTATATTCCTGTGTGAAATAAATACTTTACCGTAACGCAGCCGTTAGAACCCGGAAAAGACAACGCTAATGCCGTATCACTAACCTCAGACGATATCTATTCTCATAATCACAACGTCGATATAATATCTGTCTCGTGCCCTTGCCCTAGTTAGCCCTGGAGCTGCAGAAAGCGCTAGGTGTCAGGCATCGCTGTCGTAAGAGAACCTCTGAAGCCTCCCTCAGGGTCATCCAGAGAGGGTGACTCAGTCCACCGGCTCTCGGTGACCTCGCCCTCACACCCTCCTCGGCTCTGCAACGATGTTCTGCTTCTTGTCCTTCAACCCCCGCCCACCACCACCACCACCACCACCACCACCACCCCCCAACCACCACCCCCCAACCACCACCCAGCACCACCCAGCACCAGAACGGAAAGGCTCTTTCTCAACTTCCCCCGGTTGTCGACCTCAGCACGGCCGACGCTGAATGAATCAATGCTTCCACTTCTCAATAAAAGCCACAAGGTCCACTCATACGCAACAGTCAATAACACACACACACACACACACACACACAGCGTTCTCACGATTGCACAAGTCTGCTCGCAAAGGAAGGACGTTTTGTTTTGTTTTGTCCGTCTCTTTGTGCCCTGACTCCCGCCCTGATATCGACATTTTACATCCGCCAGTACTTCTGAGTTCTGAGAGCCCACACGTGGGTCTCGAGTCTCGGTTCTCCAGGGCCAGAGGGCAGGAGGAGGAGGAGGAGGAAGAACGCACAGAGGAAGGCTCACGTGGTCATCATTTAAGACATCTCGCTGTGTCTCAAAGTGGCCGAGGCAAACTGGCGTGCAGCGGAGCCCTTTGTGGCGGTCCACTCCACCGCCCCTGGACTCTGGCCCCATGGTGCACAGGGGGGCACGGGGGGGGCGGGGCCGATGTGCACGCCGGCGCAAAACACCTTTCATCCTCTCTCAACGTCACTGTCTCCCGCAATGATTTATTCATTGTGTGTGTGTGTGTGTGTGTGTGTGTGTGTGTGCAGTCGTCCAGACATGCACGGAAGATGAGGACAAGGCAGCGTTGGGCACGGATGCAGGGTAGCGATCAAGGAAAAAAGGCTTCCGTGACAAAACAGAGCAAAGCCAGGCACACTCACCTTGCCGCCTGTTGTGAACAGCTGCAGAGGACATCCCATAATCCAGAGGAATAAGGAAAGGAAACAGCAGCAAAGGGAAAGAGAGAAGAGCCAGAAAAAAGATGCTTTTTGTAGACGTGAAGTGATTGTTTGAAAGGGCGGCTTAAGGGAAATGTCAGAGCATTAATTACTCTGAGTCTGTTCTTATTAAGGCCAGCGCTGGTCTCATTAGGCATGCAAATGGAATGACGTGAAATAACACTGATCTCGATCGAGATGACATGTGATTAATCGGCCCCCCTTCTAAATTATTCCGGCGACAAGCTAAAAGGGCCGCTTGTTATCACATCTCACAAGATCGTCCTCCACCTCGGGGGGACACATGCGGACAAAGCCTTTCTTCCCTCTGCCTGCCGAGTAACCGAACACACACACACACACACACACACACACGAAGCTCACCTTATCCACGCACTCGTCGAAGAAGGCCAGGCTGGCGTCCTTATCGCTGACAAAGGAGCACTCCTCGATGAATCGGATGAACATCTGCGTCTTGGTCATGAGGGAGTAGAACTTGTGGTGGGAGCGGTCCCGGCTCTTGAGGAATCCTGAAGAAGACGGGAATGCGGACGCGTCAAGATTGATGAACATGCAGACGGACACTTTTGCTCGCTGTCACTTTTTGAACCTTGGAGTCGACTCAACTGTTACTGGATGTGTCTCTTGTGGGAGGGGGGGGGGGGTGGCGGTGTCGAGCAGAGTGTGGTGGTGGTGGTGGTGTCAGGGTCAAGGCATAGCTTTTGGTTAGAACAACACTACGCCCACACACACACACACACACACACACAGTCATGGACGTTGTGCTTCAAGCTGTGGTGGAGATAGCGTGATTACATAATAGTGTACATATGTGCCGGGGGAGGGTTGGCGGGTTTTCTATTAATCACGGCGAGTTCACCATCGTATCGTCATACCCCGGACAACATTCCACCACCACCACCACCCAGGCTTGGACAAAAATCACATTTGTTGTAATCATAGAAGTGATGTGTGTGTGTGTGTGTGTGTGTGTGTGTGTGTGTGTGTGTGCGTGTGTGTGTGTTCACACACGCCTACACTCTTTACGCAATTTATAATGTGACACTTCTGAGTGATGACATAATGGCTCATCCCTTCGTGTGATGTCAACCCAGCGATCCGTCACATAAAACTCCATCACAGAGTTCACTCTGGTCCAGCTTCAGTTTAGAGGTTTATAGGGAAACATCTATTACATCTATTCTAACATCTAAACATTTATTGTTCTTTGACTGATACGATCCAATCTCAATTCAATCAAAGACATTTTCAGACAGAAGCGCTCTTCACCGTCAAACGGTGTTGCTTTATGAATAGAACATGATTTCGCTGCCGAGAAACACGACGGAAAAAAGATTTATGAGGAGGGCCGTCGCTTACCCTGGTGGTCGAAGAGGGAGCTGGCGTCGGTGGTCTTCTCCGACGGGGCTTGGGTGATGGGCAGCAGGTAGGAGCGGTAGCCTCGCAGGATGGCCGCCATGAAGCGCAGGAAGGCCTCCTGGATCTCCAGCTCCAGCGTGTGCAGGCTCTTGCCCCCGTTGAGCTCGCTGTCGGCGAGGCTCTGCTCCGTCTGCCCGTCGTCACAGCTCAGCTGTCCGCCTGAATCGACCCGCGCGCACACACACACACACACACGCACAACCAAGTGGTTAGTGACAATGTTGATAAACTGTTATTTCTATAGTATATTTATCGCTGGGGGTCTCCGAGGGACACAAAAGCTATGTAAAAAAATAGATACATAGAATTGTGTATGTATATATACACACACACACACACACACACACACACACAGTATATATAAAAACGAAAAGATTTGGCAATTTTGTATACAGTATATATATATTGATATATGTTTAGTTCCAATTATGTTGTTGGACATTTTTTCAAACATGAAATGAAAAACGCGCGAGATAATTAATTGTAGCAATTACCTTCGACAAGCTGCTGGTGGATTTTGCTGAGGGTGTTGAGCAAGTGTTTACAGGCTCTCCTGGGAAGGATCTTCCAAGTCAAAGCCCTCTTGTCCTCCTTGCTGCGAACACATATCATAACATATGGTTTTTATTGCATAGGGAGGACAGCACAAACACATCGGACAAGAAGGGAGGGAGGGAGGGAGGGAGGGAGGGAGGGAGACTCACTGACACCCATTCTGACAGCTTAATCTCGCCACAGAACATCCTCTAGACATGGTGTGGTGGACAGATACGGACAGATACGGACAGATTAGACTGTCCGGGGCATTTCTTTTTTTAAAGACCTGTGAAAGAAATATAACATGGGGCGTGGGGGGGGGGGGGTGTGGTGGAAGGGGGTAGGGGGGGTCAAGTGCCAAAGGATGGCCATCCATCAATCCCAACTCCAAGAAGCAGGCGGTCAGGGGTCACTCACTGAAAGATGGTGTTTGTGTCCAGGTCCACACAGGTGATGTCGGCGGGGGGCACGCACAGATCAAAGTAACGGGAGTCCATGCCCACGATGAAGGGGCAGGGGGCGCTGAGCACGTCGGCCAGGGCCAGCGGGCACATCGGGATGTAGGGGCACGGCCAGTGGAACGGGAATATCATCTGCATGGTGAGAGTGTCCGATTAGCGCAAGAAATAAGCAAGGTCAATGCACTTTCATTTGGTCAATGCTAAAGCTCGCTGTTAGCGCTGTTAGCAAACTACAAGGTGAATCACAGCTGTGTGTGTGTGTTGCTGTGGTGCATCTCTGGTACACTCTGTTCTTATCCACACACTCCACACACACCAACGCCTTCCCTCTTCAGTAACAACAGGAGGAGAGAGAGAGAGCGAGCGAGCGAGACTCACGGACACGAGCGCCTCTGTGACGCTGGTCAGCACGGCCGGCCGCAGGGAGTGGACCAGGATCTTGTGCTCCGTCACCGCCAGCACCAGCAGGCTGGCGGCGTTCTTGGGACCCAGGTTCAGTAGCAGTGTGGAGAGGCTTCCACCACTAGCGCACACACACACACACACACACACACACACGTGGGCACACACGCGATACGCACACACGCACACACACACACACACACACACACACACATGCAGGCACACACAGACATGCAGACACACAAACAAACGCACACACAGACACACACACACACACACACACAGATACACACACACACACACACACACACATGCAGGCACACACACGCGCACACACACACACACACACACAAACAAAACACACACACACACACATACACACACAATCAGTTAGTCTGGCATCCGGCAAAAATAGACTGATAAGATCAAGGCTGTCATATATTTATAACACTGGTATATGGCACAATGTGTGTGTGTCCCGCTGCTGCTCTGAGTGATGAATATGTTAGTAGAGCACAGAGGCAAATCCTTACCTGAGTGGCAGTGGAGAGAATACAGGCTGGCTCAGCATCACACTGTCATGAGGAGACAGCTGCAGAAAGAGACACACACACACACACACACACACAGAAAGATGTTTTGTTCTCCCGTTTTCAAAACAGTGGGATCATCTCCAGCAGGTTATGCTCCCGGACGGCAACCAACCAACTACCACCTACACCCCGGCATGTGTCACGATCACCCCTCACTATTTTCATTTTCATTTTTGCTTGTGTTTCTCATGCCACGTCACTAACCCTCCCGTCATTGCGGATCCGGGCCACACGCCCCTTTGCTATGCAATCACCTCTTCCCCTTGGTCACCTTGGTTGGCCCCGCCCACCTCCTCCTCACCTGCAGCTCCTCCCCTCGCTAGTCCCTCAGTATAAATACAAGTCCTCCGTTTCCCTGTATTCCCTGCCAGATCGTCTTGTGTGTTTTACGACAAACCTTCCCCCCCCCACATTCTATATTCCTCTTTTTTCCTGACCTGCCTGTTCTGACCCTCTCCCTCCCTAGCCCTTGTCAGATTTGTGTGCCTGCGTGACTGATCGCCTGGTCTTGACCTTGCCTGTTCACGCTCGTCAACTGAACTTTCATTGATATTCCATCTGTCTGCTTGTCAGGCATGCGTATGGAGAGGACATTTCTTTGTTCCACCAGAGGGGGTGAAGTCCTTTGAGACTGTAAGTGATGAAAGGATGTACATTTAAAATGGACAAACCTGCACAAGGATGCGTGGTCTCTGGGAGGAGGGGAAGGGAACTTTCTGCATGAAGTGGGAGATGTGCCTGTTGACACAAAAGGGGTTTTTTCGTGAAGAAGGGCTATACAGCTAAGAACCTAAGAAGCTGAACCACCACACCAACACCAGCTACATAACTACTATGTCTGCCGCCACTACTATTACGACCACCACTACTGCATTTACATTTAGGGCATTTAGCACTTGACACTTTCGTCCAAAGCGACTTACAATAAGTACATTTGTCCAAAGAGAGACCAGAGAGAAACAAAAATATATCGCTGGCGGGAGAGTAAGATTTGAATGGAACAAGTTTAAAGCACTCATAATTGACCCCTTGCTGGTGAACAGCAAGATAGCTAGGGGATTAGATGCTGCATGATGCTGAGTACTATTTTTAAGTGCCAGGACGTACAAACATACGTACAAATATACATACATACATACATACAAAGTAAGTGCTATGGATCTGAACACTGATTAGGGGAAGTGAAAGTGGGTTAGGTGAGGAGAGGAGGTTATACTACCATTACTACTATTACTACTACTACTACTACTGCTACTACTGCTACTGCTACTACTAGTACGACTACGACGACTAGTACCACTACTGTTGGACTCACTTTTCCAGCGGCAGTGCGTGTGGCCCGGAGATGGAGTATCGATAGAGGAATGTTAAAAAACTCTGGAAGGCCTGGAAAAAGGGCCAGTGGGAGAGCAGGCAGATGCTCTTGTTACTATGGACACTCCGGGTTCCGTCGCGGAGGTCGGCGTGCTGCAGGCCCAGCTGGGAGCGCTGCCGGTCCGTCAGGCTCTCCTGCTGGTACGGCTCGTAGAACTGGATGGCCGCTCCGTACACCTGCACAGAGGGACCCAGAGGGACGCAGGGTTTAGTGATGAAGACATCACTTTTGTGCACAAAATGCACAAAATGGCATGGTTCAAATATGATCAAATTGAAGCCTTAAAGGGGCTGAATTGTTTTGAATTCTTTCTTGTTTTTTTTGCCTGTTTTACTGACGCTGTTTATTAAAATATAGCAGTTGAAAAAAAGAAATCAAGTAGATCAGATAAGATAAGATAAGATAGAACTTTTCATCCCAAAGGAAATTCTTTTGCCAGAGGTTGCTCAAAAATACCAACCAATACCAAGAATAAAAACAATCGAATCATTTTATTTTAATAAGTATTCCTTCCTTCTAAACCAAATGACCAAATGCTACAAGATGCTGTAGGTCTAGCGGGACCAGAGTGCACCCAGGTGTTTCACATTAAAGAATCGTCCACGAACCCAAGTGAGCTACTATCTATTATTCAAAAGATCATCTGAAAAAAAAAAAAGTATTTTATGATCCATTGCTTTTAAAGGCTAGCTGCCTTTTAGTATTCTGTACACATGTCTGTGGCAATTTTCAGTTGAAGCCAAACTTTGTACGTTGGTAAAGAATGGCTGGCCAGTATTGTGCGTATGGCTGAGAGTCATCAAGCAGCCAATCCCAAAGGAATAATTACTTTGGCAGAATGGCTTAAAGGATTAAATACATATGTGCATATGTGTGTGTGTGTGTGTGTGTGTGTGTGTGTCTGTGTGTGTGTGGTCACGTGTGTGTATTGCAAAGAACTGCAAAGAACGTTTCGAAAAACTTGTGGGCATGAAAACTTTAGACATTATTATTGTATATTTAAATGTAATATTGCAATGTCCTACTGCAATGACCACTGGCATTTTGGCAGCATAGGCACATTGTGTGAGTGATAGATATTATGTCATATATGGTTTTTTTTTGTCATTGTTTCGTAATTCATTGCAAAATGATTTGGCATTATGGAGAGACTTTGAAACATGAAGATGTTTTGATAAACGTGGCAGTTTAAAACACATTTAAACTGCCACGTTTAGCAAAACATTTTCATTAACCTAGGTTACGGTATATTTACGTTGATTTAGGATTGACAGTACTACAATTCTCTTGAGTCCTCTCAAAATGGCGGAGGCGGAACACCCACAAATAAAAGATCCCATGATGCACTCTGCCGTACATGCCCTATAAGTGCCTTCACCTTTTCCCCAGAGGCTCCGGTCAGGACGAAGGTGGAGAAGACGGGCAGCGAGTGCTTGGTGTGAGCTGGCCAACACTCGATGTTTGCCCCCATGGGCAGGCAGAACATGGGCACCGGCTCCGGCAGCGGGAAGGACTCGTAGTCTTCCTCAGGGTATCGACACAGCAGACCTGCTCGCAAACGTGTTCAACACAAAACAAGATGTTACGTCTCACGGTTGATTCTACATTTGGGAATTGGCCGGGAGCAAAAGCGACCTGCGTGATATAATTGTGATGATTAAGTTCAGAACAGATTGGGACAAAATTCCTATTATAGTATATTCTACAGTTATTATGCGTTACGTTACCTGCTTCGTATGCGATGGCGTTGGTTTTAGCCAGAGACTTCTTATAACAAAGGTAAACTGAGGATCCCCACTGAAACATGAAAAACAACAACAACAACAACAACAACATCATTAGCTATCACGAGAAGAAACACAAGTTTGTTTTCTGTCAATATGCTCAAGACACTCCACCATCCTCTCTGCGCTGGCCAACTCACCATACTGCTGTTGAGGTTCTTGTCCACCTTGCAGAAGGTGTGCGGCGGTGTCTCCCCCTTGCCCGGGATGATGATGCAGACGTCGGTGACCGCCAGAGACGAGTGGGGCTGGCTCTGGGGCGCGCGGCGGTACGTGATGTAGATGCGCTGGGAGGACGAGCTGCTTATGTTGGCAGGGCGACCGGCGGGCGTGGTCTGGACGATGTGACATCCCGGCTTCAGCTTTTCCTTCCACTCGTACAGCACTCTGGCCATCAAACAAACCAAAAAACCTTTTACTAAAACTAATAGTGAAGCTTTATTCGTATATTGCCTCTGCCTGCTTAAACTAATTCAACTCGGCAATAAACTGGTTTACCATCCTGGCAGAAAAGCCACTTTGGGTGGCATGTGGCATGGTCTATTGCCACATGCTTTTACATTGGCAGAACAGGCAGACAATTAAAAACATGATGAGAGAGAAGAGCCTCATCCATTTGGTTATGTAATCTTTCTTTGAATATTATGTGGGAATAAACACATGCGCAGCATCGAGCACAGCCATTTTGGTATCAACATAAATACAAGGATGTGTTCAATGTAACAACATTAATTAATTTGATAAAGACAACAATTGTTCTCTTTATCTAACTGAGATTAGATCGTATCAGTCAAAGAACAAATATAAAACACACACATAAAATTATTGTATATGTGTAACACTTCCTATGTAGGTCTACACTCCACAGACCACAGATTAACATAGATCTAAATAAAAAACAACCCACATCCCAGCAACATTAATTACTAGGGGGTCAATCTGATGGACGCTGCTGCTGCTGCTGCTGCACGTGAGTGGCTTACAGAGCCGTCTGAGGAAAGCGAAGGATTAGTGCGGCCTGAGAGGAGGGTCAGTAACCGAGGGGGGGGATTAGCGCTCACCCTAGGTCCGTCAGTGGCGGCTTATCTCGGCCCCGCTTGAAGCACAGGAAGATCTGAGGTCCGCGCAGGCTGGCCCCGTTGAGCTCCGCCGAGAGGCCCGCGGGCGTGCTGTCCACGCTGGTGTAGCCGGGGGGCACCTCCTCGCCCAGGGAGCGGATCACCACGGCCACGTCGGTGATGGGCGCATTGGCCCGGGTGGATCGGGCGCAGGCGTCGTCCGCCAAGTGGAGCTCCTCCTCCAAGGGCTTGGACGTGGCGGTGAGGCCGGCGACCACAAAGTAGTCGACCACACGAGGTCCCTTGTCCTCCATCATGACCCCATGCCCACTCTGCAGACTGCAGGAGAGCAGGAGGAGGAGAGAAGAGAGGAGGGGAGAAGGAGGAGAGCAGGAGGAGGAGAGCAGGAGGAGGAGAGTAGGAGGAGAGAGAGAGGAGGAGAGAAGGAGGAGAGAGAGGAGAGAATGAGGAGAGAAGCAGGGGAGAGAGGGGGAGGAGAGAGCAGGAGGAGGAGAGTGGAGGAGAGCAGGAGGAGGAGGAGAGCAGGAGGATGAGGAGAGAGCAGGAGAGCAGGAGAAGAAGGGGAGGAGGAGGAGAGCAGGAGGAGAGGGGAGGATCTTTATTAATGCTGTGTCATATCAATATATCCATCTACATTAAAAAAACGATGCCACACAGCCGTGATGCGCCTCCCTAGGAGAGGGGGATGGAGATCAGTGGCGGCGCGTACAACAAACAAGAGCCCAGCTTACATAAACCAAACTATAAGAAAATAATACACATGGAACATCTGGAAGTGCTTAGAGCGCATTCCTGTTCACAGAAACACATTTCAGCAAGAAATATGGCAGCACTTTCCAACATGACCTTCCTATGTGCCGTGACAGATTATCTAAAATAAAGCACATGCCGTTGTCAAAATAGTCCCACCATTCGTTAGCCTCTGGGGCTGCCTCCATGGTCTGTATATTATATATTATATACAGTATATATATGACCTACATAACTAAGAAGAAAGGGAGAGAAGAACAAGCATGAAAGCACAGCAGGGATCTCAGGCATAGCTTTTAGACATGTCTTTTTCCAGACCCTAGATACAGTATATACTGTATATACTCCACATTTCCATTAAATACAAATCTATGTGAAAGCCTGTCTGCGGAGGCTGCTTGTTGCAGGGCGGTGTGTGTGTGTGGGGCATATCTCTACAATGGAGTAGTTTATTGTGCCTTAAACAGGGGGTCTGCTTTATCTCCTGTTCTGTCCTCCACAGAATCCACCGGCACGCTGATAAACAGCTCGTATTTCTCCAACTGGGACGACAAGGGAGTCGGGGCAATAGGCTGCCACAGACAGGCTCCTCCTCGTATTTCACGACTTAAAGGAAAGCTTTATGATCATGTCACTCATTTAAGACCATGGCATTAGATGCGTGGACTTAAGGTGGCATCCCCCCCAAATGAGGAGAAGGGATGGGAGACAGTCGGGGCTTAGGGAACGAAACTGACTTAAAGAATGAAACTGACTTAGGGAATTGTGAAGATGGAATACGCAATGCAAGCATGATGTTCATCAATATGCATATCTAACAGATCAAATATTTTTTTAATAATCTTAATAATAATCGAAATAATCTTAATGTACATGCAGTCTTGGTCTACAGAGTGTCATATAAATGCTTGAGTCGATCGTTGAGTTGAACGATTACACAGTGATTCTGCATTATGGAAGTAAACAAGCGATTTAGCGTTGCTGGTGGGGAGGGGTTGGGCACCGTTTCTAAATGGAAACAGTGTCTTCATATACGGTGAAACACTACGCACTTATTACAGTTTAGAAGCTTCTGGCGTGGGCTTACACATTATTAGGGAACAACGGATATTGTGTAAAATTATGAGTGCAAGATCTTGATTGACTCATCCACTGACACTTCCCTGAAACTGTGTGCAATCTTGTCCACTGTGAACTCACTCTGACATCACAACACAGCAGGGGGATGTGCACAGCGGATGCCACCCTGACCAGGGTTAGCAGCAGCAACATCAACAAGCAACGTGCAGCACGTAATCGTGTGCATCATAGGCTGAAGCTGAACAATTATTTCTCAACAATGCAAAGAGGAAATAATAAAATGGATAGGGGCAAATGGGAATGAATGAATGATACATTCATGTTATTACAATTATTACAGTACTGTAAAAAAAAAGTCTAAAAAGAAATCAACAAGTAATTATTCAGCCATTTAACCATTTCAAATAGAAAGCGTATGTGATCTCATGATGTCAATAGGAGGCCTTTAACCTTTTCTTTAAGCCTGAGAGAAAGGGCGGATAAACAGTGGCCTACAGTGAGGCAGTGGCAACACCAGCACCACCACCACCACCACCACCAACAGCAGCATCACCACCACCACCACCACCAGCAGCAGCACCACCACCCACCACCACCAGCAGCAGCCAGCAGCAGGGTGGGATTAGGCAGGCTGGGCTTAACAGGCAGGGCCGGGGGAGATGGACACCCTGATCTGGGAGCGAACACCAAAACATTGCGCTCAGCATCTGCTCCCTGTAACCATAGACGCCGTATCGCTGACTGACACCCAGGCTTCCCCGGGGTTCCGCGCATCGTGCACACAATACCACCATACCATTGTTAGATCATTAGATTATACCCCGGTGTCATTTGTTTTGATTTTTGAATGTGTTGCATTTGCACACAAGCTTTCACAAGTATCATCATATTACTGTCATATTATCATGTACCATGTTTTTTTTTTTGTGTATCTTGTAAGAAGCCATTTTACACATGATGGGATACAGTGTATGTACTGTAGGTCGTAATACACAAGACTCCAAGTGATGGAGCGTCACTACGACATGAGATACGGCAATACAAATGCAGGCCCACACACACAGTTATAATATAGCATAAAACGCGATGTTAATTGTTCATTTTACTGTATATATAATGTGATATCACAGTGGATCTGACGGCTACCCATCCAGATAATGGTCAACAAAAAAACAAATGAAAGCGCCACAAGCTGAGAGGGTACGGGCAAAATGTCTCATATCTTTACACTGCACATGTTTTAATTTTTTTTTATGTCAAAATAACGGTCTGTACTCACGTCCAAGAATCGCGACGATCGATCGTCTGATTGATCTGAGGAATTGTAGATATTTTTCTCAATAAATCAATAATCACATCTAAATAAACGCGTAGTTAAGCGTAAGTAAATAATCGTATTTCCTCTGTTTATTATAAGGTATATTTTTTTCCTCCAAGAGAATAACGGACGCGTCACACAAAATACAAATAGTAGCGGCGCACTTGGCCCGGGAGGCGCTTTATCGGGACCTGCGCTGGTCACGTGACCGCTTACAAACCCCTACCCGCGTCATGCGTGACGTGTGGTCTCCCCCGGTGTGAGGCGCACACGTTTGCCCAATGGTTCAGCAGAAGAGTCCATCTATGATCCAGCTATGCTGTTGCACTGCAGACACTCACACACACACGCACACGCACACACACATACACACACACACACAGACATGAATCAAATCGAGTGTGAGGCCTAATAAATGTGTTACATTGCAAGACAGTCACTCTAGAGATGACATTTATACATTATATTCAAGCTTAGATATAGAATAGAATAGAACTTTATTAAATGGATTTACAAATTTACAGTTAAAATATACAAATATGTAGGCAAGATAAGATATTCTGACGGCGAAAACAATTTGGCATAATTGAAGTGTAATATTATCTTGTCGTTATCAATCAACAAGGCGTGGTGGCTGTCAATTAGGCTGCCCAGCATTTGATGCAAACTAGTCTGAGCCCAGGATGTGTCACTAACACCGACCCCTCCCTACCAGATGAGTTGAACTTGTTTGATGCTCGCTTTGACAGGGAGAACTCTGAGCCAACCACCAAAATGGCCAACCTTCCGAATGACTATGTACTCCCTGGGTCTGTCAAACAGACAGGAGGGTGAAATTTGGGAAAGCAAGCCGGCCCAGGATGGGGTTCCACCCAGCGTTCCAGGACCTGCGTGGACCAGGCTGGCTCCTGGTCACAGCATCTCAACTGCGCACAGTCTGTCGTCACAGTGTTGCTTTCAAAAAGACAACCATTGGTGCTGTTCCCCAAGAAGGACCAATGGTAACATGCCTCAATGACTATCGTCCAGTGGCTTAACACATATAAGCCATGAAATGCCTGGAGAAGTTGGGACATGACACACAATAAACAGCATTATTCGCATACAGACCAACAGGTCTAGGGACGACGCCATCTACCTGACGCTACACACTGCCCTGGAACACCTAGACAGAAGGGACAACTAAGTCAGACTGTTGTTTATTGACTTCAGCTCTGCGTTCAACACCATTGTTCCCTCCAAGCTGATCCTGAAACGGAGGGACCTAGGCCTGGGCACCCCCACCTGCAACTGGATTATGGACTTCCTGACAAGGCAGGCCTCAAGTGGTGACCATTTGTAGCAACACCTCATCCACTCTGGTTCTCAACACCGGAGTGCCACAAGGCTGCTGCCTCAGCACACCGCTGTACTCTCTGTTCACACATGACTGTTCAGCCATACAAGGCAGCAACTGGATCATCAAATTGGCAGATGACACCCCAATTTTCGGGCTGATAGCCCAGCTGACGCAATGGTGAGAGGACAACAGCCTTGTACTAAATGTCAGCAAGACAAAAGGAGCTCATCGTGGACTTCAGGAACAACCGAGGGCCACACTCCCCCATCAGCTTAGACAGGACACCGGTGGAAATCGTCAGCTGCTTCTGTTTCCTGGGAATACAGACCTCCGACAACCTAGCGTGGACCCACAACACGGGGGCCACGCACAAGAAGGCACACCAGCGCCTCTACCCTCTACCGTGCCTCAGGAAATGTGGCATAAGCACACGATGGCTTATGAACTTCTACCGCAGCACCACAGAGAGCGTTCTGTCGGTGGTTCAATTCAATTACACTAGGAACTCAGCTACATAGCATGCAGGCACTCTCACTGGACTGTACTACACTGGTCACTTATCATTATACTTTATCATCACATGTTGCTGCTACTATCTACTAGTTACCAATTTCATGCTAGTATAAAAATATTACTGTACTGCACATGGACACTTTTACTACATTTTTGCACCAACAGCCAGAGTATTACTACTTTACTTGTCACTTTTTCCTTTTTACCATACTTATTAGGTTCTATATTACGAATTGTGCAGAGTTGTTTTAGTATTTATGTTTAGAAGATGCTGGTTTTTTTTTACTGTACTTACTAGTTACTATTACTAATTGTTTAGAGTTGTGAAGAATTTATGTTTAGAAAAAATGCTGCAGGAGTGAATGGGGAGACGTAAGCATTCCATTGTACATATTACGACAATAAAGAAATCTTGAATCTTGAACAAAGTCTCAATAAAACTAGATTCGTATGGTGGCCTTTAAAGTCCCCATATAATCTGCAAATGGGTTGTTTTTATCTAGCCCTGGATTCGTTAGGGCTAGATAATTCGTTATTATTTTACAGTCTATATGGTATATTGCGAATTGTGTGGCGCTTCTGTAAGCCCCGCCCCTTCTGTGGACTTTTTCCGGGGTATGTTTGAAGTGTGTTCGGCTGCAGCCGTTGTGGGCTCGGAGTCATCGTTCTTGTCCCGTTCTCTTGAAACACCACCCGCGTGCTTCCGGCTGCACACCAGAATCGAACCGCACCAGTGACGGCGACGCCTTGCGATTGGCCGACGTTTGAACCATTCGAGCGGGTTTAGCCTTTATAAAATGTATGTGCAGTGGCGGTAGCTTTTTTAAGCAGAAACGTCACTATAAAAGGTATTTATTTTACCACATTATTTTCGAGCTAGACAGCGTTGCGGGCTAATTTTGGGTTACTTGCTTCGGAAATGGTTACGGTGCTAAATAATTATAATAATAATAATAATAATAATATACCTGCCGTAAGGCGCGTTATAGGCATATTTGGATGAACTGCTAATCATAATGGGTAGTTTTTGTATTTTGTAAATATCTTCCATCTAAAGATTGCATTTGGGCAGCGGCAGTATGAACTGCTTTCTTACTGTGGAGCGAAATTCGTAGCTACTACACACGAAATGCATACGTTAGCAAATGAGTTGCATTGCAGCGATTGCTTAAACACTGCCCTCGTTTTAAAGCTATTGCCCACAATCGAACAATCGGTCATTAAAGGGGCCCTAGTGTGAGCATCATTGGCCATGTCAAGCAGTTTTTAAATTGTCACGTGACTAACATTGTCCATTGTGACGTCACAAGCGAGTGTCCACACCTAGACCGATATTTCCTTTAAATCCCCATGGCCCAGTTGGCATCGTCCACTGGATAGGCTGGTAGTCTGGATAGGCTGCAATCTTGTCTCGTAAAGTACAACAGATTCAAATCAAACTACATATGAGCTGGAATCTTCATAATGTCTCAATGAACATTAATTCACATGTCAGTAGGGCTTTGGACATCAGAACGTGTCATGGGTAAACATTTTTTTTGGTTGGTGCTACTACTTCAAGAGAGTTGTAGTACTGTAAAGTCCCAATCTCTGAACCCATTGGCTATTGTTTGGGGATATTTAGCCCCCTATTCCGGGCTTCCGGTGTAGTCAATGGATATCCGGGCCAAGACTTCCTTTTCTGTGCGCCGGTCATTGTTTACTGTTCTATTAGTCACTTGGGGTGCATAAATGGAGTTGAGACAACGTCTATGACTGGATTGTTTATAAGTTAACCAGTTTACTACTAATTTTAAGGGTTTAAAACCACTACAACGGTTATGTTTTTAAGGTATTTAACAAATAAAACGTATCAACAAGCAAACATATCTGCAGATGAAAAGTGCAGATGCATTAAAAAAAGTAAATAAAAAGCACAATTGCTCTCAGACAATGGCATCCGATATTGCATTTCGTAGATTGTAGTTGATAGCTGACAGAGCAGATGGTACGTAGCTGGCATGCTATCTCTCCCTGGGGGTGTATGGCCAGTGCATTGATTGGCAATGCATAGGTGTGCAGCCCCAGACCAATCAGAGGCTGAATAGTCTTCGCGTGAAGCTGCTCAAACCAACACACACACACACACACACACACAGTCATTATTATTGTTTCTTAGTCTAGCTTGCTTCAACAAAGACTTCTTTTCTTTTAGGTTTTCAACATGAGTGCCCCGTTCTCATCCCTGCATTCCCTCACTGACTTGTTTCTTGGGAAACTGCAACAATTCACGAGTGACATTGATGATGTTCACATGATTTGGCTAAATGAGATCCAGCAAGAAGCTAAACACATGGTCACAAGGTAAGCTTGTATTTCATGCAGTTTAGAGTAGACCTCCTGGTGATTCACATGCTACCCTATTGCAATATCGTCGAGGTTCACTCGTGATCAGATCTTTTGTTGTGATGACTTATTCAATTGCATCTCCAATGGACATGTTTTCATCATGATTGTTGTAACTGAATATCAATACATTTTTTATTCTAGTGGTTTTAGTGCTGAGCCAGAATTGATGCCAAAAACTCCATCTCAGAAAAAAAGCAGTCGTAGGAAGCGTGTATCTCTGGGCCATCAAGAAGAAACGCGAGCCAAGAGACGGTTTGTTTTTATATTGCATCATATTACATGTCATATGAGTTAACAGTGGACATTTAGACTACATTGGTTTGTTTGTTGTTTATGCAGGTTGTCCAGGACAAAACGTGGCAAATCGCGGCGCTCCTCTGTTAAATCCTTAAACCAAATCGTGGAAGATGAGTGCATACAACAAGCCAGCACATCAGGGGAGGTCAGCGAGCAGCCCAAACGCAGCACTCGTAGAAATAAAAAAACTCCCGAGGTATCGGTGGAGGCAGCAGCCGTCAGTGACTGCAGTGCGGAACAGGTGCCTGAGGAGGGACCAGAGGTTGCAGATATGGAGACGCCGGTACTGAACACTCCGATCAAGGTCACGGGCACCGACGAGCCCCAAGCCTGTTTCTCCAGCACCACTCCGTCTCCACCCAAGGTCCCCGCCCCAGAGGTTTCAGTGAGGATCTCTTTCACGGACCGCCACTCTGCAGAGCTGGTGGCGGACTCCGAGGTGTCTCCCGGCCGCCACGCCGCAGCCACCATAGCGAACACGCCCAGGACAGAACGCACCCCCATGCGCCACTCGCTCAAACTGCGCTACTCCCTGGCAGGGCTCCGCCACACCATTAGACAAGGCGCCATCCGTCGGACCTCCAGACGCTCCATCCTGACTAAGTCGATTTGTGTGAGCAACGTTAGCGGTGAGTAATGTGGGCCCGATAGTCTAGTGGTTAGGTTGCTCCCAGCTGAAATGCCCTGTGTTCAATACACCCCAACGTCCTCACTCATGACACCCATGGGTAAGATGCATAACCCCTACCTGCTCCTCAATGACGTGTAGCCTTAAAAGTCTTTCGAGAAAACCTTCGGCTAAATTTCTTGATCACAATGTGGCATCTTTTCTCAGTTAAACCTAAATATGTTGTCCGATTCATTGCTTCTGTTGTAGATGATTCCTGCATGGAAACTGATGGGGATGCGGAGAAGGACAAAGAATTGTGAGTGGTCCATCCAATAATAGCCATATTACATTTTTAAGTAAAGTTTGACTTTTACTAGTACACACAAATGTACTACATTTTAAAGTAACAAACATATTCAAATGTCTTGTCTAAAGTCAAACTGCTGGTCAAAAAAATACATGGAATTGACATTTTGATTTAAATGTTTTCATTCAGGCCGCCAGTGGAAAGTAATGAAGTTGAAACGGAGGTCAAACAATATGAAGCTACTGCAGAGGTCAGTTTTTGTTCTTTAAAAATAACAAAAAAAAAGTATTTAAAAAAATAACTACTTGGGTGAATATTAGGATAATGATTTCTTTTTTTTTTTCTTTTGGTGACTAAAAGGTCAATGAGCGCTTCACTCGCTCGATGGCTCTCATGGTGTCCTCATCGGCGTGCACCAGCAAGCTCAGAGACATCAGCTCAGGTTAGTGTTGAGAGTTGTCCATGCATGTCTGGAGAACACATTAAATACTCCACTATTGCCCCCTAGGTGTACTGATAAGTAGTGTATTTTTGTTTCCTGTTTGTTTGTGGATATAGGAAGTGCAGAGAAAGCATCTGTGGGAAGTCGGAGGCAAGTTCATGAGTTTTTGTAGTTTCTATCACCAATCACCATCTATGATATGAAGGCTTTTTTTTAATTGTATATTTTTCATTGTTTTTCTATACATTTTTAGGAGCCGCAGTGCCAAGCGCAAATCCCTCGAAATTCAGGAGGATAGCCCAACTAAGAAGCCCTCACCTCCAAAAGAAAGTCAAACGGTGAATATAATGAATATACGCCATTCACTTCTTATAAGCATGAGTGCAGACAGTCTTAACATGGATGGTCCCAGTTGGAATCAATTAACCCGCCTGCCCCCTCCCCACACCTCATGGTCCAGGTGGTCAGGCCCAACATGAGGTCCTTCCTCCAGAAGAACCGGACGATCATGACTCCCATGTCCCTGGGCCGCA
Organism: Coryphaenoides rupestris; assembly: GCA_002895965.2. Classification (NCBI taxonomy): domain Eukaryota; kingdom Metazoa; phylum Chordata; class Actinopteri; order Gadiformes; family Macrouridae; genus Coryphaenoides; species Coryphaenoides rupestris. The sequence continues at coordinate 551,833 of PIJE02000194.1, forward strand.
GCACAGTGATGAAGTCCTTCATTAAACACACCACACCACTCAAGATCGACTCAAAGGTTAGACTCTTCTGCTTTGTCTCAGAAGAAGTGTGAAATGAAACGGGTTCAGATTGGCCACAATACCCAATTACGCAACATTTTATCAGAATATACCAATTTCCCATGCCCATTATATGAATTTGTTTATTAAAATGTTGGTGGTAGGGCAGGCCCCAAATGTTAAAATAAGTTATCCTTTATCAGTTTTAGATTAGTTATTGTAGACTAGTTATTGTGCACCTGTTGTTTCCCCCTACTTAATAGCCATACTTGTTCTTCTCTTCTCTTTCCCCTCATCCACTTATTCCAAGGACTTCAAGAATGATATTGTGGTAAGTGAAAAGTTGGCACCGTATGACTGTGGGCATTTTCCTAAAGGGCCACTATTTTACTACCAGGTGGGATGATTAGCCAGTACAAGACATTACAAGCTATGTCAAAATCTACCCTCCACTGACATCACAAGTGGGAGTGCCCAACAAGATTTATGATTGGTAGATAAGTCTGCCAATTGGTACAGTCCACTGGGTAGACTGATCTATCCATCAGACATCTAGACGGTAGATTTTGACACAGCTAATCGACACCCCAACTGCTAGTACAATGGGGACCCTTTTAATGCTAGTGGATCAGGTCACTTGAGTGCGTAAAGCTGCGTTTCCACTGCCCATAAAGTTGCTGCTTGGGGCTAGTACTTTCCAAAAGTTCAGGAACTTTGGGGGTCTGGGGCTTGCAGTGCTGAACATTTCTCCATCTCGGCCATCTCATGGTAAATCTCTGCAGTAGCTTGTCAAATGTCTGCCCATTTTTTATGTTATTGGACATTAGGCACGTAACTAACAAACATCACGAAGAACGGAGGAAAATAACGAAATCACGTAAATTATTTAAATCAGTAATAACGCGAATATGCAGCATTTTCCATGAATAATTGCACCTGTGAAAAGGACTGCTTCAACCTCATATACTGCCTAGTGAACAGTAAATGGTTTGCACTTGGCTAGGGGGAACCAGGGGATCGAACCAGCAACCTTTCAGTTCTCAGACAACCGCCCTACCTCCTCAGGCTTTCCCAGTGCTCAGTGAAGACAGTTATGCTCCGTCCTGTCACCAAAATATCGTATGTATTCAGAGAATTAAATTATAATAGTTTCACTTTTTAATCCATGTGTAAAATGGTGTAGCGAATGGCAGTTGAGGGGGATTATGATAAGTGGGTGTGTTAGCGTTGCATTTGGAGCGTCCTTGAACACAGCAATTACATTTTTGGAGACTATTTGCCGAGTTTTTGTGGGTGGAAATGCAGACTGCAACGTGCTGATGGAACATTTAGTTCCTGGGACTGACATTTCTGGGTACTTTAGGTGGAAACACGGCTTAAGTGTTTCTTGTTCACCCTACAGCACTTCTAATTTGCTTGACCCATCTTTTACTCACTTTCTTTTCATTTGCAGTGTTATCACATCCATTATGGTTACAAACACCATTGAAGTCCTTCACTGAGCAATATTTTTATTAGGATTAGATTTAGTCAATATCTCATTTGCTTTCAGTGATAAATAGACAATAGACAGACCAAAGTTTTGAGACCTACACAAACCTGTTTCTGTGACTGTATGAATGGTCAATGAGTCATGGTGAGTTCTCACAAGCTAGCACTGCCCTCTTC